>CM019149.1:223545122-223635648 GCA_009733165.1 Naja naja | reverse complement strand
CCATCTGGCCGGGGTGTCTTCCTGGACCATGGTTCCAGCGGACTGGCTGGCGAGGGGAAAGCGATGCGGTCGAGGGCTTCTTCTTTCGGGGCTGCCGTTCGTCGCGCGGCGGCTGGGGGTGTGGCTCTGCGGCCTGGCAGTCTCCACAATCCAGAGCTCTTTGGTGCCTGGAGTTTTGAGTCTGGAGCCTGGGACCAGGGCTCATGCGGAGAGCTGGACCCTGGGGCCTGGAGTGGGGACCGGTGCCTGTACCTGGAGCCAGTGGAGCCTGAAGCCAGCGAAGTCTGGAGCCAGGGTTCGTGTCTGGAGCCAGTGTCGGGGCCTGGAACCTGGAGCCTGGAGCCTGGTGCTGGTTTCCTGTGCCTGTGCCTGGAGCCTGGAGTCTGGGACCAGCATCTGCACCCAGGCGTGGTGATATGGCCTATGCTGTCTGTGCGGAAGCTGTGCGCTAGAAGCTTTGCTGTCTGACCGGGTTGTTTTGCTGGGTCAGAATGTCAACAGCGGCTGTTCTCGGCTTACTGTTTGCTGGAGGCGCCATCTGACTCAGGACTGGAGGCCTTAAGTAGAGGTGATTGGCTGGTGAGGGCATCGGCCCTTAGTGGCCGTCTACCATGCCTGGACCATCTTTCCTCCCCAATTTGTTTCCAGTTGCCGGGGGCCACATGGTGTGGTGGGAGCATGTGCCATGTTGCTTGCACTGAGGTGAGAGACCAGTGGTGTTTGCCCCCCTGTCTAGAGCTACCCTGATGACTGTCCCCTCGGTGAGAGAGAGAGTTTGAACTGTCTCAGAGTTTACAGGACTTATTTCCGGTGGGTAGTGAGAATGCCACCTGGGTGAGTTTCCTGTTGTTTTCTGGCTCTAGAACTGACTGACCATCGGCAAACTGAACTTTACACCATCTATTCTGGACTTGACTGCTCCCTAGCAATAACCACTATGGGGTATATCTACTCTTCTCTTGAGCTGCGGAGCTCAGGGTGTTCCCCTGTCCTGAGATGTCCCACTGTTTTGTCAAAGCCCCTCCTCGATGTGGGTTTCTTATTCCCGAGGGGGCATAGCATGACCAAGGGTTTCAAATTTTGTTTATCTCGGAAGGGAGGTTTTAAAATTTCTAATTGGTGGAGTCTTAAGGGGTTAGGGAGGGGGGTGGGGGTCTTTCTGCAGCCGGTCGCAGTGAAGGGGGGGGAGGCGGGGAGGCGGGGCTCGGGGGTGTGAGGTGGGGAGCGATCCCAGGGTGGTTGGAATTGGCAGAAGGCGTCGAGGCACAGGGCCATATCATGTGTTGGGGAGCGGCGCACCCGCCATCTTTGTCGCGGTGGCCGCTCCGACCCTGTGGCCTCCTCTAGGGAGCACCAAGTGGGATCCCTGGCCTTAGGTTGGTGTATTTTAATGCCAGGTCCGTGGCTAATAAATCTTCCCTCCTCCATGAGATCATTGAGGAGGAGGCTCTGGACCTGGCTTTATCCGAGACCTGGTTGGGCCGGAGGAGGTGTGTCCCTCTGGTTGACTTATGCCCTCCAGGTTTTGGGTTTTTGACCCGACCAGGGCTCAGGGTAGGGGGTGGTGGGGTGGCCGTGGTTATGGGAGACCCTGTTTCCAGGGAGGAGGTCACTGTTGCAGAGATGGCGGAGTGAGACCCTCCTTGTGAGGTGGGGGCCTAGTGGTCAGGTGGGTCTGCTGCTTACATACCTTTCCCCAGCTGTGTGGCAGCGGCCTACCTGGGCTTCTCGATCTCCTCTCTGGGGTGGCGGTGGAGCTCCCGGACCTTATGGTCCTGGGGACTTCAATCTGCCTTCCCTGGGGGTGTCGGGTTTGGCCCAGGAGTTCATGGCGTCTATGGAGGCCATGGGCCTGACCCAGTTGATTCAAGGCCCGACTCATGAGGGGGAATACTCTTGACCTAGTTTTTGTCTCTGAGCGGTGGCGGAGTGACAGAGGGCAGTTACTTTTACAGCCTTGCCCGTTCCATGGTCTGATCACTATCTCCTGGCTGGTCTTCCAACAGGCGCCCCCACTGCTGGGAGGAGGAGCCACTGGGTGGTTCCGCCCCCCCGCCTGATGGACCCTGAAAGGTTCCAGGCAGAACTGGGGTTTCCCTCTTCCCTTGCTCACAACTCTGCGAGGATCTGGCAGTGGCCTGGCAACGGGCTGCGTCAGAGGCCCTCGACAGGGTTGTCCCCATCGTCCCCTTACGTCGTCGTGGATCGGTTTGCTCCCTGGTATACTGAGGAGCTCCGGGAGAAAGCGTCGTCGTAGGGGTTTAGAAAACAGGTGGAGGTCTACCGTTCTCAATCGATCGTGCCCAGCTAAGAGCCTACATTAGGACTTACCTGGTAGCTATGGGAGGCCGAAGGTCTTATCTCTCCACTCTCATAGGCGTCCGCGAATAACCTTGCCGCCCTGTTTGGGGTTACCGTTCCCTCGCCGTTTTGAGGAGGGCGGACCAATGCGGGGCAGGGCTGAGGAGTTGGTCAATATCTGACGGATAAGATGGCTCGCATTAGGACAGGTTGTCCTCTGATTTGCAGTGGTCGGGAGAGCGAGTTGTGGGTAGTCTGGCCACTGTTATCTGGGATGAGTTTGATCCTGTCTCCGAGGATGAAGTGGACAGGATTATCGCGGCGACTGAGTTCCACCACATGTTTGTTGGACCCGTGTCCCTCCTGGCTGACTTATGCTGCCAGGAGGCCACCTGCGGTTGGCTCGGGCAGTTGTCAGCGCTTCATTGAGGAGGTGTCTTTCCCTCCGCCTTGAAGGAGGCGGTGGTGAGACCCCTCCTGAAGAAGCCTGCCTTGGACCCGACCGTGTTAGACAACTTTCGTCGGTCTCAACCTTAAGCTTTTTGGCGAAGGTTGTTGAAATGTGTGGTGGCTCAGCAGGTTCCGCTTTTCCTGGATGAAGCGGACTACCTGGATCCATTGTCAATGGGGCTTCGACCGGTTACAGCATGGAGAGCGGCATTGGTGGCGCTGATGGATGATCTCTGGAGGGCCGGGACGGGGTTTTCCTCTGTCCTGGTCCTATGGACCTCTCAGCGGCTTTGATACCATCGACCATGGTATCCTTTTGCGTAGCCTCGGGGGTTGGGAGTGGGGGCACTGTTCTTCAGTGGTTCTCCTCCTACCTCTCGAGGCGTGCATGATCAGTGTTAGTGGGAGGGGTTGGTTGACCCGAGCTCTCTCTATGAGGGTCCCGCGAAATGGTCCTCCCCTCTCTTATTTAATATCTACATGAAACGCTGGGTGAGATCATCCGTGGTTTTGGGGTGAAATTCCATCGTGCGCTGATGATACTCAGCTGTACTTTCCACCCCAGGCCAGATCAGTGATGCCCTCTCCTGATGTCCGGTGTTTGGATTGTGCGGATCTGGATGAGTAGGAACATGCTCGACTCAACCCGGCCAAGACTGAGTGGCTTTGCGTGTGTCTCGGCCCAGTCAGGATTGTCCATCCTTGGCCATAGGGGGGAGGTGTTACCTGTGGATAGAAGCGGCGGAATCTGGGGTCCTCCTGGATGTGCGGCTCGGTTGGAGGAGCAGGTGAGCCGTCGCCAGGGGGCCTTTGCCCAGCTCCGTCTTGTTGACAACCGCCCTTTTCTGGACGGGGCGCCCTCGCACAGTTACTCATGCCCTTGTCACCTCGAGACTTCGACTACTGCAAGCTCTCTATCTAGGACTGCCCTTGCATACCATCCGGAGATTGCAGTTGGTGCAGAATGCGACGCCAGGAGTGGTGATGGGAGTTACCGGTTCTCCCATGTTACCCCCCTCCTCGCGTGGCCTGCATTGGCTGCCGATTGCACTCGGGTGAGATTCAAGGTTTTAGTTTTGACATTCAAAGTCCTACACATGGGTCCCCAATATTTGAGGGCGTCTTCTTCCAATAGCTAGTGCCGGCCGCCCTGTGCAGGCTCATAGGCAAGAACTCCTCGGGGTTCCATCGGCGAGTCAATGCCGGCTGGTACTTCCCGATGAGCCTTCTCTGTTGCGGCCCCCGACCTCTGGAATCAACTGCCTCTGGAGCTCCGTCTGGCCCCTGATCTCCGCACCTTCGCCTGAATTAAAGACCTGGTTGTTTGACCAACCTGGGCTGTGACCCTTCCCTGGGGGGAGGGATGGGTTTTTAATGTATTTTTTATTGTCGTGTTTTATATTTGGGCTTGTTGGTTTAATGTCTTTTTAAATATTTATTGTTCTGTGTTTTTAGTTGTGAGCAGCCGAGTCTTGAGGAGATGGGGCGGCATACAAGTTCAAATATAAATAAATAAATAAATAAGCAACTCAAATTCCTTCTCCGACTTTCCCTGTAACAATAACCTTGTGAGGTGGGTTGGGCTGAGGTAAAGTGTCTGGGCCATAGTCACATGACTTAAATCCATCTCAGATGTCTTGTGTGAAAAAGAACTGCATTTGCAGAGCTACACAAACCCTGCAGAAAACTTACAACTTACCAAAAAGAAAAAAAATTAAAACAGAATTTTACAAGGTGAATAATTGTTGCTAATGTTCTGATAAATGAATCCATATCCACTGTCCTCCTCGCTAATAATTTAACCGTACTATTGCTGATACAAGCTGGCCTTTCAGAGAACCTATGCATTTTATTAGCATTTTACTTACAAATGGTAACACTTGATTTTACAGCATTTTTTGCCATGTTTGTTAAATTAATCCCTGCAGTTGTTAAGTGAATCAAGCAGTTGTTACATGAATCTGGCTTCCTAATGAATTTGCGCCCAAATATAGATCATATGACCAGGGGGATATAGTTGTATGAGTATTGGTTGTAAGCCAGTTCTTTCATTGCTGTTGTAACTCCAACAGTCACTTCACAGATGATTGTAAGTCAAGGGCTTCTTGTATAACACAGTCTGAGGTGTGGTGGCTTTTACTATTGGAAAATAGATGATACTCCTATTGAACAAGAGAAGGATATTAAATATCTAGGACAGTGGTGGCTAATCTTTTTGGGCTCCTGTGCCGATAATTGCACACACGCTTGTGCTCGCGCGCTCGTGTGCCAGCACCCAGAAGGCAGTGCGCGTGAGTCCCCCCATGCCCCCTGCACATGCGTGTGCGACCCCCTGCACAGTGCTGCGTGTCTCTGCGCATGCGCATGCGTCTCCCGCGCACCCTCCTCCCCCTTCACATGCATGCCAGATACCCAATAATCAGCTATCAGGCAGTGTAGACCTGCTCTGGGCGAGGGCTCGCATGTTGACATTAATGGCTACGCATGCCACTTCCAGCAGGCATGCTATGGGTTTGGCACCATGGATCTAGGGATTTTCTTCCAATCATCCAGTCTAAGAAGCACACAAAAGAAACTGCAGCTTGATCACACTAGCTCCTACTAACATAATTGATGTTACTAATTGCAGTAGTAATAATTTTCTTCTACTGCACTTAAGACCAGCAGACCAGCATCATTTAAGACCAAGATACTGGATCTTCTGTTTTGTTGAGCTCAGCTTTGTGTTTATAGGAAAAAATGTGTTGATAGCAATCTAGGTTCTTACACGTGTTGCCTTGTTATATACTCAATATGCTTCTTCACTTGTAACAAGTGGATTCTAGAAAGTTTATTTCTTCTTGGACGGAAAGCAAAGCTGAATCCTGAATTGTTCCGGCCTGTCAGCCCAATTCTTGATTAACATCCAGGGCCAGGAGATTAAAGTTTAGAGTGAATTCTTGACCAGAGTTCTGCATAGAAATAGCAGCAAAGTTGTAATTACTGCAGTGGTGGGATCAGCCCTCCCAGGTAAATCAGACAGAAAACACGGCAAATTGAATTGCATATAGTCCTCAAGTTGTACAGGTACTCCTCAACTTACAACAGTTCATTTAGTGACTGAAGTTACAACATCCTTTTAAAAAGGGATTTATGACTTTTTTCACACTTATGACCTTGCAGCATCCCTACGGTCACATGATCAAAATTCAGATGCTTGGCAACTGACTCATATTTATGATGGTTGCAATATTCGGAGACGTGTGATCACCTTTTGTGACCTTCTGACTAACAAAGTCAATAGGGAAGCCAGATTCACTTAACCATTGTGTTAACTGCAGTGATTCATTTAACAGCTGTAGCAAGAAAGGTTGTAAAATGGAGCAAAATTCCCTTAACAACTGTCTCATTAGTAACATAAATGTTGGGCTCTATTGTGATCGTAAGTCAAGGATTTCTTGTCATTCCACTTTATTGTAAGGCTACATTAACAGAATCTTGGAAGTTTGAAAGTATTAACTTTCCACCACCATTTTTCATTGCGTGATCTATTACTGCAGGTGCTTCCTAAATTTGTGTGTCTGGCCCTTGGGGGTTCTTGCTTCTCTTGATGGCTTTCTAGGCAGCATCTCTTCCCCTGGTTTTCCAAGGTCTTCCATTACAGGTGGATTTTGTGCTAATCTTTCTTACCTAATATCGTTTCTGTCCTGCTCAGAAGAGATTTTCAATAGCCAAATCCATTATCTTGCTGTCAGTGGCCTTGGAGGAAATGCGCAACAATACGTAAATTACCTAAACCCTTGCCCAAACAGTGCAATCAAGATAATTTCATCCCCGTCCCAACTTGTACTTTTAATCAGTTTTGGTGCTCTGGATTATTAGTCTCCCTTTTTTAACTTCCTAATTGTGGGTTGGCCTGATGGGAATGCTCTGTTTTTGTTAGGAAACAGAAACTTCCAAGTGGGTTTCCAAATCTTGTCTGATTATGATAGCAATGAGAAAGTTTTGGTTTTAATATTGGCTATGTCTGATGGGTGATTTATTTCTGCCTGAATAGGTCTGGAATTCAAATAATTTCCTGGTATCTCTCTCCCCGCACTTCATTTTTTCTGATTGTATTGCATTTAATATTTTGGTCTTTGGCCAAATAAATTTAATTAAGGTGTAATATGGTCTTTGCATAATGCAGTGGAGACCAGTCTGGCTACTGTTTTGTGTACCAGTTGAAGTTTCTGATTGACACACACAGCAGTCCTGTGTAGAGTGCATTACAGAAATCAAACCTGGAGGTAACCAGTAAAATATGGCAGGTTTAGGTCATTATTATCTAGGAAAGAATGCAGCTGGAGTATCAGGTAAAGCTGATAAAAATCACTCTTGGCCATAGACTGCACCTGAGGTATGTGGAAAGACAACAGGGCTAAGCGTGCAAACCTATTAGGGAAAGATAAAATAACAATATATGCTGCTCAGTTATGCGTGTACAGTAAGGTCAGTAGATAGAAAACTGCCAAATCAATATAGATTATTCACTTATAAAATGGTTATGCTGTATTCAGGAAAGCTAGATAATGTAACTACAGAATATTTATTTATTTATTTATTTATTTATTTATTTATTTATTTATTTATTTATTAGACTTATATGCTGCCCCTCAGGCTTTACTCTAAACTAAAATAGAATACAACAATAAGTTACTTAAAATATATTATTAAATTAAAGCAGAATTATTAGTATTATTATAAAACCCCAAAATTAAGTAAACAACCCGGGTCAACACTGCAGATTGTAAAACAGCCAGGTTTTTAGCTAGTGTAGGGAAGGTCTGAGAGATCCAAGTGGCAGCTCCAGCGGAAGAAGATTCCATAGAATACCCATACATTTCGGTCATATTCCCTGATTTCATATTTCAAACCTTATCAGAATTGTATGTATAAATCCAGGCTTTCATTAAAACAAAATGTGAATGCTGTATACTGTTTCTTAATGTATTTATTTAATGTTTATTTGTTTAATGTTAATAAACATTAAATAAATACATTAAGAAACAGTTGGGATCAAACATACCACAGTAGTTCCACTACAAGAAGTTCATGCAAGTAGTCCTAGACCAGGGGTGTCAAACTGGCGGGCCCGCAACCCGCAATGTGTTACGTGCAAGCCACACCCACCCCACTCCACAAAGGAAAAAGAAGTCGCAATGCGCCATGTGACGGCAATGTCATGTGGCAAGTTTGATACCCATGTCCTAGACTTACAAGTGAGCCTAACATGTCTGTTGCTAAATGATTCATTTGTTAATTGAGTTAATAACATAGCAATTAAGTGAATCTAGCTTCTCTGTTGACTTTGCTTATTAGAAGATTACAGGACACTGCTTCGAATAATATAAGTCAGTTCCCAGGCACCTGAATTTTGATCACATGACCACGGGGATGCTGCAACAGTCATAAGTGTGAAAAACGGTCATAAGTCACTTTTTTAGTGCTGTTGTAACTTCGAATGGTCAATAAATGAGCTGTTGTAGAGACTAGGGCTACCTGTGTTGCAATGGTACTTTTAATTAAGATACTCAGCAGATTCATCAGTCCATTGATTCAATGAACAAGCTGCATGCTTCAAAAGAGGAAAATAATTTTCGATGAATCCTCTTACTCCATCTGAAAATCTCTACTTTTTCCTCTTTTCAGTATCTGGAATCCTATGTCAGTAAAGGCAAATGAAAATATTGTCATGGGTTGTGTGGGTATCCTGAGAGAAGCTGGGATTGTGCAAGTTCCACAGAATGGGGGAGGAATTATATTAGCCCTAGAGTTGGCTTATTGACATTGTGATTGAGAAAATAAAGAGAAATAAAGTCATGGAAATGGCGTGGGTGGGGTAGAGGAATCCAAAACAAGTCAGACAAGGGATTATATTCTTTAGAGGGTACAGTATTAGAGATCCATATCTGAACACAACTCACAAACTTTCTGTCATTCAAAATGCAGCCCAGATGAAAAGGAATTACTGATTCAGTTCTGGATGGAATGATGACTGAAATGAAACTTGCCAGAAATATTTACTTGTATTACTATTATAGTGTTTTCAGCAAAACAAGGGTTTACAGGAAAATAGAGCTTGTTTTGGACGTATGATGATCCAGAAAAATATGGCATACTTCACTTAATCCTCCAGGGAAAGATTGAAGGCAAATGAGGTCCAGGCAGAAGAAGAACATTGTAGCTTCAAAATCTAGCGGACTGGTTTGGACAAAACTCAATAGCACTTTTTCGTACAGCTGTTGATAAAAATAGGATCGCCAACATGATCACCAATGTCTGATGACAGATATGGCACAAGAAGAAGAAGCAGAGTTTGTTTCAATCAAGTCCAATGTTGAATAGTGAGGCAAGATCAGTCAGATTCAAAGTGTTCCTAGGAAGGTTGTCAATCAGTGTGGGGTCAGAATGACAATTCTCTGGATATACAGGTTTCAAGACTTCAGCAGACAGTCCAGTTTGGATGAATTCTTCCCAACAGAGGTGATGGCTGGCATTTGCCCTGATACAGGTGATGTAGGGTCACTGTCAGGTAAGAATCAGTTAAGGCTAATACCACTCTTGCCTCTGTTCTGCTCTCCAGAGTTTGTGGCTTTTCTAGAGATTGGATGATTGCTTGGGTTTGGGACCCTTGTTATCTAATGCTGGTGAAAGTGTTCTGGATTATTGTCTGTTGAGTCAGTTCTTGTTCCTGAGATTGACATTTATTGATCCAAAGCATCTAGAACAAGCTGTTTTGGTATCAGGATTCCATGAGTCTGAACATTTATTAGAGAATGCACAGTGAATATTAAGTGGTATTATTATGATTGCTGCAGAATTAAGCTCCATTAACAAGAGTGAAAGACATTCAGCATATGTAGGTGTTGCCTTTTTTAAACTTTCATTTTCCCTCATGGCTAAATTGTAAGTCAATACTATGTAACCCATAAAATACTCTAAAAGATTTGTCAAGTCTCTGATGGGCCTCAGTTGTGAAATACTATATGACATCATGACCTTTCTTTGATGTACATGCCATGGATTACAGATGTTCCTTGGAACTGGTGCTAAGAACACTTCAAGCTAATTATGTTCATTGTAATATGACTTGTCAAGAGTATATTCATGAACTGGAATAGAGTATGGTAACAACGTCAGCCAATGAATAGGCATAGCAACTAAGTCAGCCAATGAGGACTGTTTGGAAACTGAAACTAAAAGTAGCCTAGGCATGGCTCTATATTAAGCTCTGCAGCTCTGAAGCTATGTTGAGCTCTGAGTCTGTCTATTGAAAATGAAACTGCTTCTTTCCTCTGCTGTGTGTCTTGCTTGCCTGCTGAACTAAAGTGAAACTGATGTCTGTTTCTGAGCTCGTGAGTTGCTGTTCTGCTCTGAACCTGAAACATGTCTGCTTTTGTTTGAGTTTGCTCCATGTTGGAGAAATCTACAACTGGTATTGTAAAATTTACTCTATATGTTTATAAAGAAGTTAAATGAAGCCTCAGTCATCTGTATTTGCTTTTCTGGCACTCAATTTACACTGCAATACTCTGAATATGACTTACTTTCAATATAATTTACTGTATGATTCAAATTAATAGAAGAGCAGAGAAAGAAAACAAATATTAAAGTTGTCCTTTGGCATATTAATATTGAAGAGTTTTTGAAAAATATGGTGCAGATACAACAATGCATTTTCCATATGCATAGAAAGCTATTTTTTCCTCATGCTGCCTTTCATCCATTCTCAGAGAAGAAATAGTAAAATACGTGCTAGATTTTACTGGTGAAGAATTATTTATTTATTAATTTAAATTTTATGCCATCCATGTTTCTCTGAATTTGACTCTGGACATTGGTCAGGTCTTTGCAACTTTTCAGTCTTCAAAATGAATAGACAATGACCAAAAATACACCAAACTTTCCCCCCTCATTATTTAGAAAGTAAATTATGAATAGATTAAATATAAAATAATTTATTAACATCAACCTATTACTTTCAGTATTGACTTCTTCTAGAAGCACAAATACCTAGAATAAAAGTGATAGCTATTATTTCATAATATATTTTTTAATCAAGCTTCATGCAATTTTGTATAACTTTGAATCATTCTTTTTATCCAATTGACTAATTGGAATATTTTGCATTTTGTTCCAAGGCACAATAAATTAGTTAAACCTACTGCTTTATTTGTTTCTTAAAATTAATTCTTCTAATTTGTTTTACCACATATGCCATGTTTCATTTTCCCCATGAACCTGGATTAACATTTTAAATATTCAAAACATCCATTATAGCATCTTTATGTAAGTTTTATAAGTAGATGTTGTATTTCAACAATATTCCTTACAGGCTGTGCCTCCATTTTCCTTTTTGTGCATCCCCGTTTAACAGTGCTATTTAATTTGCAGATTTATGTCCCACCTTTCTCTTATCATAAAACATAAAAGTAAATAATAAATAATAAATTCCCAGATATCTACTATTTATGATCAAGCTACCTTAGTCTTGGCAGGAGCTGCAACCTGTTTTGGCTTTACATATTTTGTGTCCTCTTATTCACCTGTTCATTGCAAAATGCAGCTTTGGAACAGCTGCTTTATTGACCTTTGTTTTGAAGGATTTTTTAAAGGTTATATGTGTAGTAGTCCAGTGTTCTCAGCCTCAGGAACTTTAATATCTGTGGAGTTCAGCTCCCAGAATTTTCCAGCCAACCTAAGTGGGGAATGATTGACTATGCAATTCAGTTAATGGGCATGTGGGTTTCAAAACATAGAATCGAAGGAACAGATATGTATTGATTAAAAAATACAATTAAAAATGCTTTGTACATTTTGTCCTGAAGTGCTACATTTCTCAATACTTTTATGTCATTTTATAGTGGAATTTAAACACTGAGCTAGCTCCAAATATAAGTATTAAATGTGAGTATTCAGCAATGATGTTTAAGATGAAAGGCATCCTGTCAGCTAATTCCTTCTTTCATACTGATTCTAAAAATAGCAGTTACATGGAGTACATGACAAATGAAAAGAATTAAACTGTCATTTATTTAAGCATTAGCAGTCTATTTATTTAAGCCCTTCATGGTAGGATGATTCCATAGTAAATAATCATGGTTGATATATATTTGTAACCAATGTATTTGCACATTTCATCTACTACATTTCTGGTTACTTATTTTAAATACTCTATTGCTTTGGCCATATTTTAATTGACATGGCTTAATAACAGCATTTTCCCCTGAGTGTTTTAACATCTCACTTATCAGAGAAGAGAAAGGAGAAATCTACATTACTGACGGCTGTCACTGTAGTTTTATAACATGAGATTAAGAACACCTGTTAGTTGGCAACGTGTTCAAGAGAGTTTATTAGGAACAGATGTTGATTGACAGTGAATGTTTCCTTTGACTCATGTCACTGCTAAGATTCTTGGTTCTGTTATCTTCCATGGGTGAAGCGGGCACTTTAAGCCACAGGGGGGAACGATTGATAATTCTGTTAATTATTTAGGTAATAGGATTAATACATATAAGCCTAGCCTACTTTCCATAATTTATTTACATTTCTTTGCATACCTTCCCCCCTTTCTTAAAAGTTTCCCCTTTTTAGAAATTATCACTCATAGAAACTTAAACAAACAAAAGTGGTAATAGGGAAGGTGCCTTTGTAAATCAGTAACAACTGCCCCCATGCCCTTACATTTATTTATTTTATTTATTTGATTTGTCATCACTTACAAGATAATAAGTATAAGTATAAACATGAGTAAAAATACAGGAAATAGGTACAAATAAATGGGGACAATAGGACAGGGACAGGAGGCACGATGGTGCACTCTCTTAGGAATGGGGTGAGGTCAATAGTGGATAGTTTGAGGTTGAAGGAGTGGGGGTTTGAGGATGTAACAGCGGAGTCAGGTAGTGCATTCCAGGCATTGACCACTCTGTTGCTGAAGTCGTACTTTCTGCAATCAAGTTTGGAGCGGTTAACATTGAGTTTGTATCTGTTGTGTGCCCTTGTATTGTTGTGGTTGAAGCTGAAGTAGTCATTGACTGGTAGGACATTGTAGCAGATAATTTTGTGTACTACGCTTAAGTCCAACTTTAGGCAGCGTAATTCAAGATTGTCCAAGCCCAAAATTTCAAGCCTGGAGGTATAGGGTATTCTGTTGTGAGCAAAGGAGTGTAGTACTCTTCTCATGAAATACTTCTGGACTCGCTCAATTGTATTAATGTCTGATATACAGTGTGGATTCCAGACAGATGAGCTGTATTCGAGTATTGGTCTAGCAAAAGTTTTGTATGCCCTAGTTAGCAATTCAATATTTCCAGAGGAGAAGCTAAGATTAGTTTACAACTCTTAATGCCTTTTGGCAATGCTGTTTAATGATCATTAGATCTTAGATATTAGGTCCTCCTTGACAGAGTGAGGTCATCAACGAGGTCATATCCGCCTAGTTTGTATTTGGTGAATTGATTTTTTACCAATGTGTAGGATAGAGCATTTGTTGGTTGAGATTTGGAGTTGCCAAATGTTTGACCATTCAGACACATAATCAAGGTCACTTTGAAGAACAGTAGCATTGTCGGTGATGCATCAAGAGTGCATTGCTAATAAGGTGATCGCATCATTTATGTATAAAGAGTGTGGGTCCTAAAACGCTGCCTTGGGGGACACCACTGTTGACTGGAGCAGGGTTTGATATAGCCCCTATTTTTACTATTTGTTGCCTGTTTGACAGGAATGCAGTAATCCACTTATGAAGGGATTCGGAAATGCCATAAGAGTTTAACTTTAACAGTAGTTTGTCATGTACCATTGAATCAAAGGCTTTGCAGAAGTCTATGTAAATTGCATCTATTGCTTTACCCTGGTCGAGTAGAGTAGTCCATACGTTTTTGCAGTGTAGGAGTTGTAGGTTGCAGGACAATTTTTTCCTGAAACCAAATTGTTTTTGGGAGAGTAGGTTGTTTGACTCTAAGTGGAGGGTGATGAATTGGTTAATGATTGATTCCATGACTTTGCATGTGACACAACACAGTGAGATTGGTCTGTAGTTTTCAACCAGGCTGGGGTCACCTTTTTTGAATATAGAGATGACCATAGCTAAGGACCATATGTTCGGTAAGAAGCTGGTTTTGAATGATATATCATATATTGTATAATGCTTGGGGTTCTGCTATGGCAGAGGAGAGCTTTTTTAAGAAGTATGCACATAATCCATCTGGGCCAATAGATAGGGATGGTTTAGGTTTCGTAGTGCCTTTTCTACATTATCTTCTGTAAAGTCAATATGTAGTAGATCATTGCAGTTAGTTGTGGTACGACTAGGAAATGTGGGGCATGAGCCATTGCTGTTTACAAAGACCGAACTGAAGAATGTGTTGAAGAGGTTGACCTTAACAGCTTTGTTGCTGCAGTCTTTCCCATTTGGTCTGTTTAGAGGTGGGATGGTCCTTGAGTCTTTACGTTTGGAGTTTACAAAATTGTAGAAGATGCAGGTAGATTTTGTATGTAGGAGGTTTTCCTCCTGCTTACAGTAATAATTTGTGCATTCTGCCTTTATCTGTTGGCATAAGGTGTTGTATCAGTTTTTAAAGTTTGCTACATAGCTAGTTTTGTTTATACGCCATAGAGATTTTTGTTGAAGTTTCCTTATTTTTATGGGTAATTTGTTTTTGTTTGTTTGTTTGTTTTTAGGGGTTACTAATGGTACATATAGTTTAATGACTCTAAAGTTCAAGTAAGAAAGCATTATAATGGTCTTTTTTAAAAATCACAAAAATTTAACCAGCAATTACAATCCATTCATACATACATATATTACAAGCAGTACTGCCATTCTGTAGGTTCCATAGTACATCCAGAACCTAAGACACAACAGTAAACATGTCTCCAGTGCTTTTTGAAAGGTAAGTAGAGTAGGGGACTATCTAATTTCCAGGGGGATGATGTTCCAAAGGGTTGGGGGACTCATCAAACAACACTTTAATAGACATGTGCCGCCACACTCCCCCTGCCAGTCTTGATGGCGTGGATAGATGTAAATGAGAAGAGGCAGACCGTCAATCCAGATCCTTTATAGGTCATTTCCAACAGCATGAATTGGACCCAGAATCAGACTGGCAACCAATTCAGCTTACGAAGCAGAGGTGTAATATGCACCTCAAAAGAAATGCACGTAACTTACAATGTCATTTTGTACCAGTTGCAGCTCCTGGATCCTTTTAAATGGCAATTCATGAAGAGTGTGTTACAGTAACAGATGGTAATAAAAAAGATATAATGATTCATTAATAAATCATTATAATAAAAAATACAGAATGGTTTATTTTCCTAAAATTCCTTGAACAAACTTGTGTTGGTGTCTTCTTCTAAGTGCCTATTCACCCTTTGTTAACCATATTATATGTGTGTGTGTGTGTGTGTGTGTGTATGTATGTATGTATGTATGTCTTTGCATGTTTGGGTCTTTTCCTGTGTAAGATTGGGAGTATCTTGGCGACGTTTCAATGAGATCCCACTCGCCATCTTCAGGCTGGTACTTTCGGCTTCGTGCTTGTGAAAGCAAAGCATGATCAGAGCTGCCGTCCCTCTATAAATACTGGTGGGAAGGTGTGATGTGCTGGCTCTGTTGTGAACAGACTGGTTGGCTGTGTTGTTACTTCTTGATTGGTTGATAGAGTTGATGTTTGCAGATTTGTTGGCTTTTTCATAAGAACCTGTGTGGCTGAAGTATTGGCTATGTGTCTATCAGCCTTTTGTGTTGTAATGACCTGGGTAATGGGCTGTGTGATGACCTTCTGAGTTCTATTGCTGTGACATCCTGGGTCTTGTGCTGTAATCTCCTGGGTCGTTGGCTGTGTTGTAACATCCTGAGGTTTTGTGGTATAACCTCCTGAGTTCCGTGATGTAATATCCTGAGCGGATGGCTGTGATGTAATGTTCCAGGCTTTGGTTTGGCTCCAAGTTTGAGGTCTGGCTATGTGTTCATAGTGTGTGTCAATTTGCTTAGTTTGGGGGGTCAGAGGGGGGTGTAGCAGCTGGTGATGCAGCAGTAGTCTGGTTTCTGGACGGTGGTTGTCTTTTGTCTATGGATGGGTTTGAGTTTGAGTCTGGTGAGGGAGATTGGTAGTGGCGTCATGTGTTGTTTTGGGTCTGGTGTTGTTTGGGTCACCCCTCTCACCCATCATAGCTAACCTATACATGGAACACTTTGAAACCAATGCTCTAGACAAATCCGAACACAAACCAAAACTCTGGCTTAGATATGTAGATGACACTTTTGTAATTTGGCCACATGGGAAACATAGGAGAATAAATGCATGCATCGCAGAACACAAGAACCAAGTCAGAAAAGAAGAAAATACTTCCTCCCTTTTCCAGCACCCTAAAGCCACAGGACATGAAATTGATTTTGAGGGAACCAAATTAATCTCCAATACTGAACACTTCAACAAGAGAATAATTAGGGAAGCAATCGAAATAGAGAAACACCCCCATAACATGAATAAACAGGACGATACCTCCCGCCTACCAGACATCTGGAAACTAGCCCTAATCAACAAATGAGTCCCAGCCACGAAAACCAACACTGGACCCAAAACAACACATGATGCCACCACCAATCTCCCTCACCAGACTCAAACCCAAACCCATCCCATAGACGAAAGACAACCACCATCCAGAAATCAGACCACGGCTGCATCACCCGCTTCTACACCCTCCGAACCCCAAACTAAGCAAACTCACACACGCCATGAACACATAGCCAGACCTCAAACTTGGAGCCAAACCAAAGCCCGGAACGTTACATCACAGCCATCCACTCAGGATATCACATCATGGAATTCAGGAGGTTACACCACAAAACCTCAGGATGTTACAACACAGCCAACGACCCAGGAGATTACAGCACAAGACCCAGGATGTCACAACAATAGAACTCAGAAGGTCATCACACAGCCCATTACCCAGGTCGTTACAACACAAAAGGCTGATAGACACACAGCCAGTACTTGAGGGATATTTGTGGGAAAGAATAGATGCTTTAGGCCTCTGGAAAGCTTAAAGCATCCCTTTCACAAAGCCTGAAACATACAAAAGAAAACACTGGTACTCCAGCCCAGGTTACTTTGGTGACTTCTCTCTTCTACTTGATCTGCAAGAAAAAAAAACACTACAACCTTTAAAAAAAAAACCTAATTAAACACTGAAAGGACCCTCTGTTCCATTGTGTCATCTACTGATGAATAAAATATTGCTGGTAATGTATGGACTCTTGCTATTACAGTATTTAAAGCCTTACAATAGTAGCAATAAATAATTAAATAGAAAACTGCTGCTGCTTATTCTATATTCATCTGTTTGATATGTTTTAAATGCCTATATCTCAGCTAGGTTATGTGTTATTAATTAAAATCCTGAGTCATATGAAGGGAGTGTCTAAATCTCGCCCCCTTCCTCTACAGTGAGAAAAGCATTTACAGAACTTGCATTTGCTTTCAGGGATAGAGATATTTTCCTAGCAATACTACAATAATATTTTTTTTGCTAAAGAAGGTAGACAGAATTCCCCTTCAATTATTGTGGATGTATCGGTTATTAATTACCTCCCCTAAATTGGTGTTTCTGAACCTCAGCAATTTAAAGAAGTATGAACCTCAGTCCAGATTAGAGTTAGGGACTACACATTTTAAAGCTGTTGAGGTTGAAAAATGCTGCCTTATACTATGTCTTTGCACATCTAAACATACCTAATCAGCAGGTGGAGAAAAAAAACATCTTTTAAAAAATATTAGCTTTTTAGGAAATTGAACTTCTGAAATTGTTTGTAAGGTACTATATTAAAATGATGCACTTAAATTGCACTTAAAAATCATTACACTTATAACATATTTTTAATCTGCACAAACATTTTGAGGTATATCAGTATTGCTTTAAAATGGACCAGAAATATGAATAGATTTTGGTACTGAAATGTGCACAAGAAGAGATATTATCTTCTATTTTTGTAAATGTACTATTATTTTAATAACAATATACACTGTTTAACTGAAAAGCATTGTTTGAATATGCAAAACAAATATATTTCCCTAAATATTCATTTGTGATATAATTTTTACCATATCTGATGGTAAAGTATGATAATGGATGGATGGATGGATGGATGGATAGAATGATTCATAATTGGAACTGAAAATTAATTTTAATTTGAGTATTATCATTTAAAAATATTTTCATTCTTTATTTCTTTTCTATAATTTTCCATTTAGGATAGGTTTCAAATTTTATTGATATCAGTTTGAGGTTTTTTGGTGTTTTCATCCAATAATTCAGAGGCAGGTAGGATATAACTGAAATGATACTAAAAGTGCTGCTCTTCCTAGGAAGTGGTGGAGTCTATGCAGTTGTTTCATTTCAATTCTCAAACATCCCATTTGATAACTTTGTTATCTTTGATAAATCTTGAAAACTTCGGTAAAAGTTTTCATTTTATTCAAGATTTTCAACTTGATCTTGCTTACTTTTTCTTTCTTATGAAAACATATCGTTTCTTTTATTTTACTCTACATGATATCCCGAAGTTTCATAATCCATTGGTTCTGTCAGTTTTTAATTGAGCTATACTTTGTTGTCTCTAGGACAGAATACTACATTAATAACTGGGCTGTGCTTGAGCAATACTTGAATATTTCACATATAATAGCAACTTTTACTATAACCCTTTGAGCAATCTTGTGTCAATTCAACCTATTGTGATGATTAGCCTCTCATCCCATTTAAGATGTTAATTCACTTTATAATTGCCATGGTAGGGGTGGCAAACCCCTACAAACCCACAGTAATTTCTGACTTTCAAAATCAGTCATTGCTAACGTTCACAATTAATGCATCACAGACTCTTGTATTTAACAATATAATGTCAGTTGAATGATCAAGACCTGATGTTTGCTGTTAATTTCTTCCATCTTGCTTGTGGTTAGTAAAGCAAAGCAAAAATGGGAAGTTTGTGTTTAAACTTTACAATAAATGGCATAAATCATATAAGATCTAGGCTAGTAGATTAAATTGTAACATACATTGTTTGGTTTTTTTACTTATTGTATTGTATAAATCCAATCAGGAGTGAAAGCAGTCAATTGTGGTTTAGGCCATAAACTGTGGTTAAGCATACTGTAGTCTATTTGATTTCACACATGGAAGGGGAACCATTTGCTTGGTCTTGTAGGCTAAAGATAGTTTTTCAAGAGCCTACTTGGCTAAAATGTGCTCATTGAAGTACTTGCATATGTGAATTTTAGAAAATATTTTATAATATTTTATGAATCTGTTCTTGTAATGGACTGCAGTTGGAAGTCTAAAAAGCAACTTCATGATTATCAGCCAATCTCTTTATTTCTGGGAGACAGTTATTTTACAGATTTTACATTTTTACTACAGAGTATTTTTTTTATGTTTTCTGTTCTCAGAAACCAATAAAAATATAGTACATTGTGTTCTATACAGTAAAACCTATTTCTTGGGCCCTGGATTTTTTTTAGAACTGACATCTTGCAAATGACATGCTCTGGTAGAGCATTAAAAATTAAATGCAAGACAGAAGCTCACTAATTTGCAAAGGGATAGTAATTCTGTGAGAGAAAATGCAGTCAAACTTTAGGTTTGTTGGAACAAACATCTCTGGAAACAAAAGCCAAAAGTGATTTTTCAAATATGTTACCTGAAGCCATGTTTAAAACCGCAAAAATTCTGTTGTAGAATAAGAAGACATATAATCTTACTGCTGAAATAGGTTTTTTTTCTCCAAGAAAATAGCTAAAATAATCTACTTGTTTGCATAATGTGCTTCTACAGTTTGGCTTGTCAGTCACCAGAAGGAACAGAAAAAAGAAGTTTCTGTGTAGCATCTTATTTCTTTATTTCTTCTTATTTTTTGCTTGTTTGGGGCAGCTAAGATTTTGACAAGCATAAAAAGAAATGTATGAATTGAAACATTCTTTTCCTCCATTTCTGTGAAGAAAGGTATGGGGCAAAAAGCATTCTTTGTCCTGATTTGGGAGTAGATATTTGGTATTTCAGCCTGAAGCATGTAGGTTGATTTAGAAACTAGATCTAATTTAGAAAGAGTGAGAAAAACAAAATACATGTATAATTCTATTTCATCTATTGATGCTTTTTGTTGCTGGAAATTATGTGATCTACCTTATCCTGTAATGAAATGATTTCAAGATTTAAAGTAGCACATTGTTCCTCCAACCTACACAATTTCCTGTCCCCTAAAATAAAGAAACCAGTGAGAAACATTCTGGCCTCATTCACACATTTCACTCAGCCATGGTGTGATTTGTTTAGCTTTGATTAATGTATTACATGAACTCCTGTTATTCTTTTGGTCTGGCTGTGGGAGATGGGGTTAGGCAATGCAGACTTGCACTGGTTCAGCTCCAAGGCGTGTCCCAGTTGGTATTGATAGGGAGCGAGAGATCCAGTCCATGGCTGTTTCTTTGTAGTATGCCCCAGGGCTTGGGGCTCTCTCCACTCCTTTTTAACATCTACATGAAACCACTGGGTGAGATCGTCCAACCCCATGGGATGAAGTACCATCAATATGCTAGGAAAGCCATTGCACAACTTGGTGCCAAAGGGCCAGTTGTGCCTTTCCTGAATTGTGAGGCACTGCACACAAACATTCATAGCAATAAGACTTATATACTGCTTCACTGTGCTTTACAGCCCTCTCTAAGCGGTTTACAGTGTCATCAATATTGCCCCCAACAATCTGGGTCCTCATTTTACCCACCTCAGAAGGATGGAAGTGTGTGTCAACCTTGAGCCAATGAGATTTGAACTGCCAAATTGCTAGCAGCTGGCAGTCAACCAATGTAGCCTGCAGTATTGCATTCTAACCACTGCACCACCAAGGCTCTGAATTCATTCCCTGGTTATCACCCAATTGGATTACTACAGAAGGCTAGAAATATGGGAATGGACCTCACCTCCATTGGGAGAATATCAAAGCAGAAAAGGCTCTTCTTCTGAATCCTATCAGCCAGTCTGGTCTAGTAGCTTAGGTGCTGAGCTAGAAACTAGGAGACTTTGAATTCTTTGGACCAATTGCTTTCTCTCAGAGCAATCAACTTACAATCTCATGGTTGGGGATGCTGAAATAGGAGGTAGGAATTCACTGCTTTCAGTTTACCCAGAAACAAATCATTTTTTTCTGATTTGTTGGAGTGGTGCGGTGGCCTAGAGGTGGAGCTGTTGCTTCACAATCAGGAGGCTGATCCTCGCTAGAGGCAGATATTTCTCTCTCTCGGCACAATGAGAATATATCTGCTGAACAGAACTCCTCATTGGTGACAGGAAGGGCATCCGGCCATTAAACACTCTGCTAGTTACGTTCAGTTGCCCAGACTCCACCCTGCAAGGGATTATGGGTTTGTTAAAAGATGATGATTACTTACTAATTTGTTAAAACTTATAGCTTCCAAAGTAATTAAAAATTATTGGGAGTTTTCTATCTCCCATTTTGTTGGTTTCCACTTGGATTTAGAAAAATTTACCGAGGTTTTCATGCGACTGGAAATCCCAGAACTACAGTCTAGGCTGTGAGAAATATCATAGAAGAAAGCAGTGGGAAACCCTTGCTTTGACATTTGAGGTTACCAGGAGTTGAGGTTCACCTGAAGGAAGCCTTTTGAAAACAGTTCCTGCCATAGTCTATTCCTCTTTAAATTCACTTTGATCCAGGATGTAATTTATTCAGTTTCATTTAATAAGCTTTAAATTTTCTGGTTAGGTACATATAAACAAAGACTTTGGCAATATTTCTACTTGCTGTTTTCTTGCCAAATAGTTACAGATAGAAAAATTGGATCAGTCAATGTGAATTATGAGTTTGCATGCTTAGATTATTAAACAGATGTCTTCATATCCAAGCCTGCTGTCTCTTGTGTTGCATATTCTATTATTGCTATCTTACATTTTACTGAGGTAACAGAATACTGCATTGAATCCATTGTTGGAAATAAATACATCAAATGTACATGTCTGTAAGAAAAACATTCTTACTTTTGTTGTCCATAAACCCAATATGGGTTGTTGTAAATCAATAAGCAACAGTAATATTTTCATACATTAGTAAGAGCTTACACACCTTTAAATGTAGCTAAATTTTGTAAAATTAGGCAGATTTTGGCTGTCCATCAATAATTTCACCATTAACTCTAATATGCTACAATGTCTTGTTTTATTTTAATGTTTTATTTTTTAAACCTGGTTTCAGGTTTATTATGGTTTGTGACCATAATAAAACATTATGCATGAGGAGTCACATAGTTAAGATGCTATTAGTATAAGAATTAGTGCCAAGTATTCTAGAAGTATTTCCACCATTGTTAATTCTAGCAGCTGATTCATTATTATACTACTTATAGTATAATATAAGTATAAAAAGAGCCATGGTGACACCATGGTTAGAATGCAGTATTGCAGGGTAACTCACTGCACACTCCACGAGTTTGATTCTGAATAGCTCATATCTGATTCAGCCTTCTATCCGCCTGAGGTTTGTAAAATGAGGACCCAGATTGTTGGGGACAATTATGCTGACTCTGTAAATTGCTTAGGGCTGTCAAGAACTATGAAGTGGTATATAAGTATAAGTGCTATTGCTATTTATATGCTTATGTGTTTATTCACATGGCCGTAGATGTAAGAATATTTGAAATTCTTAGCTTGAATTAAACTCCTCCTGAAATCCCAGCCCCTATTGACATTAAATTTAATAAATGTGTTAGTATTTTAATTCCAAGGTTTATAGAAGTGGACATCAGGTTAACCCTGATTGATTTTTCTATTTGCTTTAATGGGAAGAATTTTGCTTCCATTTAGATTTTTTTTTAAAATAAAATTTCATTTTTTGAAAGCAGACATAGACAAACAAATGCATAAAAAACATAAAACATCTTTTTTTGAGAACAGTGTGCTCCCGGGTTGTCACTTCTCCATACAGACATAAATTCAATTACATATTCATGTTATGTATTCTAATCCATATCTTATATCCATTTTCACGATTTTTTTCATAGCTTTTCCATTTCTCTGCTTTCTACAATCTTATTTTTAATTATTCCATTCTTTTCTAATTTCAATTACATTTCTTTTTCTAGTTTTCCATATCTTTCTATTTAATATTTTAACACTTTCATCTGTCTTGTTTACAATTTCATACTCTTTTTCCTTATACATATTTTGGCCTGTAATTGTTAAAGCTGGAGTTAGAACACCTTTATATCTTTTAACTATTATCTATTCAATTATTACTCAACACTTAAAGTACACCTTCACAAATCATTTTCTAATATAGCTATCAGCCGAATTCTGCTTGGTACATTCCCTTACAAATACACATTAAATTCTTTAACAAGAAACAAAACAAAAGAAGACATACATACATGTACATACACATACACATACACACATACATACATACATACATATATATATCTCACCAGTGTCATGGACTGATCACTATCTCCTGCGGCTGGTCTTCCAATTGGCCGTCCCTCACTGCTGGGATGAGGAGCCAATTCGATGGTTCCGCCCCAGTCGCCTGATGGATCCGGAGAGGTTTCAAACGGCACTGGGGTTCTTGCCCACTTCCCTTGACCACAGCCCAGCCGAGACCTTGGTGGCCGCCTGGCAACAGGTAGCCTCGGAGGCTCTTGACTGGGTTGTCCCCTTGCGGCCCCTTCCCTGCCGTAGATCCTGGCTAGTTCCCTGGTTTTCCGAGGAGCTCCGGGGGATGAAGCATCGGAGAAGGTGCCTAGAGAGCAGGTGGAGGACGAGCCGCTCCGAATCTGACCGTGCCCAGCTAAGAGCCTATATTAGGACTTACCTGGAAGCAATCAGAGCGGCGATGTGTGCTTACTTCTCCGCTCTCATTGCGTCCGCAGATGATCGTCCGGCCGCCCTGTTCAGGGTCACTCGCTCCCTCTTGCATTTAGAGGTGAGGGAGGACCCTTTCAGGGCAGAGCAGAGGAATTTAGTCAGCATCTGGCAGATAAGGTCGCTCAGATCCGGGCCGGCTTGGACTCTGACTGGCAGGGGTCGGATGATGGGGTGACGACGAGTCTGGCTGATTTTACTTGGGTTGAGTTTGACCCTGTCTCCCTGGATGAAGTGGACAGGATCATGTGGAGGTTGTCTTCCACCACGTGTTTATTGGACCCGTGTCCTTCCTGGTTGGTTTATGCCTCCAGGGAGGTTACACGTGGCTGGCTCCAGGCAGTTGTCAACACCTCCTTGAGTGAGGGTGTATTTCCCGCCACTTTGAAAGAGGTGGTGGTGAGACCCCTCCTCAAGAAGCCTGCCTTGGACCCAGCCATTTTGAACAACTATCGTCCAGTCTCCAACCTTCGTTTTTTAGCGAAGGTTGTTGAGAGCGTGGTAGTTCAGCAGCTACCGATGCTCCTGGAGGAAGCTGATTATCTAGATCTGTACCAATCGGGCTTCAGGCCCGGGCACAGCAGGGAGACAGCATTGGTCGCGCTGATGGATGATCTCTGGAGGGCTCGGGATAGGGGTTTTTCCTCTGTCCTGGTCCCTTTAGATCTCTCGGCGGCTTTCGATACCATTGACCATGGTATCCTACTGTGGTGGCTCCGGGGGTTGGGAGTGGGAGGCACCGTTTTACGGTCGTTCTCCTCCTATCAGGCCACTTGCAGTTGGTGTTGGCAGGGGAGCAGAGATCGGCCCTGAGGCCCTCACTTGTGGGGTGCCACAGGGGTTGGTTCTCTCGCCTCTCCTGTTCAACATCTACATGAAGCCGCTGGGTGAGATCATCCGTGGTTTTGGGGTGAGGTATCACCAATATGCGGATGATACCCAGCTTTACATCTCCACCCCAAACCGTATCAGTGATGCTCTCTCCGTGATGTCCCAGTGCCTGGATGCGGTGCAGATCTGGATGGGGAGTAACAGGCTCCGACTCAACCTGGCCAAGACTGAGTGGCTATGTGTACCGGCATCTCGTTTTTTTCAGGACAGGATCTTTGGTCATGGGGGGAGAGGTGTTGCCCCCTGTGGACAGGGTGCGGAACCTGGGCATCCTCCTGGATTCACAGCTCAGTTTGGAGGAGCAGGTGGGAGCTGTGGCCAGGGGGGCCTTTGCCCAGGTTCGGCTGGTTCACCAGCTCTGCCCTTACCTGAGCCAAGATGCCCTACGAGCGGTCACTCATGCGCTCGTCACCTCCCAAATTGACTACTGCAACGCTCTCTACATGGGACTACCCTTGCGGACCACCCAGAGGTTGCAACAGGTGCAGAATGTGGCTGCGCGGGCTGTGATGGGGGTGCCCTGATACTCCCATGTTACACCCCTCCTGCACGACCTACATTGGTTGCCGGTTGCCTTCGGGTTAGTTTCAAGGTGTTAGTAACAACTTATAAAGTTCTAAATGGCTTGGGGCCAGGGTACTTGCGGGAACGCCCCCTGCCAGCATCACATTCCGATCGCCCAGTATGCTCCCATAGGCGGGGCCTCCTTGGGGTACCGTCGGTTAGGCATTGTCGACTGGCGGTGCCCAGGGGTAGGGCCTTTTCTGTGGGAGCACCTGCCCTATGGAACCAACTCCCCGTGGACCTCCGTTTGGCCCCTGATCTCCACTCCTTCCGCCGGGACCTGAAGACCTGGTTGTTTCAACAGGCAGTCTGGACTGACTTCAGGGGTGTGGGTTGATTTTTACTTTTGTTTTAATTTTTAAATTTTTATAATGATTGTTAGGCTTGTATTGGTTTAATGATTTTTTTATTGTAATTTGTATTGGGTTTTTATTGTTCGCCGCCCTGAGTCCTTAGGGAGAGAGGGCGGCATACAAGTCTAATAAAATAAATAAATAAAAATAATAAATAATACATATTTCTATTTCAAATTCAGCTCCACCTTTAATATTATTATCTATCTTATTAACAAATAACATCAATTATCATTCATTTTGATCATCTGTATTTCACATTAACTTACTATGTTTAAAAACCAACTTAAATCCTTTCATGTTTCTTTTAAATTTTTAGATGCTTAAATCATTAAAAACCTTATTCTCTTATCTATACATCATTTAATTACTATGAAGAAATATTCCATTACATCTAACACATTTTATAAAAATATAGCAATATTATCCAATGTACCCTTGCAGAATTCTCTTTTTAAATTAAACTTTTAACCATTGTCTCTGTGTCTCTTAAATAAATTAATCCCTTCAATCCATGTACACTTTTTCTGTATCTTTCTATCTTGTTCCAATCCTTTATAGCTTCTTTTCTTTTCCATCCCCCCCTCTTCTTTTCCCTCTCTTTCTTGTTCCCTTTTCTGTCCAAATCTCCCTTCTGAGATCTCCCCTTCTGCTTTTTTCTGACATTATAATTACTTTTCAAATTGCACTTTTTTTTGGTTGTTGCTTCAGATCTTAACTTTTTAACTTCCTTTCCCTGCTTCCTCTTTTTTTACCACACTTAAAACTGCTTGGTCATTAAAGATGGCTTCTTCTTCATCCCGCCCTTCTTGTTCAGTAAATGTTTCTTGTTGATTTTGATATTTCAGAATCTCCATTTCCATAAATTGAAATGCAGGGCAAAAAGTCTCTCCTTTCATTTGTGCTTCTTCTTTATATTCTTCAAGTATTGTTTTCAGTTCTTCAAGGAGTGATGGCATTTTAAAAAGTTTTTTATTTTTAAAACAACCCCCAATTAATTTTAGTCCATTTCACTAGGATCCACTGCCAAAATTCCAGGAATCATACAATAGTCTATAGTTGTTTCTTGCTTCTTTTCTCACTTTCTCTTTTGAGGGGCTTTGTTATCTTGTAACAGGATTGCAGCTAAGATGTATCCTTGTCAAGTCTTTCACTCTCAATACTTTTTAGCTCCAGGTGGTATCCTCCATTTTTCCAGATTCCATCCTCTTTTTGTTTTTCTCCTCTGCTTTCTTTGTCTCTTTTTAAAGGCTTTTGGATTATTCAAGAGTCTTTATCCCTTTGACACTTTATTTTCAGTTAAGAATAGCCTATTAATGTCAAAGAGGATTAGTATCAATTCTTATTCAAATCTCTTCTTAACATTTAAGGTCTATTAGAACTGTCAGTTTTAAAGAGGAAGAAAAAACAATTCTTTTCCCTTCACTTTCCTTTCGCTGCTTTAGAAAGTCTTTTTAGGGATAGTATTATTCTTTGTTGCTCAAATTCCAGACACCTTAAGTGGATGATTTCTCTGTTCGGCCTGGTCAGTCAAACTTTCTCTTTCCAACTTCCTCCTGCATGATCTTGTCTGGTCGGGTTCTTCTTTGAGGTGGTCATTTCTGACCACCGCTGCAGCCGCCTTCGGGAAAGGGAGTAAAAGCCAGCTGGGGAAGAGAGATGCGGCTCTCCTCAACCCTGCTAGCAGTCTCCCCCCTCTTCACCACCTCTATGGGGTGGCTTAGCCCCGAAGCCAGCTGGGTCGGGGCACTCTGGCAGTGAGCACAGATTGAAACCGTGCACAGTCGCGGTTTCCGGTCTGTCTCCAAAGAATCCCAAACCAGAAGTCTGCTTCCATTTAGATTTTGAAGTCCAGTTAGTTGTTCCTCAACTATAAATGGAAATGTCTTATTACATTTTAAAACATTTTATTGAAAAATAATAAATTGTTTTGGCTAGATATCTGCCTGCAAAACTCTTTTCATGATGATTGTTTTTTATGGATTGGAAATACTTTGTCACCGCCATAATATGTTGGAATGATTATGAGATTGGATCTTTATTGGACATAATTATATTGCAGTATCAGCATACAGTGATGTATGATTTAATAATAGTTGTACGATAGGAGTGATTCAATTGCTAATACACACTCTTTATATCTAAAATTTATTAAGTGTGGTTAGTAGCTTTTAAAAACTGAATGAAATCTTACTGTCAAAATTAAAAAAGAGATCAGATTTATTTATTTTTATTTATTTATTTATTTATTTATTTTTTATTTTAATTACATTTATATGCTGCCCTTCTCTGGAGACTCAGGGCGGCTTACAATTTTTGGGATACAACCCAGTGTGCTCAGCAATAGCCTTCATTCCATTGTATATGCCTGCTTATTACTAAGCGGCATTTTTACAGATTGATGTTAAAAGAAATAAACAAGAAATATAAAGACAACCACCACTGCCTGGATATATATAGCCGATTTGTCTTAAGAGAGAGATGTCAATTCAGAGGTATTGGAATATAAGCACATCTCTGTTATTCAAATATTGTATTAATTCTGGTTGAAAGCTTCACTTACGTGCTGTACTTCTTCACCCTCCTACTTTAGCTAAAAGATATCTTGTTGAACTTGTACATGTAAATGGTCTTGCAACTTTAGTTAGTGTGACAAAAGTTTTATGTAACCTTATGCATACTTCTAAATCATATTTGAAGTGAATACAACATAATAATTTATATCAAAGCCAAATCAAGTTAGTAAAGATGAACAAATTTGGAGAGATGGCGTGTTTTTGTGTATAAACATATCCTTATCAGTAAGCTTTGACCTTAAAAAAAACAGGGAAAAATTGACTTGTTTGAGCTGTAGTGCTGAAGAAGGCTCCCATGTATTCCTTGGGCAGCAAAGGTGACTAACAAGTAAGTACGGGAGCGCATAATTTAGTGACATGTCACTAAAAGGCAAAATCATGAAACTGTGTCTCACTTTGACCATGTCATGCAGTTCGCCCCAGTTCAGGAGAACCGGTTGTTAACTTTTTGAGCAGTTTGTTGAACTGGTTGTTGGAAGAAATCATTAGGGCAGAGAACCGGTTGTTAAATTATTTGAATCCCACCAGTGGTTAAGAGCCAGTGGTCAGGAGATGGAGAAACAGATATACAATCTTTATATAAATAATGTGAAAGTTGCATATACTGTAAATGGATATAATGCATATAATGCATATAATGTCTGCCATGGAAATACCATATCTTAGGTAGACAATTTATTCCATGTTGATTTTGGTATAACTGCTTTTCATAGTTAAATCATTCTATTCAGATCAGTTATAGCAAATGCAAAACTGAGAAATTAATATCTGACTACAACTAATATTGTTTTATATATATATATGATGTGGTTTTGGCACTATTATGGTTTAGAAATTAACAGTCATGAATGTAATACTCTTGCAAACATCAGCTTGCTAATCTTGGCAAAATTAATTTATCTTTTACACACTAATAATTATTATTTGTATTTTGTTTAGCATACTTGAAGCACTGTGAAGCTTCTGTGTAATCTGAATGAATGAATAAATGAATTCTTTATTGGCCAAGTGTGATTAGACACACAAGGAATTTGTATTGGTGCATATGCTCTCAGTGTACATAAAAAGAAAAGATAAATCCATCAAGAATCATAAGGTACAACAGTTAATATTTCAGAAAGGACAAATAACTATTGTTGTCAGGGTTGCAGCAAACCTCCATTCCAATCAGTAACTCTGAGACAAACATATCTCAAAAGTACCTTTATTAGAATAGCACCTGGCACATCTGTGGAATCCTGAATCTAAAATTTTTCATGCTTTCCACAATTTCCCAAACTATAAATCTATCCCCCCTTGGTCGTCATCACATCACATGGCCCAATCATGATCTGTCCAAAAGTAAGATACTTATTTCATCCTGCGCCATACTAAATGACCTTGAACTAACAAAAGAATTTTATTTTGTCTACTTGAAATCACCTCCCATTTTCTCAGGCTATGTGGCAGTGTGGAATATGGCTTCCAAAGCTGACAATCGTACTTAATTAATTTCAGAGCTGTGGTCCTTCACTCAAATATAGTAGCTCAAAAGTTCTTCGTCATGGTGAGAAATAACTTAATCTCCACAAATTCCTTCATATAGGTATACTATACCTCTTGGTGCTTCTGTACTGTGTAACGGTTTCTTCCATAGGATTCTATGATTGCTTCCCTAAAAACCCCACCACCTTTATGAAATAAAGGTACCAAGGAATCCTTGAGATGTTGGGCAAGAGTTTGAGAACATGCACATTTATAGAAATTTCATAAAGCAGAATACATTTTCCAAGTAAATTTTTCCTAGGGAACTGAAAGTGGCCCAGTTTCGTGCCTAAGTTTTTTTTCTTCAAGCTCACACTTTGATAAGGAAAAAATGAGGAAAAGATTGGCTGACAAAATAGAGGAAAGAATCACATTCCATATTTTTGTTTCCTTGTCTGATTAAATGAAACAAAAAAAACCAGTCAGCAAAATAATGAGTGTTATAAACTGAAGATACTCTTTGGAGCTTTGACTTAATTATTTGGAAGTTTAACATATCTGAGAAGTTTCACAATTTCAGATAATGAATACTGACAAAGGAAGTGATTATTTATATTTGTCCTATCCAAGATGCTGAAAGCAAAAAGGCCTAAGCTAATAAGCCAAGTTTGAGATCATAAAAAGCACTTGTAGCAGAAGGAAGCTGACAAAGGAGAGTCAACATTCAATAGGTGTTCAAAGTAGCAGAGGTAGTACCATAACTCTGGTGGAGCAGTAATAGCTCAAATTCCAGAAGTTCAGGTGAAAATTCTGCACACATATAAAGGGACACTGAAACAGATTGTTTCTAGCATGTGACTTCTCAATCCAGGTTCATAAACCCTTAGTTCTACCCTTATTTCTTTGGTAGAAAATCTGGATTCTAGAAGAAACCCAACTTTGCAGGGTTGAATTTCTGTTACTTTATCACCTATTGATAATCCAATTCTATGAATTTGAGGTTGTGCATCATCTTTTAATCCGGCAAGAGGATTCTATCTAGGATTTAGTTATACTCCAGAAACCATCAACCTCTTGCTTGGTCCTTAATCTAATAGCAAATGAACATTTATTTGAACACTTTTAGTCTCTTTTTACTAGAACATAGATGCCATAAACCCCAACACAAAACTTGGGGAGGGGGGGAAAATAGTGACTAAGGAGGCTTTTTTCTTCATTTATATTATAGTGATAAGAGGTTCTTCAGTAAGATCATTTATGTCCAAGAATTTGTGTCAAAAGAATTCATTTTTCTCCTTTGGTCTGCATCCAAAATATTCATAGAGAATGTTTGAGCCTCTCAATGTTTAGAACAACATTCCTTTATTGAGTGCTCTCAAAGTTACTGAATTATTGGATAAAATAGTCAGAAACAGATCTAAAATAGAGAAGACTGGTCTATAATATAAAGAGAAAAAGATAAAGTGTAGCTGTTCAAAAGAAAAGTTCATAATACTGATCAACTCTTTGCTAGATCATAGATTCTAGGATGGTGCAGGAATGTTTTCTGCCTTAACCTTTTAGATAGGTTCCTGAATGTTTCTGAAGGACCAAACCCAGGAAATATATTTGGAAGACAATAAGGCTATAAATGCATTTTATTACCAGTCCATTCAAATGAGCTGAAAAGTACCTGTCATGCCCCTGGTGGAGACTGACTTTGAGGGAGAGGAGGAAGAGCTGACAGGTAGTGGAAGTGTGGCTCTGGAGGTTGTGGAGGAGGCTGGGGAAGGGCAGAGGCCGGCTGAGCAGTCAGAGGAGGACCCAGGCCCATCCCCTATCCATCCTAGGGCACGCAGGGAGGAGAGGATAAGGGAGCAATGTGGTCTATTTGGGAGGAGAGGGCCTTGATCCTCTTCATGGGCTGCAGGTGTGAGAACTGCATAAGAATTTGGATCTGCGTTCTGGCAAACGCTGGAGACAAAGAGTGTTTTATTCCTGGATGAGGTTTATCTTGGTTGGCGTTCTTCCAACGGACTATACCTGGTTATCTTCTTGAAGTTTGTAATTAATTATCCTGGTCTGTCGTGGAACTTTCTTCAGTGCAGTTTGTTTTTGGTTTTTTATTGCTTCCTTATCTGCTCTTTGAGTTGGACTGTATTTCTTTCATTTGGAATGTTATTTTGGAAAGACTTTAATCTCCAACTGTGAACAATTGAACAGTGAAGCCAAGCTGAAGGCATTAAAGAACATTTATTTACGTTTTGGTTTTTGTTACATTTGTGGGACACTCCGGGTCATCACAGTACCCATGAAAATGGACTTTGGTGAAGAATCCTTCAGAAAGTAACAGATATTTTAAGCCCTTAAAAAAAATTAATCACTTTATTAATGTAGCCCATGTGACCAATCAGGTAGGATATTGGGGAAAAATTCAGATGTTGGCTTTTGTATATAATGTCCCTAGAATAGGAAGAAACATTGTTGCTATATATTGCCTAGCTCTAGAAGGCAATATAGGGTAGCAGTAAAAGTTTCTTATTAGAACTGTTCTAGAAAATAAGTGTCGTTTTTCTTCTTCTTCTTGTGCCACCATGGCAAGGTAACTAAAGTTAAAGAATTCTTAGTTTCTTAGCTTTTTTATTTCACTGTCCAATTTCTCTGTGTTATTCAAATAATTTTTTTGCAGACTTTTCAACATTTTCAGGAAAGCCCCCTCTCCTAGAGGGAAGGGCCTTGGTAGTGCAGGCTGTTAAATGCCTAGCACTTAAGTTCCAGCTGCCTGCAATTACTGCAGGCTCGAATGCCACCAGGCTCAAGGTTGACTCAGCCTTCCATCCTCGGGGTAGGTAAATTGAGGACCCAAGATTGTTGGGGGCAATAAGCTGACTTTGTAAAAATGCCTCTTAGTAACAAGCAGGCATATACAATGGAATGAAGGCTATTGCTGAGCACATTGGGTTGTATCCCAAAAATTGTAAGCCGCCCTGAGTCTTGGAGAAGGGCATATAAATGTAATTAAAAAATATATATTCTTGATTTTATAATGTTATCCCAGCAAGAATAATTGCGCATGTGACCAAGTTATTTCATTTTTATTTATTTATTAGATTCCCCCCCCCTTTTATTATTTTTAAAAGGAACTCAAGATGGCAAACATACCTAATATTCCTCCCTCCTTCTATTTTTACCACAAAAACAGCTCTGTAAAGTGGGTTGAGCTGATTTGGCTTTTATGCCTAAGGCAGGACTAGAACTCACAGCCCCTTGCACTTCAATGATTGCACCAAACTGGCTCTGATTTGAGAATAACAGAAGTTATTCTGTTTTGCAGGAAAATGAAGATTTATAGGTTGGATAATAGTAACGTTTCTAACCTTAAAAACATACACATAAGCTTATCATATTAAAGCATGAATGAAAACGGTCTGGCCTTTTAAAAGATGATTCTTGTTTAAAATCAGTTTCACAGAAATCGGTTTTGCAGAAATTGGTTTTTAGTGGATTATTGTAACATAGGTTTTTTTTCATTTACAACATGCCTGTGTTAAGACTCTTTTTCTAGCCATTGAAAGTCACTTCTGATGAGTGAATGTTCTGCTTAAGAGCCAGATTCCGCTCCAATTTCCATTTATACTTTACAAATAAGAACAGTTATTCCCATTTGTCTCTCCTCGATTACTGTTGTGCGATTTTTCCCCCTTTAATGACTCTAAGAAGTAAAAGGACCTAAGTATTATACACAAATGCTGCTTTCTTTGACACCATCTGGAAAAATACTCCTGTACAACTTAAACATGGGTAGGCGGGATGTCTGCTTGACACAATTCTAGGCCCAAGGCTGTTTTAGAAATAGAGATTATTGATAGGAAATTTAAGAATGAAGGTGAGGGCTAAATTGGGTTTAATGAGATATTCTTCTTTAAAGCAGCATTTAGTGTTTGGAATCTGTTACAAGGTATCACTAACCTATCATATACTAATCATCTAGAATTCTATCAGGTTTGAACTGTTGACAATGCCCTACTGAATTCTGAAATCAGTTTTGTTGTTGTTTAAGAGTCTTTCTATAGTTGTTTTCAAAGTTTTTTGCCAACTAGATTTTTCTTACTTTTTATCTTCTTCCATAAAGAAGCTTCTTGTGGTTTCTTGTTTTCAAAAAGCCCAGCAATGTTTCTCCAAAAACAAAAATCTTACATTTTTTATTAACTGCTAGGAATTACTCTGAAATTACGGTAGTATACAATACTTACTAAATAAAAAGGAACTAAATTAATGACTTATTAAGAAAGAGATAATGATAGATTTATTCAGTGCCTGTGACTACCAAGGCCAAAATCCATCAATATATGTTCCAATGAGCAACCAAGTATTAGTTTTATGGTTGCCTTCACATGACTCGCAGCCTTCAAAAAAAGAAACGTACTTAAGCAGTAATATAGGAAAAATGAAATTAGTTTTACTTCAATCTTTCGTCCTCAGAGTGGTCCCAATCGAGAGTGAAGTATGGGGCCTTTATTCCATGCGACAGAGATCTTACATGGTAGCTGCTGTGACATGGCCATTTAAAAGCAACCCATTTAGCAGAAAGCAAGGTGAAGCTTGTCGTATCTGGTAACCATGATTCCTCAGATACAATCAGTTGCTTCCTAGTTTCTAGTTGTCTTTGTTTTTCTTTTTATGGGCATACAAACATAAATTACAAGACTTCAAATTCCCATAACTTCTCCTCCTGTGCCATATGGTTTCCATGTGGAGCTCAGAGATATTCCTTGTAATATAAATAAAGTGGGATGCTGGCACTTTGCTTTGTAGCATTCCAGTTTTCTTTCTTGAATATCTTTTAAATAAACTTCAGTTGGGGAAAGAGCCTGGTAAGGGAGATCTCTATAGAACTTTTTATTTTTAATAATAATAATAATAATAATAATAATAATAATAATAATTTATTAGACTTGTATGCTGCCCTCTCTCCCTAAGGACTCAGGGAGGCTCACAATATAAAACACAATACAATAATTTACTTATGGTAGATACACACTAGGTCAGTTCTTATCAAGCTGAGGTACAAATCAGAATGCACTTTTTTTTTACAGAACATACATATTTCCCATTTTGTCATTCAGTTCTTTCATTAAAATACATTTTAAAATATGAATATTTCTAAATATATTTTGAGAGGAAAAAGTCAAATCCCTATATTTAGATTTGGAGTCAGAGGTGGTATTCAGCAAGTTCTGACCAGTTCTGGAGAACCAGTAGCGGAAATTTTGAGTAGTTCAGAGAACCAGTAAATACCACTTCTGACTGGCCCTGCCCCCATCTATTCTCTGCCTCCTGAGTCCCAGCTGATCAGCTGGGTCTTCTTTTGTTGCCCTGCACAGGAGGAAAGCAGGTTAGTGGGGTGGGGAGGGAATGGGATTTTGCACTATCCTTCCCCTGGAGTGTGGTAAGAATGGAGATTTTCCCTGCCATGCCCACCAAGCCACACCCACAGAACCAGTAGTAAATTTTTTGAATCCCACCACTGTATGGAGCTATATATATTTTGACATGCACAAATTAGGACAGAAAAGGACTGAATATTTAGCAATTCATTTGAAATGACTATATCAGAGGTGGTATTCAGCAGGTTCTGACCAGTTCTGGAGAACCGGTAGTGGAAGTTTTGAGTAGTTTGGAGAACCAGCAAATACCACCTCTGACTGGAGATTTTACAGTATCCTTCCCCTGCCATGCCCACCAAGCCATGTCCACAGAACCAGTAGTAAAAAAATGAATATATGGGACACGTAGTTCCTTACTTTGGAAGTTTAAGTTTCTGAAAGCTGTATTTTGTGTTCCTCTTCATCTCCAAATGCTGTTGTTCAGCTAGGACTTGGATGCATTTCTCCTGGGGTCTGTCTGAGATACTGGGGTCTGAGATTTTGATGGAAACAAATGCTTTGGACTGAGTCTTTGTTTCAGCTCATTCTACTAGATTGGTGGCCAAACTATTGTGATTCTGACCTGACGTGATGGCATTTATAAAATGATAGATCTAAATTACAAATCTAAATTATAGATCTATAAAATGACAGGGCTAAAATTATCTGTCCCTTTTAAGAGGCAGTTAAAGGTTCTCGGTGTACCATTCTTGTATAAAATCCTACTTGTTTCACATTGAGTATTTTCAGGGGTGGGATTCTACCGGTTCTGACCAATTCTATAGAACCCCTTGTTAACTTTCTAAGCCGTTCGGAGAACCTGTAGTTAGAAGAAATTCCTTTTGTTTTTTCCCACCCTTATTACATTCTTGGCAGTATGCTTAGACTTACTGTCTCTGAAGGAGGTTTTTTTTTACTTTCTTAAAGGGCAAGGGTTATTTTAAGCTTTTTACACTGCTGCTGGGAGGAGATACTCCCCTGGATATACTTCCAGCCACATGCAACAATCAGCACCTTGAAGAAATAATTGAATAACCGGAAAGGAGCTTTTAGTGACAAGGAACCAAGATGAGAAACATTCAGCAAGGCTTCTTGGCTAGCTAGAAAGATTGACATTCAAACTTGAATTTACAAACCCTTTCTGAGTTTTGATCTAAAACTGGTTTTTGGTGAAGTTTAATTCTGTCCTTGGTGAAGTTTAATCCTGTTTATTGATGGGATAATTTTTCCTATTCAGCTTTGTTTGGAAGGAAAAAGGTTCATCTCTGTTTCTGAAAATAAACTAGGTTGAGAAATCTGGCTAGTTCCTGTGTCTATTTGTTCTGGTAATTGGTTTAACAAGCAACAGCTACTATTGTAATTTAATTATTTATATTGTGTTTGAATTTTTTCCTTCCCCATGGTTTCTTTTTCTATCTGGGCAGGGGGGTCTTCCTTCACTGCTTTAGTGGTATCTGGCCCTGTCCTTTTGGGGTGTACTTCCAAGAGACAGGATGAAAGCTTGGCACTCATTTTTTTACTGCCTTTCTGGGGGGGCATGTGACTTTTCCTTAAAATTGGATGATTTCCTTAGGATATCTTTGAGGAGAATGAGACCAGCTGGTATCTTTAAGTGGTGCAAATGGTTCTAAGGATTGCTTTTCCTGGGTGTGCTCTTTCTGGAAAGCTTACATGACCTCTGGGTTTCACTTTATGAGCAGGAGTTGGCTGCTGATAGTTATCATTGTATTTTAACTATTTTAATTCTTCAAGGTGCTCTGGCACCCTGCCTGATTTGTAATTCCGGCTTGCAGGTATTTTTAATCTAATGATTGATATTTAGGGCAGCTTTTTGCAAGCAAAGAAGCTTTTTGTATTTTTGTACAGATAATCCTTGACTTACAACAGTGACCATTCAAAGTTACAATGGCACTGAAAAAAGTGACTTATGACCACTTACGACCGTTGCAGCATCCCTACAGTCACGAGAAGCCAGGTGAGGAGAAGCGCCCCTTGAATGAGTGACATCAAGTTGGCCACACTCACCCAGTCACATGACCACCAAGCCACACCCACCAACTAAGCCACGCCCACAGAACCGGTTGTTAAAAAATTTGAATCCCACCCCTGGGTATTTTTATGCCTTGGCTTGAATGGGTACACTTCCTATTATGAAGACCAAGGGCAAATGGAGTCCCCTGTATTTATAGATGTTGAATTAAAAATCCATATATTGTTAAGTGCCCATTGTACTCACTCATGAACATGATACCAGAAAATTATCAGTAATTTCCCTCTGATCAAGAAATTACAATCTTTCTTTTGCAAGGCCTGCTTTAGACAACTACTAGAAAGATTGCTGGTTTCTAGCAGAAGTTGATTGATATTGTCTTCTCATTAAATATTTCAGGTTTGGGATTTTCCCCCTGTATTTTAAATTTAGTACTTATGTTTTATTGGTCCAGAACTGTAAATAAATAATTTGGATTCAAAACACAGAGATCTGTCCATCTCTAAAGATCATGTTTAGTTTGGCCCTAAAACAGCCTTGGGATTAGATACTATTAAATATTGGGTAGAAATAAATCTTTTACCACTTGGCTTCTTTTTTGTTTTACTCCTGAGGATCCCTAAGCTATCATTTATTTTATTTGTATCCTGCCTTTATTACTTTTACAAATATCTCAAGGCAGAGAATTTACCCAGCATACCTTCCTCCACCTATTTTCCCCAAACAACCAGCCTATGAAGTTGGTTGGCCTGAGGGAGAGTAACTGGCCCAAGGTCACCTAGCTGGTTTTCATGGCTAAGGTGGGACTTGAACTCAGGGTCTCCTGCCTTCTAGCGCAGTAGCTTAACCCCTGGACCAAGCTGGCTCTCTTCTTTTTGGAACTTAGTGGAAAATGAAGCAGACTTGCCTTTTAGTCCTGTTATTTTTATTTAAGTAGAATGTTAGCATCTATGAAACATTTTAAACATTAACATTTGTGGTGTATTCTATTCTTGTCTAAAAGTGGGTTGGGGCAGAAAAAAATTAGCTGTGGAGTCCTCTGTAGGGTCAGTGGGGCCCCACCCCCACTTTTTCTTCTTTTTTTTTAGTTTTGTAAGTTTAAGGCACCCATTTTACCTCTTCAAAGTCTCAGCATATCCCCCTCCATAATCCCAGCCCCATTTATTTTAGCGTGTAGCCCTAAATGTCTTGTAGAAAACACATGGCTCCTCTTAAACTCATGGAAGTTATGTAGCCTTGAAATCCAGCATCAACACCAGAATGAAGTTAGAACTCTTGCTGCAATAACTTCTAAATGTGAAGAAGATCAACTTAACTATGGAGATTTGGTTACACTTTTGATTCAGCTTCCTCATAATCAAATTAGGAAATAGAGAAAAATGCTGATCTCTATAAATATGATAAAACCTTTTTCTTCCAGTTTCATGCCAAGAAAATGTACAAGCTTGGTTTATTTTTAGGATAACTTTCATTCCTGATAAACTTAAATGTTTTTTAAATAAGTGTAAAGCTGCTAAGACAAATACGATGTCCAATTATTTTGCAGTGAACCATTTTTACGTTCAAAGTTAGCTCTATTTTCTGTACTTGGGCTCTGTCTGATTGACAATTCTCTGTTGATGCTGGAGTAAGGCCAGTTCAAGCTTCTCGATTTAAGCACTTTGGAAGTTCACAAAAACTTACATCTGAGTCCAAATGCCTCCAGTTTGATCTGCTTTTCTCATAAGTTGACTGCAAATCCTTTTACAGCATAATTGTTTTATTGGAAGTGTTCTAAGTATAGGGTTGAGGTTCAGATGTAGAACTAAATAAAATAAGTTTGCCGTTTCTTAGAGATGCTAAAATAAAGTATGTTTGAATTTGGGTTACTTAATTTTAGTGTATCAAAATTTACAATTTGTCAGTTAAGAATGGGGGAAAGGTCAAGTGGAATCAGTGCACAAATACTATTTATTCTGGATTGAAATGATAAAGCTGCACGGTTATCAAAAATTGGTTTGATGTACTAAGACAGCTTCATGGATAACAATTTGAAACGCAAATACACTAAAGTGTCTTGCTTGAGAGACTTCCTTTGTAATGTGGATAACTTAAATCTTGTATACAGGCTACAAACTCATCTGGTATTGGTTTGAGATTATTAAACATTAAACCCTCATGATGGCAGCCAGTGTGGTATACACATGAGCAGCTTGCCACAGTATGTTTTCCTGCATTGGTATGGAAGTTTTTTCTTCATATAGAGGTAGATTACCCCAACAAGTTGACATTAGACAGCAAGCCTAACTAGTGCTTTCAAGGCTAAGTACAAGAATTTGTAGATAACTTGCTGACTAAAAAGAAATTTAGTTGGATGTGGACCAAAAGTTACTTGCCAGAAGTTGCAGTAGGACATCTTCTGTGTGTGAAAGAATTCTGCTTGCCTCAACAGATGTTAGTGTTTTATATGAAGAAAATACATATTAGAGAGGAGTTAGGTAGAGCTGTATCTTTGTGACATTGTTGTTCAAAACTACTAACAGAAATCAGCAACATTTTCATTGCCCCTAAAGTGCATTATCCATACCTATTCAAAAAAATCTTCCCGTTTAGATTCCAGGCACAAATTCTGTTTGTATCCCAATTGAGACTGTATAGCTCTTTTCATTCCTCTGAATAGATGTGTTCTAAATTCTTCAAAAAACATATTTCAAATTCCACTGTGTGGTCCTAATGTGGTTGTATACTGAGAAAACATAATCAAATCTGAGATTTAGACTTGGACATGCATCCTTTCACATTGGCTAAAGCTATCCTGATTTTAATTGATGATTAAATGTTCTGGAGTAGAACGTTGTGTGAGAAACTGAATTAATGCATTTTCTCACCCAAGGCAGTGCTGATGCTGTGAGATGAGCGTCCAGTGGCAAATCTTAAACAACCTGCCATAGATCTAGAAGGTTAATTAGATCTGATTGCCTTTATATTTTATAATATTCTGTGTTTTAATAATTTTATTAAGCTTATCAAGATATAAAATACAAAAGAAAATGAAAATGGTAGGAAAACGGGGGATGAGATGGAGGTATAGGGTAAAGGGGAAAAAAAGAAAAGCATTGACTTCTGACTCTTCTTAGTGCAATAAAATAACATTACAGCCCCAACTTTTTACTTTTACATACTTAATATGTAAGGGCCTCGGTGGTGCAGGCTGTTAAATGCCTAGCACTTAATTCCAGCTGCCTGCAATTATTGCAGGCTCGAATCCCACCAGGCTCAAGGTTGACTCAGCCTTCCATCCTCTCGGGGTAGGTAAATTGAGGACCCAAGATTGTTGGGGGCAATAAGCTGACTTTTTAAAAATGCCGCTTAGTAATAAGCAGGCATATACAATGGAATGAAGGCTATTGCTGAGCACATTGGGTTGCGCTCCAAAAATTGTAAGCCGCCCTGAGTCTCCGGAGAAGGGCGGCATATAAATATGAATTTTAAAAAATGTACTAATCATTTCTATAACAACAAACATATCTAATCAGCAAAATTCAAATTCCAAGTTTCATTTCCCCCCCACCTCAAGTACAAAGTTCAGAAGTGGTTTCCAAATAGGTACAAAAGTGGATCTGTTATTTTCTTTGATTAAAGCAGTTAATTTAGCCATCTCTACTAGTTCCATCAGTTTTTCCAATCATTTGTCCATTGTGGGAATTAAAGTATATTTCCATTTTGTGTGTGCATAAAATGTTCTTGCTACTGTCAACATACATATATAAGGTTAAACATCTTGGGCTTCCATTGACAAGCACAAATTCTAAATTGTTTCAAAATAATTTGTACCTGTGCGGAAATATTTAAGAAAACCTATTAAAATTAGATAATTTGCAATTAACCTATTGGTAGAACACAGTAGTTAAGATGAATGTTTTATCTACAATGCTATTTTTATTTCAAACATTACCGATATTGACAGCTGAAACTCCATTTAAAAAATGGCAAAAGAACAAGAGAATTTCTAAAAGTCTCATGTCTGTGACTTTTAACTGGGCCAAACGGTATATTGTAGGACAAAACATTTCCAATTTAAGTGAGCTAATGTACAGAATCCAGGACCCATGGCACCTCTGAAATTGAAATTTGGCAAACATTATAAACCATTTTATGACATAATACAAACTATCATAAAACATTTCCTGTAGTCAACTCCTGATATTTGACTGTGCTATACAGTTCAATGTGGGCTATTTTCAAGGCAGATATATCTTTGAAATTTCCCTGAATTTTAAAAACCTTTTTCAAGTACATTAGAAACTATCCCATTGCTGAAGGTATTGAGGAATCTGGTAAGGAAATATCTCTTGTCTAGAGTTGTCTAGAAATAATTAGAAACCTCCTATTTGCAGGTCCAATCTGTTTTATTATTTACAATTGAACAGGGTTTTTTCCATGTTCATTGGGAGCTGCCCACAGTTTGTTATAAGATGGGTGGTTATATAAATGTTTTACATAATAAAAATACAATGTTTCTCGCAATTATTAATAGATGCCTGTTTTTTTGGCCTTTAAACATCTGCTTTAATTAGTGATTTCTTCCACATTATTTCATATTTAATTTTAAATAGCGGAACAGCATAGTTTGCTGTGCCAAAGATAATAAAACTGATTAAGGGTACTTGGTTTTTAAAGATTCTCAGTATTATTTTGTATATAGACTATAAAGGCTAGCATCAAGGTTGACTCAGCCTTCCATCCTTCTGAGGTGGGTAAAATGAGAACCCAAATTGTTGTGGGCAATATGCTGACTCTGTAAACCGCTTAGAGAGGGCTGGAAAGCACTATAAAGCGGTATATACAGTAAGTCTAAATGCTATTACTATTAAAAAAAACCAACAGTGTCACATCAGGTCTGAGATGGGAGAGAAATGAACAATTAGAACAATTAGAAAACTTTGGAATACGGTGTGGATGAACTCTGAATACCAATTCCAGAGGAAAGGGCTAGTATGAAAGCACCACATTCAACATTCATTTTGCGCCATATTTAGATCAACTTGAGAAAATGTCTTATTAAAATAGGCTTCATTTGAGATTTTTAGTCCTAAGACAATTAAATATTAAATTACAGCCAAATAAACATTCCAAGTTAAAACCCCGATCCACTGTCAGTCCAGGCCGGATTGTGAAAATAACCATGTTTTAAGGTCACGGCGGAATGAGCGGAGATCAGAGGCCAGGCGCAATTCCAGGGGTAACTGGTTTCAGAAGGTGGGCGCTCCCACAGAGAAGGCCCTCCCCCTAGGGGCCGCCAGCCTACAATGTTTAGCTGACGGTACCCCCAGGAGGCCCTGTCTGTGGGAGCGCACTGGGCAATTGGTGTTCGTCGACGGCAGGAGACGGCAGGAGACGTTCTTGCAAGTACCCTGGACCCAAGCCATATTATGTACAATAATTATATACATTCTATGAATTCTGTTCTCCATTGGTACAGAAACTGGCACCAGAAATAAAGGGTGTAAGTTGTAGTTATTTACATTTCACTTAATTGTAACAAAAAGCTACTACTGCTGGAGTTTATAGGTTCTTTACCTCCCAAGCCTAATGTGTACAGTTTCTTTTTAGTATTATCATTGATGAGTTATTCTTTTAGTTTATTTTACATAATTAATTTAAAAAGTAGAAATATAAATAATCTGTCATTCAGCTTCTCTCATGAGAAATACTTTCTTTTTCCAATTGGTTTTGATGCTGGTTGAAGGTAAAACTTATGGTGTGGCAGAATTGGCACAAAGTTGCACTTTCTGTGTACTTGTACTGAGATTCCAAGGAAGATCGCCTGTCAAAGAAGACAGAGGGAGGAATAAAAATATGTGTATTTTAAAGTGAAAAAAATAAATTTCCAGATTAGTATTAAGTAGATTAGTTCCCAGTCATGTATTAAGTCATTGTATTTGACTTATGGATATAATTTAGTTGTGAACAATACTTCCCCATTTTCCCATCTGTCTCAAACCATATTGTTCACTTGTTTTTTTCATTCCCCAAATAACTTTTCAGCTATTAAGTCAATTAGTCTTCTGGGAAATTATGATTTAAAACCAATTTTTTTCCAAATGTAGTCTTGCTGGAAGGAATTGAAATGTAACAATTAAATAATTGTGCTGGTAATAAACAACACTTTGTAGTAAACTACTTTTAATAGGAAAATGCAGCAGAAATTGGTTTAAAACAATGACATGTTCTATTCTCCTGGCTTGAATTTCAGTCCAGTGTGAGTATATATAGGAATGTTTCTGTTTAAAGGGATGTTTTCAGTGTTTTAAAATGAAATTGGAGCCCTATTGCAGAAATGTCTCTTACAAAAGCCATTACAAATATCTGTCATTTTCTGTTGAAACTGTACCTCTAAGAAGTGTTGGAAATACAAAATCATTTTAAGATTCTCTGCTTCTTAACTATTTAATGTGAATATCTAATTTGAAATAGATATTGCTGCAAGATTTGTGCTATTACAGTGACCTAGCCCATTTTATTACAGCTCAATTCATAGGGGAGCTTGGATACAGATCTCTAGAGAAATAATTGTTTCTTATGTCCAGTGGTTTGAATGGCTCTGAATTCCATTTAGATAATTAAATAGTCAGTGTATTTCCAGCTGTACATCAATTCCTCAGTCAAATTCTATAGATATAGATTTTAGTTTTGCTGTAAACGCCTATTTTTCTTGTTTTGCTATAAGTCCATTGTATATATAATTGAAAATGGCACTTAAATAAGAAATTGGGAAATTGTATGGCATTTACTTTCCAGATTTCTTATTTCATTACAGTTCTAAGATTAATTCTCAATAGAAACACTGCTTCTCAAATATCTGGGATTTTAAATAAAAACTTCTCTAATGATTCATTCTGAACTCTTCATGTATTGGACATTTTCAAATAAATGGACCCCTATGCAATGAGAACTATTTTAATTGTATAAAAATTATGTGAGATTTAGGCTAAAACATGGTGACAGAATTGATAAATGTCATGAAGGAATGGAGGTCATAAACCATATCAGTTCTGTTCAAATATATGAAGTGCCCTCCATACAATTAACATCAGTTTGTCACTTGCAGTATTCACTGATAACATGATAAATAGAATATATGTATATTCATTCCCAAAGATATAAGTGGTGCCCTCTTTAGAAATATATTTCTTTCTGTGCATTAAGCCACCTACTCAGTTCACTAATTAAGTAGCCTCGCTTTTGGACCGTCCAAATGGCAATTAAATTCACAGCTCAGGTGCACACCTGTTTTTGAAAAGTCATTAGAGCAAGCTTTTGATTGATTAGTTTCACATTCAGAGGCAAAGCTGAGTGCTTAAGTAATTGAATAAATCCCTTCTGTTTTGAATAAATTACAGAGAAATGAGCAAAATTAAAGATTTTTTAAAAGATAACCTCAGAAATTGAGTGTGTTGGTTACCCAAACAACAGTGACTAAAAAAACTTTGATTGATAATTCTTTCTGAATATATTCAGAGAGAAAAGGATCATGACCACTTTCTCCCTTTTCAGAACAACCAGTATGTATCATAACACCCTGTACTTCAGTGGTGGGGTTCAAATTTTTTTACTACCGGTTCTGTGGGCCTTGCTTGGTGGACGTGGCAGGGGAAGGATATATTGCAAAATCCCATTCCCTCCCCACCCCACTAACCTGCTTTCCAGCTCCGTTCTCCTGTGCAGGGCAACAAAAGAAGACCCAGCCTATCAGCTGGGGCTCGGGAGGCAAAGAATAGATGGGGCGGAGCCAGTCAGATGTGGTATTTGCCGGTTCTCCAAACTACTCAAAATTTCTGCTACCGATTTTCCAGAACTGGTCAGAACCTGCTGAATACCACCTCTGCTGTACTACTGCTAAATATCTAAAGGAGTCTTCAGAATTTTCATAAAGTGGATTGTGGCAAAATACTGTAAAGTATTCTCAGCTTTGCAAAGGATATTTCCTTAACAGTTTTTACTACAATAACCAAAAGAGCTATTACTGAAGAAATGTTCCTTTTTCATACTAGTTTTGCTAAGAATGTAGATTTCCCTTCCTTGAATGAACTATTGCTAGCCAACACTGGCAGATATGTTCATCATACCTTGTCTTGTTTCCAAATAAATACTAAATAAGCATTTCTGATAGGTGCATTGTAAAAAATTAACATTAATAATTTCTAGTTTTGTATTTCTCCTCCCACAAACATTATATAGAGCAAACTATGCTTTACCCTTCTATATTCACAGCAAGCACACCTTCACTGCTCAAATGTGCGTGTGTGTGTGTTTTTAAAATCAGTTTGCAATTGGGTTTTGTCAGTATTATATAGTCAAGATACTTTGTATATTCACTAACTTGGTATCTTCCTCCTGTATTGAATTACAAATTCCATAATTTCCAAACCACAGTGGAATTCTGGAATTATAGGCCATCTGGACGACACCAACTTATAGAGAGCTTATTTAAGTAATTTAAGAGAATAATCAACCATGATGATTTATGAAATATTGATGTTGTCCACAGTAACTATAATCTGCCTTAAATGCTATAAAATGCTATGTGTAGGAGATGACACTGTGTCATCAGCATGTGATAGGGCACAGCATGCTTATCTGAACTCAGTTTTATTATTTTCATAATTTTTAGTAATATTGCTTTCCTTTTCACAAGTAGGACATAGAATGAATAATGTATTAAATCAAGTAAATCCTTCTAACTGATATAATGCATGAGCTTCATAAAAGTATTTCTTGTGAGATTTTGAGAGCAAAAGTAATGAAACAAAATAAAAATTGAAATATTAAATGGGATTGTTTGAGTAAGATGCATTATTATAGTGCTTTTATGCATATTGTGGTATATATTGCAAATAAATAAGAGGCTAGTTTGTCACTGAGGCATATAAAAGAGGGCATTTGTATATATTATATTCCATATTATTTCCTTAGCCAGATCCTTCTCTCATGAATTCTATTCTTAGTCCCTACTACTATTTATTCAGTATGTCACTTGCTTCTGTTTATAAACTGCCTCTAAAGGGATTCTTATGGAGTTTCCCTGCAAGGAATTTTTCTTTTGATTTTATTAACCTGCATACTATGATTGTTACTGAGCCTTTCTGTTCATGTAAATGTTTGGTGTTATTTTAAAATCTAAAATGCACATTTCTATTTATTTACACATGCTTTCAGACTTCTAAGATTCTGCTAAGGTAGCCTTACAATAAAAGTAGAACTTGCTCATCTGGTCATGTTTCCCTATCTAGTTCACCTGGTAAGCCTGGCACAAATCTTTCAAGTTTTATAATCTGTTCCAATTTCAGGAATGACCACTGATCCTCAAGGATTTAACTATCCACCGAGCATCTGTCAGCAGTATTGTTGCAACACCAGCAGCAAGTGGTGCACAGATGGTAAATTTGCAGATTGCCACAATACAACTAATGGAATCCAACAGGGCATTTGAGCCAACCCATAGCTGCAGGATGGATTTTGGCTCAACCAATGCTTCTGCATTCATGGGTGTTTGCTAGAAAAGTTTGGAGCAAACTAGGGTCAATTCCAGTTATTCAATGCGAAATGCTTATGTCAGGCCGGCCAATAGAAATTCCCACTGATCACATCCAAGTGACTTTTGTGCTGAATTTGCTGAAGAAAGCAGAAGCTAAGTGGACAGTACTCGAGGGGAAAAATATCATACTGCTCAACTGTCAGGACTTTGTGCATAAATCCGAAGGCACTTTGGGGATTCCATACAGAGAATCACTACAAATGAAGCAATGGAGAAGCAGAGACAGAGAAAAGTGAAGTTGTATCTTTCAGACTTGCTGAATTACTTGCTGGAAATTAGGGTGGAATGACGTAGCCTTGAATGACCAGTTCAGAAAAGAGCTGATTGAGGACCTGAGAGATGAGCTTGAGAGGCAAGGCATCCCAAACACCCTGGAAGATCAGCATTGTGTAATAATAGAAAAGTTAAGGCAAGGGAAAGGAACCATAAGGGGAATTGCATTTCCCCCATGCAGATTGGACCAATGGAGAGATTCCTACCATCAAGAAAGAAGCAAAGAAGAAGGGATTTAAGACTAGGCTTTTTCCGTGGAACCCCAGGACGCAGTCAAATCATACCTTGTAAAAAGAATGCCATCTTCTTGACGTACCAACATGATGCTGTGTTGATTGTAAATCAACAGAGCATGTAGCCAGTAATCAGCCAGTTCACTTTGCAGCAGCATACCAGGGAAACATTGTCATTCCCCCTCCCATGAGATCTGAAGAGGCGCCCTTCATCTTTTGAGCAGAAGAGTCAATGATAACAGACAAGCAGATTTAATTAGTTCAATTATTGCTACTTTGGATTCCAAGCAAAAGGTGGAACCTTCTGCCCTTGTAGACTCTAAGAAAATGCTAATTTCATAAGTGTAGAAACAATACATAAATTAAAGTTGTTGACTCAAGCTTTTTTGTTGTTTCTTCAGATATTCATCTATCTTCTCTGGAGATATGTCATTTCCTTTATAACAATTGGAATAATGTTGATGAAATGCTTTTGGTATGGCCACATTTTCCATTAATACAGTACATCCTTCCTGCAACTTCAATGTCATTGTATTCACTGTCATTTTAGGGGTAGTTGAGGACTTCATATCTACAATTACATTGTATATGTTTTAATTGTCGTAGGTCAAACACTGGACTTAAAATTCTGAATGCTGCAATTGATGATCTGAAAATGGGGGAAATCTCCCTTATTCTCTTAGGAATGGGCAATTATATATAGGCCAATTTCTAACCCCTCAAAGTTGGATATGGTAATTAAGAGTGATGGCTTCTCAACTGTAGGCAGATGAGGGGATGACATTATCTTAAGCCATTTCAAACTGGCTTCAGGATAAGCTATAAATCTCAGATGATTTGGTTAACTATTATTATTATTATCAAGTACATGTTAAAAAACTAACATGTTAAAAAACTAACATGTACTTGATAACACTTTACTTGTTTTGATATCATTGTTATTTTAACTTTTCACATCTTGATTTTGGATTTATTTTTATTTTAAATTGCCAAGAGAGTTTGGCTGTCCCTGGCATACAAAGACATGTAAATGAATAATAAATTGTGTGGAAGTTATAGCTTATTTGTATTTTTAACTTGTTTCATTCTCTTATTTATTTTGATACCTGAAAGGTGAATTAAAGTCTGAAGTGAACTGAAAAAATTAATAAATCTTGTTAAAATCAAGGATTCTTCACCCATGTTCTTTCTTTTTTACCACCAAGTAATATGTTCTCATTGAGTTCCTTCCTTATCATGACTGATGTTGCAATTTAAATACATATGTAGTATAAAGTCCTATGCTTATATGTTTTAGGACTTATTATCAGTGGGTTGTTTATTAAGTTGATCCCGTATGTTTGTTTCAACATTTAAGCTGACCTGGCACTCTTCTTCAAAAGCTGTTGAACTAGGACATCTGGGAGTAAAAGCTCAAGAACAGAGATGCCAAGTTAAATATTTTTAAATAAACATTCACACTGCTACCTAATGAAATTCCCTTAAAAATAAGTTGACTCATAGCAAAGCTTTAAGAAAAATCATACAGTGAAAATATTTCACTTCCCATTGATATATTCATTAGACTCTTTCCCCCCCCCTCCCAGAAGAGTGGGTTTTCATTCAAAAAGAGTCTGGGAAGCTGAATAAAACTGCTGACAGGTAAAGTTAAGGCTGAGGTGTAAATGAAACGAAAGGCTGCCCGGTCATTTTCAAAGTCAACCAATTAGCTAGAAAATTAATACGCTAAAAAATACTGGGAAAGTCAATGTACTTGAAGATGTAACCATGAATGTTAGAAGTGGTAGACATTTCTGTAATGAAGTAGATACCATGTTATAAAACAATTTTCTATCGCTGAAGTGATTCCTTTTTTCTTCTGTTTTCTTAAATGAGGACATTTATTTAGATCAGGGGTGTCAAACTTGCCTTGTTATGGTGGCATCATGTGACGTATTGCAACTTTTTCTCCTTTGCTAAACTGGGTGTGGGTGTGGCCGGCACGTGATGCATCCAGCTCGCATCCGGCCTGCCAATTTGACAGCCTTGGTTTAGATATTTGATCCACTGTTTACAACTGCCATTTTATTTATGGGCAAAAGCTGAATAGCTGCAGTACTACTGCTGCTTAAAATTAATGGATGCCTAATTCTGGTTGGTTGTGCAGTTTCTCCTACCTTTCACACTGTACTGCAGTCCTCTGCATCACTTCAGTATTCAGTTTAGCTTATATATCAATCTATATATCTCTATATGGTTTTAAAATATTTCTTTTGATATATGGGCTTCATTTCCAGAATGAAATATGTTGGATTTTATCATTTGATGCGAAATACTTGAATATTTCAGGGCTACAGATGGAAAAGCACATGAATATATGGATTTATGACATGCAAATATTATAGTTAAGCAGGAATGTTTTTGAAAAAAATACTAACATTACAGGAGAAATATGATTTGCAGGGATCCCATTGAATCTCATGACCAGTAAAAAGCAAAAAGGAATTTTGAACTCAGTTATCCATTTCTGTATAAGAAACTAACTTAATGTAAATTACATCTATTGTAAGTGCATTAAAACTTTAATAAGATAAAGTATCTAAACAAAATACAGGTAGTCCTCGACTTGTGTCTACAATTGAGACCAGAATTTATGTTGCTAAGCAAGGTGGTTGTTGTGTCTGATTTTATGAACTTTTTTTGTCATGGTTATTAAATGAATCATAGTTGTTTAGTGAATCATACGATTGTTACATGAATCTAGCTTCCCCCATTGATTTTGCTGATTAGAAGCTGGCTGGGAAGGTTGCAAAAGGAGGTTACATGATTCTGGGATGCTGCAACCATTGTAAATGCATCCTGATTGCCAAGCACCTGAATTTTGATCATATGACACTGGGGATACTACAACAGTTGTAAGTGTGAGGTTGCAGGCTACCTATATTTCACCTTTATAATATTTAAGGACTTTTCTTAGAACCCAGCAAAACAGAATGGGGATATGCATATTAGAACTAGATTAGATTTTAGCAATTCACTTATATATCTGTGGCAGAGGTGGTGTTCAGCAGGTTCTGACCAGTTCTGGAGAACCGGTAACGGAAATTTTGAGTAGTTCGGGGAACTAGCAAATACCACCTCTGACTGGAGATTTTACAGTATCCTTCCCCTGTCATGCCCACCAAGCCACGCCCACAGAACCAGTAGTAAAAAAATTTCAGTCCCACCACTGATCTGTGGGACGAAAAACACATGGAGCTACATATGTCTAAACTTATCCAAAAATTGGGATGTACCGTGGTGGTGCAGTGGTTAGAATGCAGTACTGCAGGCTACTATCTGATGACTGCCAGCAGTTCAATTGTCGCCAGCTCAAGGTTGACTTAGCCTCTCATCCTTCTGAGGTTGGTAAAATGACCCAGATTGTTGGGAGCAATATGATGATTCTGTAAACTGCTTAGAGAGGGTTGGAAAGCACTGTGAAGCAGTATATAAGTCTAAGTGCTATTGCTATGTGCAAAATCCCAATCCCCTCTCTAGACAGTCAGTGTTATTCAGCAGGTGGCAAGTTTAATTTATATTTCAATAAAATATCCCTGATGTCATACTTTTTCTTTTATTCTAAAAAAAACTGATGACTGTTTGCTATTTGTTCTTGTGTCCAGACTCTTAACCCTTTGTCAGATCAGGTGAAAACTATCCTTTTACTAATTGATGGTGTTGTATGTTCATGGAGAGATGCCATTGAAACATTTCTCCCCAGCTTGTAATAATATGGTGAGGAAAATAATCATCTGATGTTATTTTTTTGCATAAGAAAATATGACACAAATACAATACTTGCAAGACCACCTCTTTCCAATAGTTTCTGCCTGTCAAATAAGATCTGGCAGAGTATGTGAACTTCAGGTCCCTCAATTAAACAATGGCATCTGCTGAGACCTTGGAAATATGACTTCTTTGTAATGATGCTTACCCTTCGGAAAAGCAGAGATCCATGTGGTACTGAAAATTTGGTTATTTCTCGACTGTTAAATAGGGTGTTTCATCAGTTCTTGTCATTTTTTTGCTTGTTTTCTCTGTTTTTGTCTGATTACACATCATGTTTCTTTGTTTTATTCTTGCTTTTTTAAAAGCGTGCTCAACACACTTATTCTTTCGTAAAATAAACAATAAGAAGAAAAATAAGAATACAGTTAAGAAAAAGAAAATAAATATCAAAAAATAACTTCCCCTTTCATCACAAAAAATACATTTTCAGTAATAACTTTTTCTGATACTACTACAAAATAGATATTTTCCCATACCTCATCTCTTATCTATAAACAAATTCTTAAAGCCTCATTGGTCAATCCTAGTCAACAAAAGTCCATTAAAGGTTACTAGAAACAACATATATGTTGTAAACTTATTCAAATAACCAACTATATATCCCTTCCCTCTATTTTAACACAGTAACCAATCACTTTTTCCAAAAATACAACAATTATCGCCTACATTCATACTCACCCCCCCGGCCATCATAAAACCTGTTCATCTGGTCCTGGTCAGCAAAATTTCATTCAGGCTTACAAGAAACAAACATGTGCATGTATGTATATTTTTATTTCCACCCCCCTAAAAGATTTCACTTTGTTTTTCAATTGAATTGTACATCTTATAGGTTGTAAGACACCTTTGAAGCATGGTGCTGGCATAAATTGTTGTGCATACCATGGACAGCTGGAGTAACTAACAGAGAGGTGTTAAATCATACAAAATCGTACAAAACCAGATACATCAGTGGAAGCTAAACTCATAAGACTACGTCTGGTTTGCTCCCACAAAGAAGAAGGGCCAAGCAAAGAACACACTGGCTTGATAACATCAAATCTGATGCAAAGTTGAACATACCGCAATTGAAAGAAGCTGTGTTGATAGGATAGCATGAAGAGCACTTTGCTATAAAGTCACCAAGAGTAGGACACAGCTAAATGGTTAAAAACAACAAACAACAACAATAGTTTATATAAAAGATGGAAAAAATTCTGAAGTGATTTATCTTAGTATGATTTCTTTTACAACTCAAAAACCTGGCATTTTAACGGTTTGAACACTTTTTATATCCACTCTATATATTTGTATCTGTGTGTATCCTTGATCAAATAAATCAACTTCATATTTCTTCCCATTGATTTTAATACTCTTGAACTTCAATCCCTTTAAATAATGTCCCAGAACTTGATTCTTTTCTCAGACAATCCTTCAAAATTTTAACAACTCTCTGTTGTTTTATTTATGAAAAAATAAGAAAATGATTCAAATCACTGTTCTGATTTATTTGCAAACCCCTTTTAATAATTAAGCTGATTTCATTTGCACACTTAGTATAATATCTTTTTCCATATTGTTTGGATATAATTTGTCTTTTGTAAATCTGCATTTGAGTCAGTCTTGTCCAATAAACTTGTTCCTCTCTAGAGGTTTTTAAAAAATTCAGTTTGTCTATGATAGCAACTACCAACTTTCCAGCAAATTAAATTAACAATCACATGGCAGTTGGCATACTTCCTGTTGTTAGGAACTTCTGACCTAAGATAGAAGAAATGCTCTTCATTAGTCATGGTCAGATCGGTATGTTTAAGTAGATGGGGAAAAAAATCAAATTCCAATCTTTATAACCCAAATTTGCATAATTAACGAAACAGAAATTACTTGAATGCCAAATGTAAAAAATACATGATTGACAACTGGTTTAAACCTAAGTAGAAATCAAATTATGTCCTCCAGCCATAAATTCAAATTTGGAAAGATGAACTTCTAAAAACAACAGTGGGCAAAGAAAAAAAATCAGTACTGTATAATATTTTTTGCAAGGAATATTACTAATTCTTTCTCTGTGCTGCCACTCAGCCCTTAATATTTTAACAATAATGAAAAGCAACCTTAAGACTGATTGTAATAATCCCTTTCTATTTCTTGAATTGCTACATTATGCTACTGTTTTGCTTTTGACTACTGCATGAAGTTCTGGAAATTTGGGTTACAGTAAGTTGAAATCTAATTCTACCACTAATTCCTAGCTTTCTATTCCAAGGACATAGTTAAAACTCAGCAATTTTGACCTAGATAAAAGCAAGAAAGACAGATGTATTGGATTAGAAAAGTTGTGAGCTTGCATGGTGGAGTTTAATTTATTTTGTGCCAGGTATGCAGTTTGGGTTTACTCCTAGACTCAATATACACAATGGAGGCACATTTCACGTCTCTGGAGAAAGCTTATTTTATTTCTCTCTCCATGTGTGATTATTTCTAATTGTCTATTTAGATAAACATTTGTACACTTTTGTGTATGTGAGCCTTTGAATCAATGTTGACTCCTGGTGACTGCCTGGACATATCCCTGCAATTTTCTACATAAGATCAGCAGTACCTTGCCATTGCCTTTTTCCAGGGCTGAAAGTGAGTGCTTGGCTCAATGTCACTTAGTTGGCTTCATATGCAAGACAGGACTAGAATCCAAGATCTTCTGATTTTAGCTTATTTCTTTAGCCACTATACCAGACTAGCTCTCAATCTGCATCTGATGGTTGCCTGGAAAATTATGTGGGCTTTTCTGACAAGTTTTCAGAAATGGTTTGCCATTGCTTGCTTTATAGGGCTAAGAGAACGTGACTGGCCCAAGGTCATCCAACTGTCTTCATGACTAAGGCATGAGGAGAACTTACAACTTCCTAGTTTGTAGCCTGGTATCTTCATCACTACACCAGACTTGCTCTTCCACACTACTTCAAAAGACTCGGGACAGTTTACAATATGTCAAAGCAATATTAAGAATATACAATTTAAAAAATCAGCATAATCCAAAACCACAGAAATAAAACTATGATGGTAACCAATCATCACCACTAAAGCTCATAAGACTAAAATGTTTTTAATAGTGAACATCAATCAGAAGATGGCAGGCAGATCCCCTGAACCTAAGGAATGAGGACATTTGTACAGCACAGATCTGTCACCAAGAAGGCATATTTTCAGACCCCCCCTATCCTTTTACCTCATTAGTTGTGGACCTCAGCAACTTGTTTTGGAATGCCTTGGACCAGTTGGGCCCGGATGAGAGAGATTTGTCTGTAAGTAGGTATTTGAAGCCATGTAGGCGTTTATAAATTAAAGTCAATACCTTGACATTGATCTGGAATCTATTGACAACTAATGCATTCACTGAAGAACAGTGTGATGCTGCTAAATCTATTAATCCCCGTTTTAAGTTATTTTGAAGGGCAGCTCCACAAAAGGGAACTAATAATAATAACCTTTATTGTCATTGTACATATATACAACAAAATTGATTTTGCTGCTGCTGGTGCTATCCATGCTGGTGCTACTTTTATGAGTTGAGGATGAATCATAGTTTTAAGGACTTTCCCCTCTATGGGGGGAAGTTTCTCTGAATTTCAGGATCCCTGTGAGTAAATGGTTAGAATGCAGTATTGCAGGCTAACTCTGCCCACAGCCTGGAGTTCAATCTTAATGGCACTTAAAGTTGACTCAGCCTTCCATCCTTCCAAGGTCGGGTAAAATGAGGATCCAGAATGGGACAATATGCTAACATTGTAAACTACCAAGACAGGGCTGTAAAGCACTATTGGTGGGGGGCGGGAGGTATTATATAAGTCTAAATGTCATTGCTATATTCAGAAAATCTAGGAGGTCCAAGTTGCAGGTTACTTCTTCTTCACTAGGGAAACATAACCCCACCTGGAAGCAACTTTGATTTTCAGCCAGATTGATCATCTATGAAACCCAACTCTGTCTTTCAAGGATTTCATTTGAGCATATTTTGACCAATCAGCCCTTAGAGCACCATCAACCTTGACAGCTTTAAAATGTGTGGACTTCAACTCCCAGAATAATCAGGGACTTATCCAGGAAGGAGCAGAGCCTTATCTTCATAGATAGTGCTGAAGATACCATGGCCATGTATTGAGCACTGCTGAGAAGTATAATAGAACAGAAGGTGTATATTCCCTCCATGAGATCCCAATATTAGTCATCGATTGGAATGACGAATGCTTTGCATCCTGATTGGAGGGGATCCAGTTAATGGCTCAGTGTTGCCCCTGAATTACTTCAGTAGCTACATCTCCAGAAAGCTTTATGACATATTCCCATTAATCTAATTCAACATGGAATTGTAGTTCATATACAATGATTTTTGTACTTTTGGACCAGTTAGAAAGTTAGTGAGAAAGTTTCCTTAAGCAAAAGTAGGCTGCATAACCATATAGCCTTAACTGGTAGCTTGGAAAAAGCAATCAGTATAATATTGTACAATATTAGTCTCCCCGCCCCCAAAATTAAACATTAGCAAAAAACCCTCAAAAAAAATCTTATAATTGATTTCCTAAGATGCTAGATTTATGGTGGTGTTCCGTGAGACTGAGGTATTATTTTCTGATGTAAAGTGTGTAAATGGACGGATGGACACACACACACACACATGCGTGTGCACACACACACGCACACACACAGAGAATTAAGGACAATTTTGGTTTTTTCCCAAGGAGGAGGGAGAAAGAGAGGGAGAGAAAATCTCGAACAAGTCATCTGCAGGATAGCACTCTGTTCACAATTGGCAAGTTATTAGTTCTGAAATTGTGTGTCAAATCCAGGAAATTGTATTTAGCTGTTAGTATTTCTTTCGTCCTTTTTTCTTCTTCAAGGAATCACTGCAGTTGATGCTATTGGGAAGGTTAATGAGCTAGGGACTGGGTGTGTGGAGAGGAAAGATTCAAGTTACTTTGGCAGCCTCTAGATTATTAGCAGCAAGAAGACCCTTGCATTTTCTCTTCTTTGCTACTCTTACAGAATTACAAGCATGTGTGACATTTCAACGAGGGTGTGCAAACACAGCAGAACATGCACAAATTTTTGTAAAACAAGATGCTTTACAGACATACCTAAAATGCTCTTATCTGGTCTCCTGGCCTAAGAAGGATAGGCATTACCTATTGTTTGTAATCCTTAAGGAAGTTAAATTATGTTTTTAATAAAAGCTGTTGGCGATACCAATCTAATTGGGTTAGGATTAGGGTTAACTCGAAAAGGACAAAAGTAGATTGCTAAGAGAAAAGATGCATGGGTCAGGTTTGGCAGATGACTATTGGACTATATAACAAATTCAGGATCCTGCCAAATACAATGTTGATGGCTGCCCAGTTTTTAAAAATTCTTCAGCATGCTATAATTAAATCAGCAGAACAGTTTAACAAACGGAGATGGGGAGAGATCTTTTTCGTTTTTAAAGTGCAGAAATATATTTTTATTCTTTTCATTTTAGCAGACAATACTAGCATTGCACACATTTTAGAATTACTTAGAAATATCCTGTATCAACTTGAACGCTGTGAATTATAACGGGTAATATTACAGGACAAATTGGTTTAACCCAAAAGCTGCCTATATTATTTAATCGTTTATTTAATTGTGTAAGGTAGGCTCAATGCAACTAAAAAATAATAATAGTGGTTTGTTACTTTAGATTTCAGTTAAAAAGATTGTAGCTTTCTGCTAGAAATTCCAGGTCTGGGGATTAGACTGGGGATTTTAAAAGAAACCCTGAATAAGACAATGATGTTTCCATATTTTTTAAAAATAATTTAATTAATAATTTCAGTTGTACAGATAAAAACTACCAATAGAAGAGACTATATGTAGCTCAGAATTGAAATGTGGAGTTCTTGATTGTCTCTGAGCTTAGTTGTTTGCAGATATTTAATTACTTAACTAGAAAACATCCTTACTTCAAGAAGAGAATGGGGTTTGCTCTCTGCTTATATACAATAGCTTGCCCAGTGTAGGAACTCTGAATTCAAGCACGAAGCAACAGCCTAATCAAGGAATTACCAAGGAAAAAACAACATCCTTACCAACACTGACAGGGTTACCTAACTGGACAACAAAACCTCTGCAAGCAACTGACTTCAAAGGACACCAAGGACTCCATAGATAAAAACTAATATAAATCACAAAAATAATAATAAAAAAGAATGCAGTAAAAGAACAATGTAAAATAAAAGAAAGAATAAAAATAGCAAAGAAAAGAATAAAGAAGTATATAAAGAAGTAACTTTTCTCTTTGTCAGAACAAGTATAAACAAGTTCAACAATTTGACTCTTAAAATACAATAAACCCTTTGTTCATCCCATATCTCATCTATTTTCTATAAACAAATCCTTAAAACTTCACCATTCAGTCCTGGTCAGAAAAGGTTCATTAAGGATTACCAGAAATAAAAACATCAATTTTAACACTGATCAAATAAAACAAATTTATATTCCTTCCCTTTAGTTTTAACAATCTTGGGATTTAATCTGTTTGAATAATGTCATAAAACTTTATTTCTTTTCCTTTTTCTTTCTCCCTTGTCATCAGGACACAAATTTTATTTCAGTGATTGTGAAGCTTACACATAATGTAGAAAAATTTTGCTACTTGTAGAGAAATAAATTTTTAAAATAAACTTTATTAAATTTTATTACATTAAAAACATAAAACATAATAAGAAAGAAAAAACATACAAACAAGAAACATAAGACATAAAAACATTGAAAAACCAAAGACAACTACTTGTGATAATTATATAACAATCATATGCGCAATAATAACAGATATTAACTTATACATAAATATATTTTTGTTCTATCTATATTCTATATTTAATAATTACCTATCTTTACCCTGTCTCCGATCTATCCAACTATACCATTGTTCCCATACTTTGTAAAATATCGAGCTTACACATAATGTAGAAAAATTTTGCTACTTGTAGAGAAATAATTTTTTGTTGATTGTTTAACAGGCAATACAAATAGAAATTACGAAAGAAAATTGAAATAATGGAGGGGTAATCAACTGGTGGCAAATGTCTCTGTAGAAATGGCAATACTGAAGAACATGAACTAAGGAGAAATTTCCTGACAGAACAATTAATTTGTTCTCCAGAAGTTGGGGATGCTCCATTACTGGAAGTTTTTAAGAATAGATTGGACAGAAGACCTCCAAGGTCCATTCTTACTCTTTTATTCTGTTCTGAATGCCCTGTGATTTGTATAATACCCATATCACAGGGGGCAATATAGGGTTTCATGTGTGGTTTTCCTATATTTTCCTTCCAGAATAGCTGTCAGGAAACCCTAACCCAAACCCTAACCCTAAAGATAAGGCTCTCATGAATTTGGGAACTGTAGTGTGATATAAATATGAGGATGATTTAAAGCACTAAAATTTGACTATATGCAATTATATCAGGGGTGGGATGCAAATATTTTCACTACTGGTTCTGTGGGTGTGGCTAGGTGGGAGTGGCTAGGTGGGCATGGCTCTTTTTTCTTTTTTTGCAGCACTCCTTCCCCCGGCGCTCCAATTTTTGCCTCCTGGGCCTCATGGAACCCTTCTGGGAGCCTGTTTTTGTTCCCAGGAGGCTTCCCTGAGGCCCAGGAGGCAAAAAATGGAGCACGGGGGGGTCGCAGCTCCCCCCACACCCCCTTTTGCCTCTTGTACCTCAAGGAAGCCTCCTCGGTGAAGCAGTAAGACAGCAAGGGGGATCCTGGCACAGCTGATCACCAGAACAGCTGATCGTCAGGAGGAGAAAAAAAAGAAATACCGGTTCAGGCAAACCAGAGCTGTTGTTTTACTACCGATTTGGCTGGAATGGTAGCATTTTTTACTTGTGGCCTGAACTGGGCCGAACCAGTAGAATACCACCATTGAATTATATCATAAGAGAAAGGAGCAATCTCTATTTGACTTTCTATATCTAAGATCCTTTGCCATATTATTGATCCAACTTAATGTGCCTCTAAGGTTAAGATGGCATTACTGGAAAAAATACAGAGGCTCAATTTCTTTTGCCAACCACCCTGTGCGAACACACAGGCAGGGGCTTCTCGGGGTCCCGTCGGCAAGTCAATGTCACTTGGCGGTGCCCCGGGGTCGAGCCTACTCTGTGGCGCTTCCCACCAACTACCCCTGGGGCTCCATCTGGCCCCTGACCTCCGCACCTTCCACCACGACTTGAAGACCTGGTTATTTGAACAGGCCGGGCTGTGCTGACCTCCTGGGGGGGGGATTTTTAAATTTAATTTTAATTGAATGTTATAATTATTGGGCTTGCGTCTATTTAATTCTTTTTTAATTATTTATTGTTACTGTCTGTGAGCCGCCCCGAGTCTTTGGAGATGGGGCAGCATACAAGTCCAATAAATAAATAAATAAATAAATTTTGGATTGCTATTTCCAGGAAGATTTGTAGCTGTTTTGCCAATATTAGATGGGTCAGTCCACTAGTATTGTAGTGTAGTTTTAACCAGTAGATATTCATCCAGAGATTAGATTCAAGTTTACTGATTCCTACTTCTCATCGAAATAATGCACTGGGTAACCTGCAGAATATTGCTTAGAATTTTTTCTAAGGTGATCATGGTTCTAACTGAGCCGCATATAGCAATGTGCTGAGGCATTAGCCACAAATAACTTAATTGCAGCAGGGATAAACTCTGCTCCTTTGGAGAAATAATAACTTTGTATAGCTCAGGGGTCTTCAAATTTGACAATTTAAAGACTTGTGGACTTCAACTCCCAAAATTCCTCCTCCAGTCATGTTAGCTCAGGAATTCTGGGAGTTGAAGTCCACAAGTCTTAAAATTGCCACGTTTGAAGACCCTTGGTATAGCTAATGCAGATCTCTGTGCATTGCAGGATACATAATCCAGGTGAACATTTCTGCTTCCTGAAATTTGAAAAAGTATCCCTAGGTAGCTTAAGCCAGAGTTCCCCAACTTTTTCGGTTTTGCGGACTGGCAGGGGAGAGAGGGGATTGCTCTGCATATGTGGTAGGCAAGCACGCACACACGCACACTTGCCCGCTGCTCGTGTGATTTTGGATGTGCACACACATGCATTTGCACATGTTTGCCTGCCACTTCTGTGGTCTGGTTCTGAAAGGCTCAAGGCTCGATAGTGGCCTGTGGCTTGGGGTTGGGGACCCCTGACTTAAGCTGTTCAATGAACTGCCCACATAAATTTCCAGTTTTTCTGTTTGGGCATTTAGATAAAGTAAAAAATCTTAGATGCAATTTATTATTAATCCCTCCTTAGTGCAACAATGCATAATTGATTGCAAATCTGTTTTAAAATCTGGAGATTAATGACAGGATTATTACCTCAGTGGCATACAATAATAAATTCATATGTCTTTGGGCTAATTTAGGAAATGAAAAATAGAATACCTAAGTGAAGAATTAAAGAGTTTATATAGTAGTTAAAAAACTGTAACCAATACACATCCTTCTCTAACTTGCTGTCTAATGAATATTTCCTTTGTGACATGTGAATGCAATATCAAGGATGTCTAACTCACCATATTCTCACTGGAAGCCTTGGGGCTAGATCAAAAACTGCTTACATATTGTAGCCAATAAAGAAATATGGATGTGTTTATTTAATCATTAGGAGTCAAGTTTAACTACAGAAAGAGTTTACTTTTTTTATATAATTAAAATCAAATGTAATTAAGCACCTGCACTCAAACAAGCCCAGAAAGCGTCATTAAGACTCGCTATATTGAATTATATTTGATGTTTTAATGCCCATTCCCTGAGTTTGAAGCAATCCTTTAAAATGTCTTCAGTGTGTTGTCTGGTGTATCCATAAACAATGCTTTAAAAACAGAATTGTAAAACTTTTGCTTCACCTGAAGTATTTCCTGAGATTTTTTTTAATATGTTAAAATTACTTTTTAAAATGTGTATTAACACATTTAAAAATTAGATTGAATTGTATTGTTGATTTTGATGCCCTGCTACCTAATTGGATAATTAAACATTTGCAGGCAAATAATCAAACTCAGAGAGCAACAAGGTCTCTACCTTTCATATATATATTCTCTTCTATTTTTAAGTTATATTGCTAGATTAATTCTTGTTTGCATGAATACCTTTTACTGTGTTCTTTCTATTATTAGAATTAGAATAGAGCTGGAAAGAACCTTGGAGGTCTAGTCCAAACCACTGCTCAAGCAGGAAACCCTACCATTTCATTAGTCATTAGTCTTATTTTTTAATTTAATTTAATTATTTTATTTTAGTTTTTAGTCATTAGATGAAATATTACATTAAAATGATTTTGACTAATAAATCATACATGGCTTAGGGCCGGGGTACTTGCGGGAACATCTACTGCCAGCAACAACTTCCCAGCGCCCCATGCGCTCACACAGACAGGGCCTCCTTGGGGTGCCGTTGGTCTGACAGTGTCAGCTGGTGACCCCCAGGGGGACAGCCTTCTCTATGGGAGCGCCCGCCCTCTGGAACCAGTTACCCTTGGAGCTGCGGATGGCCCCTGACCTTTGATCCTTTTGTCGCGACCTGAAGACTTGGCTCTTTCAACAGGCTGACCTGGATTGAGGCGGGGTTTTTATTGGCTTATATTAGTTTGGTGTCGGTTTTAATTGAATTATTGGGATTTCTATTTGATATTTTTTAAATTTTAAATTTTGTTTTGTATGTTTTTATTGTTGTGAGCTGCTCTGAGTCCTTCGGGAGAGAGGGCAGCATATAAATCCCAATACAAATAAATAAATAAATATAATGTAATAACTTTTGGGTTTTCCTGGATGACACCACATACTGGTGATTTTTTTTTTGCCCACAAAGTAAAATAAATGTATTATTCTCAATTATTTTGAACATGAAAGGGAGTCAATTACTGCTAACAGTTTGAAGGCAAGATGGTAGCACATCTCACTTTTCTGGATTCTTATATCTCTTGTCTTGTTCTGTTCTGTGTAACTGGAGCAGTTTATTGGGGTGGAAAAGTGTGAAAGTATTCTTCTGTTGTGATATTCATTTGGTTCCCATTATGTAGAGGCCACATGTCTCTGTTTATCATCCTTGTTTCACATTTCACTTCTTTCAAGAGATTCAATGTGGTGAACAAATGCTTCCATTTCTTGTCTTTTGTCTTACTTGGGCCTCGCCTGACTATTCTCACTTTTGACATGGATTGCCTTGTAGATTAGAAAATGTTGTAAAGATCAATACAGATTTTAAATCATAGCTTTCTGGAGGGAATTATTCGGGATCTGAACAAAGAAATAAAGGGAGATCATTATATAAGGTATAAAACAAAACTGAACGCTGCTAATTTTTGCCTTACAGTACTGAAATATTGGATGGTTGCTTAATTTCTACTGAAAATATTAAGTGAGATCAGTTAGAGTTAGAATGTATAATGACTTTGTAGTATCATAATCAAATATGTTTGTGATGGATAACACTTCCAATAAACACGTTAACTTATGAACACAAGTACTGTAGTCCTCAACTTAATAACAACCTTCCATTTAGCAACTGCTTGAAGTTATAACAGCACTGAAAAAAGTGACTTACAACCGGTACTCACACTTGTGATTGTTGCAGCATTCCTACAGTCATGTGATGAAAATTTGGTCATTTGGCAACAGGCATGTATTTGCAACAGTTGCAGCATCTCAGAGTCATGTGATTGTCATTTGTGGCCTTCCCAGCTGACTTCCAACATGCAAAGTCAACAGGGAAAGCTGGATACATTTAACAATTGCTCGATTCACTTTCCTGCAGTAATTTGCTTAACAGACATGACCAAAAAGGTCATAATGAGGCATGACTCACTTAACCACTTTGCTTAGCAGTGGAAATTCTGGCCCCAATTGTGGTTGTAAGTTGAGGACTACCAATAGACCCTTAAAACAATCTGTTAATGTGAAGGCAAAATTCTCTTAAGTTCTTTTGTGCAGATGAAGAATCTTTCCTTTTGTTAAATATCTATTGTTACCTCATTTCAGTTGTATCTCTTCTTTTTCCTCAACCTCCTTCTCAAAAACTCGAGATTAGCAACACCATGTCAGATTGTAGTTCTAAGGAACATTACATTGGAGATCCATTGAACAGGATCCTTCTTTGTATTTTGTTATTTGTTTCCTGTGTACTCTTTGATAGAACCTGTACTATATCATAATGTGGTTCCCATTGAAGTATTTTAAAAGCCAGAAAAAGGTTGCCTTCAATCTTTCCTAAACAATTCATTATGCCAAGTGGTTATTTAAAATACATATTTATAAAGTGCCAAATACTATACTTTAGAACAGGGGTCCCAACACTGGGGCTGTTGCCTGGTGCCGGGCTGCAGCCTGTTCGGAACCAGACTGCAGAAATGGTGAGCGAGTATGACATACACACGCAAGTGCACAAAGCTGCATTTGTAAAAGTGGCACACATGCACGTGAGAAACCATCCCCTCTCCCACCTCTTCTGTTTCTGCCAGTCTGCTGAGCCAGAAAGGTTGAAGACTGCTGCTTTAGAACTTCAGTTCATAAGGATCATGTTTTTAGGAATATGTTACCCCAAGTTCATATGGACAATTTCACAATCTATACTTTATCTTCAAACTCAGTAAAGGGAATTTATATGGGTGGTTCTATGTGTGATCACTGAATGATCAGTGTATATTTTTTGTAGTGGAATTCGTTATATCTAAATCGCTCTCATGTTTAGCTACTAAAAATACTAAATGTAAATTCAGGTTTTCATTTCATTCAGAGTTTAGAGAAATTAGCAAATAACTTTATCAAAGGACACCTAGTGGCATCGTGATAAATGAATGTTTCTTTTAAAAAAATTGTAATCAAATGTCTAGATGCCTACTATTCTCTCTGAATAAATACAGTCATTGAGAATATATGTTTTGGACAATGTTTCTCCAGGCCTTCCTGTCCTCTACCATCTCCTGGAGTCCATTTAAGTTCAGGCCGACTGCTTCAGTAACCTCATCCAGCCACCTCATTCTCTGTCATCCCCTTCTTCTTTTGCCCTCCATCTTTCCCATCATTAGGCTCTTCTCCAGTTAGTCTTCCTTCTTATTAGGTGGCCAAAGTATTTGAGTTTCATCTTCAAGATCTGGCCTTCTAAAGAGCAGTTAGGGTTGATCTCCTCTAGGACTGACCGGTTTGATAGCCTTGCAGTCCAAGGGATTCGCAGGAGTCTTCTCCAGCACCATAGTTCAAAGGCTGGAGAAGAATGAATGTTTAGTCTTGTTTTATTCAGCCTGTGCTTGTTGTTGCCTAAAATTAAATTCCCAGTTTCTATATAATTCTGTGTAATTCTGAGAGTTAAATTCAATGAAGATGTTTGTCCTCTAGAAAGCTGCCACCAAAGCATACTTGTCTAGAGTAAGTCCTATTGAATACATGCCTGGAATTGCATTGTTAGTGTAACTGTAAGACAATTAATGTAGTTTTTATTTACATGGTAAAAATTCTTGGATCAACTTCATAGGGGAAGCTATATTTGCAAATAAAAAATCCCAGCTGAAAAAACAGAACATCACCCTGCACATTTACTCATTCAAAACATTTTCTCTTCCTTGTTGCTTTTTACTAATTGAGAACACTCATATCTAAATAATGGGTCTAATTAATATAAGTGCTGTTTATGATGTATTATCCAAAGACAATTCTTTTGCACTTGCCTTTTAACACTTTTAAAAAAATTTAAGTAGAAAAACAAATACTAATTGTGATTTGTTCAAGTTATGTGCATCTCAGTATAAACAATTGTTTATGATATTGATAACATATCCTACAATCAAACCTGTCAAATTATACTGTTGTTGGATAAGATATATTTATTAGAATGGATACTAGTAGGTTTACTCATGTGGCAGCTTTTAGTCGATATTGACAGATTTTGGGGAAAAAAAACTGTAGAGAGCTGGATTTTGTTAATTTTTGGGTGGAAATCACCAGGAAGTCCCAGTTAGAATGTGAGGTCATTAAAAAAAAATTCCTGGAAGACAAAAATGACAAACTATTTCTGTAATACTGCCAAGAAAGCTAATGAGGAGTCACACTCAGTTCAAGAGGACCAGTTATAAAGCAGTTAGAGAATATCTGCCTTTATACCATTTCTGTTACTAGCATAAGAAAATAGCTTTATCATACAAAGCTGGCAATCTGAATATGTATGTGTTTGGTGTATTACCACATATTTCACCTTCCCAGACAGCTTCTGATAAGTAAGGTCAATAGGGGAAGCCAGATTTCCTTAATGACCATGTGCTTCACTAAATGATTTGCTTAAGGACCACGGGAAGGATGGGGGAAAGGTTGTAAGATTAGGCATGGCTCACTTAAAAAGTGTTTTGCTCATCATATAATATAAACTCCCTTTTTTACAACTTCATCATTCCTTAATTCGTGATAAAGTCAGGGTGACTGGATGGAGCTCAGCGATTACTGACCGGATGCCCTTCCTGACGCCATGTGGAATTCACAGCAGATATTTTTCCTTTGCATCCTAGGAGAGAAACATATACTTTAGCACTGAACTCTCAACCTTCCAAGTGGGAGGCACACATCTTCATCACTAGCCCACTCACTATAGTTTGTGTGGTGTGTAGTGTAGTGTAGTATTGTATAGTATTGTATTGTATAGTGTATAGGACAGACAGGACTGGATAGGACAGGATAATAATTTTTTAAAATATTTCACATATTACAAAAGTAATATCTTTTTACCTCAAAGAGCTGAGGTTGCCATGTTCATATATTAATCCCAATGAGTGCATTGGAAAATGCCATTATTGAGACCAATCTGGCAATACTTTCTAATTTTTAAAAAATTTTCAAAAAGAAAATTTGACATATACAAGAAATATACAACAGAATTCCAGTGCCCTACATTCACAAATAAACTCCTCCTGCTTTTAAGTGCTCTTAGTGCTCTTCCATATCTAAAAACTCACTTCAGCAACATTTAATAAGCTCCTTAAACAATATTTAAATTGTTGGCTATCATTGTTTCTCTGCTGGAGAGTAGTAAAGTTGAAGAAACTTTCAGGTGCATGTTGTGGTCATATCCACTGGAAATTCCTTACTGTATGTTTATCTAGGTCCTTGAAAGAAGTTTCAAGATTAAAGACATTAATTTTTTAGTATATTGTATCCCCCAATTCTGAATAACTTAATTTCTGAAGAAATGTGGTCTACTGAATTTGAACTGTTGTGAAAAGATGGTTATGCATTTCTGGATGGTTGCTTGTGTACCAATTCCTAAAAATTAGCTTAATGAAATTTGTCAGCTAAGCCCTTGAATTGGCTGTGTGTTGAAGAGGAAGGAAAATCAGACAATATAATTCCACAGGTTCGGATTATTATTTAACAATTGAAATACAACAATTTGTATTAACATAAAATTAAGTGCCTGAAACTCTAGATTGGTAGTATAATATTTATTATTTAATCATTATAAAAATACATTATAAAAATAGTACAAGGTTTTCAAGAAAGTGGTTTAGAATTACTTAGCCCATAACAATAAATTATAGCAATGTTACATGAAAATATTTATGAACAATTTAATGTACAGAAACTATAGAGAAATATTATGGAAGCAATTCAGTTAAATATGTGGGGCCAATGGAACCATATAATTCCATTGGAATAACTAGGATGTAAAATTATTTTTCAGGGCATTACTTTATATGTCTGTTGCAGGAATAAAAACTTAATGTTGAATTTTTTAAAAAGCCTAAAGGTATCCCATAGTATTTTAACACTATAGCTTTAATATTTGATGTTAACACTAGCAGTGGTGGCATTCAAAAAAATTTACTACTGGTTCTGTGGGTGTGGCTAGGTGAGCGTGGCAGGGGAAGGATACTGCAAAATCTCCATTCCCACCCCACCCCATTAACCTGCTTTCCTCCTGTGCAGGGCAACAAAAGAAGACCCAGCCGATCAGCTGGGACTCGGGAGGCAGAGAATAGATGGGGGTGGGGCCAGTCAGAGGTGGTATTTGCTGGTTCTCCGAACTACTCAAAATTTCCACTACCAGTTCTCCAGAACTGGTCAGAACCTGCTGAATACCACCTCTGAACACTAGGTGAATATTTGTTTCCTACCTTGCTTGCTAAAATATAAGATCCTCTCCACAGTGTTCTTATGTGTAAACTGTCTTCATTGCACACAAAGTCTACATAAGGATCTCATAAGAAATTTCAATAGCAAGACTGTGATTTAACTTTCTAAATTAATTACACATATGCCAATGATTATAGCCCAGCAAAATTGGAGAGATAAAAAGGAAAACATTCCAACATCATTAAAAAAATACCCTATGCACATACTACATAAAATTTTGAATAAAGATGCAACAGTTATTAAAACCAGTTTTACCATTGGCAGGAAACATTAAAAATCCCATCCCTTCAAATAAATCTTTGGAGGGAAAAAAAAAGAAACAAAATCAGGCATGGGAAAAAGCCCCACAAAATAGGTATCGAGGCTTTTCTCACAGAAATATAGATTTAATTATTTTTTTAATCATCCATGTTTCCTTTTAATATGGAACTAGGAGGGAAGTGCCAATTATGGATATAATTAGTTCTATACACTCATTGAAGATTTTATAAAGCTTTTATAGTGTTTTAGGGTATAATCGCCATTCCTCGACCAAATAAGGTACCACAATTATCCAAAGCTTATTACAGGGTAATGAAGATTTCCTAAATAGATTAAAGTCCACTGAAATTACCCAAACTATTAAATACATTTTAAAACTATCATAGCAATGTGAGTCAGTAGGAACCATTTTTTAAGCTAGAGGGTCCTGGCAACAGTATTTCTTGTCCAACTGTCTCTGGAATTTTTAAAATGCCTTGGAAACTTCAGCAACAGCATGATATTTTGATTACTAATGGGTGACAGCAGAGATGGGCTGCAACCAGTTTCACAACTGGTTCTGTGAGCGCATGCATTCAATAAACAGCATTCAATAAACAGCAGTTTGATTCTCCCCTGAGCTGTTCAGAGCATCCAGTAGTGGGGGGTGCTTCAGTCTCTCCTAAGATAGGCTGGGCTTAATTACAAGGACGCTCTTCCTCCTCCACGGTACTACTCCCTAGCATCCACATTTTTTGCTTAGCCTTCGCAGGATTAGGCAGGTTTTTCTATTGGTTGGCTGGAATAGCAAAAAACGCTCAGAACTCTCAGGTTTGCCTTTCTTTCTCAAATTACAACCTCTAATTACCATCTTGAGACTCCTTACCACCTCTGTCAGTCTTATCTAAAAAAACCCCCAACAACGGAATTTACGATCCCTCGATAGTGCCTTCAGCCCGAGGCAAGCAAGCTCAAACGTCTCACCTTAACATCGCAATTTGCTTAAACAAACCTCCGTATCAGATCGCTCCATCCAGCTGGTTGTCACAAATTTAAAGCAGCACCAGGCTGAACAGCGAGCTTGACTCGTGTTCTTCCCCACTGAACACCACAGGGGGTAGAGGCATTAGTGCCGATACCCTTTCCTGCTTGCCCTTTCTTGTACGAGATGCAGATCTATACGGGGGCAGCTGCTGGATGTTTGTGCACCAAAACAGCGGCCGCCGTTTTGCCTAGCGTGCAAGGCAGGCAACGTTTATTTACTGTGATAAAGTTCAATACTACATTCCCACTGGACTTATCTCAATAAGACCTAAAGGTTTCAGCCCTGCTATTGCAATCAGAAATTATTAGTTGGCTGACTATCACAGTATATTTCCAGCAGTTTCACAGTGAGCACCAAGGCCTAAGACCACCTGTGCACAGCAGGCCTATTGTTAAATTACAAATCTTTTGGCCTGATTAGTTGTTCCCCAAAATTTCTTTCTTTGTATTTGGTCCAATTTGGCCCCCAATAATATCAAAAATAATACTACTGATATTATTAATAATAATATGTTTAAGTTTAAGTTTTATTAATTTTATATACCGCCCTTCTCCCAAAGGGACTCAGGGCGGTTTACAGGACAATAAAAACATACAGTACAAAAATTAAAATTAAAATTAAACTAGAATTTAAGCCCAACCAACAATAAATTTTAAGAATTTAAAACGATAATTCCAATCAAAATTAAAAAATACTTCTCATGGGGATAGATCGGCTTGCTCAAATAACCATGTTTTAAGGGCGCGGCGAAAGGCTCTCAGGTCGGGGACAATCCAGATCTCTAACGGTAGCTCATTCCATAAATAAATATGGATAAATTATATCCATAATAATTTTAATAATAATAATAAATCATTGAAATCACTGGGGATTTTTAAAAGGGTTCCCTGTCCAATTGTGGAACAGGCCCCTGGGTGTGCCAACCGCCCCAGGCTGCTATCTCACTTCTCACAAAGCTTACATCTTTGGAGGCAATGGCAGGAGGCAAAAGTTCCAGAGCCACTTCCTCAAGAGACACCACCAGGGCTCATGAAAAATCAAGGAACCCAAAAGGCCTTTCCAAAGCCTCCCAAAAGGATGCCCAAAGATGTCACCTGGCCATTGAGCGGCATATGAAGAGAAATATGCGGGAGACTGAGAAGACCGCTACAGCCCTGCCTACTCCACAACCAGCTGAGGCCCCAAACCCTCTGTCCCTACCCCTGGACCTGTCCTTACAGCCCTCCCTTACAGGAGGGGATCCATCTTACAACCTCATCTTGAGAGCTTGGCCACAACGTCCGCAACACGTCGGGCCCCCGAGGCCACATTCACCCCTACAGCGGCAGAGCTTCATGAGGAGGACATCTTACCGGATGAAGTCCCTGCCAATATGAGGGTGTGGATGGAGCTGGCGATTTGGCAGGGCATCGCAGCAGGAGTCCAACATTCTGTAGCTGTCAGACAAAGATTCACAGTCTCAGATTGTGATTCACAATCCCTGCGATCGGTAAGCAGAATGGATCAACATTACTGAGTGGTTGTGCGTACAGGCATCTCAAACCAGTCAACAGATTCCACCTTTGGTCATAGGGGTAGAGGTGTTGCCCCCTGTGGACAGGGCCCGGAACCTGGGAGTCCTCCTGGACTCACGGCTCAGTTTGGAGGAGCAGGTGGGGGCCGTGACCAGGGGGGCTTTTGCCCAAGTCTGACTGGTTTGCCAGTTACGCCCATATCTGGACCGAGATGCCCTTCGCATGATCACTCATGCACTAGTCACATCCCGACTCGACTACTGCAATGCTCTCTATTTAGGACTGCCCTTGCATACCATCTGGAGGCTTCAGCTGGTGCAGAATGCGGTTGTGCGGGTTGTGATGGGAGTTTCCCAGTACTCCCATGTTACACCCCTCCTGTGCGAGCTACATTGGTTGCCGGTTGCCCTCCGGGTGAGATTCAAGGTGTTGGTATTAACATTCAAAGTCCTTCACGACTTGGGTCCGGGGTACTTGCGGGAGCGTCTCCTGCCAATATCGAATACCAATCGCCCTGTCGTGCACAGACGGGGACTCCTCGGGGTGCCGTCTGCGAGACAGTGTCGGCTGGCGGTGCCTCAGGGGAGGGCCTACTCTGTTGCAGCCCCCGCCTTGTGGAACCAACTACCTTTGGAGCTCCGTTTGGCTCCTGATTTCCACCGATTTGAAGACCTGGTTATTTGAACAGGCCGGGCTGGACTGACCTCTTGGGGGGTTTAATTAATTTTAAAGTAATTTTAGTGATTGGGCTTGTTAGTTTAATTCTTTTTAAATATTTATTGCTGTATTTTAATTGTGAGCCACCCCGAGTCCTCGGAGAGGGGGCGGCATACAAGTCTAATTATAAATAAATAAATAAATAAATTACACACAGGTACATTCCCACGGGGAGCTTTCCATCTACCCAGACACCCCCCCTTCAGGGGCTACAGGAGGAGGGTGAGCAAGATGACCAGTTGCTCCAGGTCAAGTCAGGGTCAGCCCATGGGACTGATCCGGCTCTATCAGAGGCGGACCCTCTAGAATGGGGCATGTCAGACGATGAGGGCCTTATTCCTGACCAACCGATTTTCACAGGCCTGTTTCGCTCCCAATTATTTAAATCGCTATTATTCAAGGCCAAGAATACTGCTCGACTTAACAAACCAACCCCAGCTTCGCAGCAAGAAAGCTCACAGGACAAGTCAGAAGATTTAATCTTCTCTCAACCTGTCACCGAAGCGGATGTCATTCCAGTGCCTCATATGTTTTCAGACCTAGTCCAAAAGCAGTGGGCTTCTGTACCATCTTATCCTACCTCCACGGGATATGATAGGAAATTTTATAATCTGGCCCCTGAATTTGCTAACACTCTTAACACCCCTGCGGTCAATGACCCCATAGTGGCCTTGGCATCCTCCTCTAATATCCCAAGTGAAGCAGAGGAGGCACTTAAACCAGAAGAGAAAAGGGTGGAGCTAGCGCTTCGCAGGGCTCACCAAGCTGATGCATGGGCCATAAGAGCGGCTACTGCTGCATCCTTTTTTACTAGATCTTCCCTAAGATGGCTTCGCCATCTGAGGGACACCATCCCCCATTCCAACATCGGCATCAGGACATTGCCAAGCTGATAGCCGCAGCAGAATTTTCTGCGGATGCGACGTTTAATGCTGTTAAATTTTCCTCCAGAGCCATTGCCTCTCAGGTATCTGCACATAGACTACTTTGGCTCAGACACTGGCAAGCTGACACTAAACACAAGTGGAAGGTTGCCTCTGCACCCATCTCAGGTGACAAGCTGTTTGGCACTGCCCTTGATCCACTCCTAATAGAATCTAGGAACAAGAAAAAATTCCTGCTGTCTCTTTTTCCGAAATTGGACAATAGGAGCCTGCAGTCTTTTCAGAGGAACTCCTTTTGCCCCTTCTACCAAAGTTCCTACTCCAACAGATTCCAGAAGCCCCAGAGATATAGACAAGGGCAACCACCCAAAAGGTCCGATTTTGGGGACAGGATTAGAAGGGGAGGACAAGGCAAGAGACCTTTCCGGGGGACTAGAAACAGGTCTTTCCGATGTCCCAAGTAAGGAATCCCAGGAGATCCCTATCGGTGGTCGACTAAAATTCTTCGCCGATCAATGGGATTCCTCGACCTCCGACTCGTGGGTTAGGGACACAGTTAGATTTGGTTTGGCTCTGGAATTCCAATCCACTCCCCCAAACTTCTTTATGAAATCCCCTCTCTCTAGAGACCTGGTCAAAAGATCTCTTATGCAACCTGCTATACAACATCTGCTGGAGATCCGGCCATTCAACCGGTGGCTCTGGATCAGCGAGGACAGGGGTTTTATTCACACCTTTTCGTGGTTCAAAAGAGTTCGGAGGGATGGAGGGCAATTTTAGATCTAAAACGCCTCAACCACTCTCTGGTGTACTGGAAATTTAAGATGACCACGTTACAATCCATCCTACTGGGCATCAGGAAGGGCAATGTTTTAACATCTATAGACCTGACAGAGGCATACTTGCACATTCTGATTTGGCCTTCTCACAGTAAATTTCTTAGATTTTGCTATAATAATATGCATTTGAGTATGTGGCTCTTCCTTTCGGGCTAGCATCCACCCCCAGGTCTTGGCAGCTCTGGCTGGACATCTCAGAGATAGGCCCATCTGATTACAGTGTTACCTTGATGACATTCTAATTCTGTCATCATCGGTTAGTCAGGCTGAACTAGACACCCGGTTTACGATACAGGCTCTTCAACATCATGCGTTCTCTATAAATTGGGCTAAGAGTCACTTAACTCCATCGACTCACCTAATTCATCTAGGAGCCATTATAGATACCATAGAAAGGAGGGTCTTCCTTTCTCCAGACAGACAGGAGAGCGTTAGGCTTCTAGCTCAGGAGATCAGGACCCTTAAATGGGTACCCCTGATCTGGTTATCTAAACTATTGGGGAAACTGATCTCCTGTATTTCTATTGTTCCCTGGGCCCATCTGCATTCCAGAACCCTACAATGGTACCTGCTGCCTTTCCAAAGGTCAGGAAGAGACACTTCCAACTCACGAGTACTAGTACCACCAAAGGTTCTCAGATCCCTTCGCTGGTGGACCACACCTGTCATCAACAAGGGTTGCCTATTCAAGGAACCCAAAAGACAGACGCCAGCCTGTTCGGATGGGGAGCACACTACCAACACCACACGGCACAGGGGCATTGGTCTGTTCTAGAACACAGTATAAATCTACTGGAACTCAGAGCTGTTCATCTGGCTCTTCACAGCCTCCTTCCACTAATTTGGTCCAAACACATCCTGGTTCTAACAGACAACATTACAACGAAGGCTCATATAAAGAAATGGGGGTACCCACTCGGGTCAACTGATGAGGGAGGCGGAGAAGTTGTGCCTTTGGTCAGAGAGGAACTTGCTCTCCATCAGGGCAGAGCATATCTCCTGGTCTGTCAAACATCCAGGCAGACTGGCTGAGCAGGGCCACGATCGATCAGTTGGAGTGACAATTACATCCGTCAGTATTTCAAGAAGCTGCCCTGAGATTCGGACAACCAGTGATCGACTTATTCACCTCACCTCTCAACGCACAACTCCCGAGATTCATCTGAGGTACCCAACCCAGGGAACAGAGAATATCAATGCCCTTCAGTGCCATTGGCCACCAGGTCTACTGTATGCATTTCCCTTCCAGTGATCCCCAAGGTGATCCAAAAGCTTCTGGAGGAGAAAGCGGAGCTGTTACTAGTAGCACCATACTGGCCCAGACGGCCGTGGTTTGCAGACCTCCGAGATCTGTCATTAGTGGAACCATGGAGAATTCCACCGGACAGAGTCGTTCTATCTCAGGGTCCAGTTCAACACCCGGATCCTCAATGGCTCCACCTAGCTGTATGGAGATTGAGCAGTGACGTCTAAAAGGTGAGAAAATTTCCAACAGAGTCATTTCCACTATCCTGGTGGCCAGGTGCCCATCAACAAATAGCATTTACAATGCCACCTGGAACATATTTTGTAAATGTTGTGCTAAGTTCAGTATTGACCCCACTTCTCCATCAGTGGCACAAATATTGGAATTCTTGCAGGAGGGTCTGGACAGAGGTCTTTCGCCCAACACCTTGTGAAGACAGGTGGCAGCCTTAGCTTCGGTCATTTCCTGGGGTGATCTGCGCTCCATTTCACATCATCCTCACATTCGTAGTTTCATTCGGGGAGCCACAAATCTACAGCCTCCAGTGACTCACCACTACCCAACTTGGGATCTTGACAAGGTCCTTTCTGCTCTCACGAAGGGACCCTTTGAGCCTCTGAGGATGACGAGCCTTCACTTTCTAACATATAAGGTGGTGTTTTTGATAGCTATCATGTCAGCAAGACGAATTTCCGAATTAGCTCTATTGTTAGTGAGAAAGGACCTATGTATATTTCACCATGACAGGGTGGTTCTCCACCCAGATCCAACGTTCATGCCAAAGATTAATTCAGCTTTCCATAGGGCACAAGAGTTGATCCTCCCAAACTTTTGCCTGAGACCAACTCATAGGCTTGAATATCAATGGCATCGGTTGGACGTGAGACGCGCCCTACACATTTACTTAGATCATACAGCTGGATTCAGGAAAATGGAATCTCTTTTCGTTTCCTTTCAACCTACCAAACAAGGGCACAAAGTTTCTCCTTCCACAATTGGCAGATGGTTGAGGGCCACAATTGCCAAGGCATATGAGGCTCAATCACTTTCAGTACCTAGAGGCATAATGGTGCATTCCACAAGGAGCAGCATGGGCCACACAAGCACCAATAGAAGAAATTTGTAGGGCAGCAACTTGGGCTTCTCCATTGCCCTTCATCAGACACTATAAAATTGATGTCTTTGCCTCTGCGGAGGCATCATTTGGCAGGAGAGTCTTGCAAAGAGTCCACAGGGACCAAGAGGGACCATTAATCCAGACAGCATCCCTCCCATAGGACAGGTCAGGCTTTGGTATGTCCCACTACTGGATGCTCTGAACAGCTCAGGGGAGAAAGGGCGTTGGTACTTACCTGATACACCTGCTCTCCGTGAGCTGTGAAGAGCATCCAGCCCCACCCAATTTCCATCTGGTGAGGTTTCTATTCTGGCCAACTCTTAGATAGGGTGAAGAACAGAAATGTGTTCATACTTCGATTTCGCCAAAACTGGGGATGCTAGGGAGGAGTACCATGGAGGAGGAGGAGTGTCCTTGTAATTAAGCCCAGCCTATCTTAAAGACACTGAAGCACCTCCCACTACTGGATGCTCTTCACAGCTCATGGAGAATGGGCATATCAGGTAAGTACCAACGCCCTATCTCTCTAGCTCACCTTCTAGCCTTCTCCGGTAAGTAGAACAGTTGAGGCATAGTAATCCACTTTGATGCACAAATCAGCTGAGCTGCAAAAGAAGGAAATGTAAGGCAGGATAGGGTGGGGGTGGGTGGGTGGGGCCAACTAATTGTCATTCATACCAGTTTGCCCAGAACCGGTTTGAACCAGCAGCAGCTCACCACTGGGTGACAGTCACTTTAGGAAAATTACATTAGTATGCTGGATGCTGCTTTGGCTAGCTATTTGTTTCTGACTCCCTTGACCCATATTCAGGCAGTCTTCTGAACTGCCTGCTCCAAGTAGAATCTGCCTATCCTGTGCAATCTAAGTATGAATGGATATTCTGCAGTTTAGTTCCTCAAGAAGAGAGGATGGGAGTGAGGAAGCAGATATTTTTTGCAATTGTCCTAGTCTTATGGAATATCTCGCTTTCCGGGAAAACAAAGACCATATGGTTTGATTGCATCTATGAAAGTTAATGTTTTGATGTCTTTTTCCTAATTTGTTACTTTAATTAATGACATCATTTTAATTTCAGTAAGAATTTATTTGTTTATTTTATTATTTTCCATAATATGATCCCACCAGGGTCTCTGGAATGGGATGAGTAGTAATTACTTAATTTTAAAAAATAAATGAATATGGTGACTATCTCCTAGAATTACAAAACCACTTTGATCTCTTGCTTGATTCAGTGGTGACAGGTGCTTTTAAATACATTGGTCAGCCCTCTGTAGTGTGCAGAACCTGCTCCCATTCTTAAGAGATAGCTCTACTGAGTAATAGCAATAGCACTTAGACTTATATACCACTTTATAGTGCTTTACCCTCTCTCTAAGCAGTTTTACAGAGTCAGCATATTTCCCCACAACAAGCTGGGTCCTCATTTTACCCACCTTGGAAGGATGGAAGGCTGAGTCAACCTTGAGCCTGGTGAGATTTGAACTGCCAAATTGTAGGCAGTTAGCAGAAGTAGTCTGCAGTACTGCACTCTATTCACTGTGCCACCACGGCTCAGAGTAAGCTATAACCTGCATACTGATTGATTGTTGCTGGAGAAACAAAAACCAGCTCTGAGATATTTATACTGTGAGATAAATAGTTTTGACTTAAGTATCTTTGATTTGCATGTAGGCATTGGATAAAATTTTGCTGGAAGTTTAAATGGGTTATAGTGCTCTGTTATTGCTCACAATTACAGCTTGTAAAAACAGTCACATAAATGAGAAGCAAATGGAATAAAACATCAAAAGTAAAGGTTTTCTCTGTCCAGTCATGTCTGAGGAGTTGGCGCTCACCTCTACTTCTGAGCCAAGGGAATCAGTGTTGTCAAAAACATTTCTGTGGTCATGTGACCAGGATGACTTTATGCCAAGGTGCACGGAATGCTCTTACCTTCCCAATGAAGTGGTACCTATTTATCTACTCGTATTTGCATGCTTTTAAACTGCTAGGTGGGCAGGAGCTGAGGCAAGTAACGGGAGCTCACCCCATTGTGTGTGGCCCTTAGGTTTCAAACCCAGACTGTCATGCTCAGCATTTTTATTGCATCCCCTTATAGAGTACTAATTTTATTAATTCAAATAAAAAAAAGCTTTGTAATTTATATTGCCTTCATAAAGTTATTCAGAATGAAAAGGTTTTATAACAGATAATGAAAAATGAAGCATTGTGCAAATTGTGCAGTGTTTTTTTTTATTGAAAATTTCTGTCTTTCTGAAAAATTACGAAAATTCACAAAGTTTGCCTCAGGTGGTTTCCAAATTTGGATTCAGTTTTGCTTTCATGTGAAATGTGATGCAGAATTGATGCATGTTGAAATAGATAGATATTTTAGAACATAGTTTGCACAGGCTTACAAAGATCTCCTTCCATTTCTTGTCTCTGTTGGCCATCAGCGAGACACAAGCAGTCCTGTTCTAATCAATAGTGTTTTAAAACAGATATAAAGCTCTGATTTATTTGCTCCTATATGAGTTAATCTTGCGTTCCCACAGTCTGCTGCCCATATAGTTTTCAGCCAAGGTTGCTTGGCAGCAGAGACACATTGTTTTGTGCTTTCTTCTTTTTTCCTTCTCCTTTCTGCCATTCCATTTGCTTGGGCCATATTGGCTTTCTCTGTTGTTAGAACACTGTAGGTCAAGTGTAGGCGTGTGCATGCTTTACAAATAACATCCCCATCATTGCTAATGTCTGCCTCAGTTGTTAAGCTTCTGGTGTCTTTGTATGAAGGGGCACTTCACGCTGTAATTCTGAAGTGCAAATCACTTGATGTCACTTTCTTTCCTTGAGCAAAGAGAGGCTGAAATGAAGCTGAAATAATTTATTTCAATGAATACATCAGTCAGACTTATCTATTGTGGCTGTTTAAGGACTGGACGTAATTAGCACAAAGTACCATTTCCTTCACAGGTCACAGAAAAGGAATCGGGCTCCTGCTCTAAAGGGGAGTTGTGAATTCAGTTTTAGGAGAAAGAAAGGTTGGTAGGGACAAGAAAGGCTAAACATATTTCAAAGGTATCTAAAAATGTCTGGTGAGAACTTTTTAGTAGAATAAAGCATTGCTTTTTGTAATGTATTACTGTTTGGATTAGAAATCTGTGGGGCTTGTGTTAACAGGGCCTTCAAACTCCCTGGTATTAAAATCCCCCTTTCCTTAAAAAAAAGTTGAGACCACATGCTGGAAAAATCTTTGTGTATCGGGACAAGCGGAACAAGAAACTTTGACAGTCAGACCACCGCCAATTGAATGTAATAATTCTAAGTGTCAAGCTGTTGTCTAACATCTGTTTAGCTAACATAATAGATGTTCTGAAAAAAACCAAGGAGCAAAAGAAGTATGATTAATGTATTATATGACTTAATTTACATTATTTCCTATATTACTAAGCTTAAGACCTATTTTCCCATGATATAAGGGGTTGCCATGATAAGCTATCAAAAAGCCTCTTGACATGCTGTTAATTTTAAACATGAGTACAGTTTTATGCTACATACGATTGTATTATAGGCTGTTCCTCTGGATTTCAACCATTGATAGTTGGAGCTACAAACTAGACTAAGCCTGTAATCCTCTGACTTTTTCTCTGGAAGTAAATACTACACAGTGGAATGTATTTCTGAATAAACTCCAATGAGATTAATGTGTACATTATCACATTCACTCTATTTGAAAATAAAAGTATTTAGAATAATAACAGGAATATGTAATAGCAATAGAACTCAGGTCTTTTTTAACCTAAAGGATATATTTCTGATTGCAAACACATGAAATTAATTCAATTAATTATATTTAATACCATAAATATCTGGGGAAAAGCACATTAATTTTCATGGAGATGAAATCTAATTTGACAGGAAATTATCAACATTGTAACATGAGGCTTAAAATATGTCTCCCTTGTCTATTATTTGCAGCAGCTTTTTAATCATTGCCATTCTCCTTGGCCAAAATATTTTGTCAAGATTTTTTCAGATAATTCAAGATTTCTCTTCTATCAAGAAGAGAAAATGTACCACCCTGATGCTATTTACCCTGACAACATAAGACTTTTTCTAAATCAGACATTTGGTTCTCATGATGGAGATCCAGATTTCTAATCATACATAAATGCAGAAACACACACTGAATCATGTTTCCCAGCAACTGGTATTGAAAAACCTAATACTGGACATAAGGAAGCTTTCATACTTAACCCTCATTAACTTCTATTGCTATCCATGCTTGGATTATCATTTTCTGCTCATAACAAATTATGTAGTTTAATTATGTGTTATGTGAAGAAATATCTCCCTATAACTTCATTGATGAGTCGAGATATTGGTCACTTAACATAAATGGAAAATATCCTGATTTATTTTGTTTACAAATATACATGTTTTATCCACTTGCGTTACATTCTTGTTCATTTTTTTAAAGCTAGAAAAAGTCACAACTTTGCAACGTTTCCTCCACATCTTTGCCTACTCTATAATTTTTTAAAATGCCATAACTAGAAACACATATATTATTCTAAGGATAAATAAATACATACATTTTCAAGGATGGTAATTGATGGATGGATGTTTTCCCTCTTTCCTTAGAAGCCCCAGCGTATAATTTGCTTTATTCCCCAAGACCTAATACACTTTTTCAAGTGATTCACTGCCAGTTCTGACTCGTTAGCATAATACAAGTTTTTTTTTTTGAGAGGTCCTCTGAGCTTGCTTGCTTGCTCTTTCTTTCTTTCTTTCTTTCTTTCTTTCTTTCTTTCTTTCTTTCTTTCTTTCTTTCTTTCTTTCTTTCTTTCTTTCTTTCTTTCTTTCCAGACGTTTCATTGCCCAAACTAGGTAACATCATCAGTGCTGTATCAAATTATAACAGAAGACAAAGTAGCCTTCAGAAACATAAAAAAGGACCAGACCATTATCATCCTACCTGCAGACAAAGACCGAACCACGGTTATTATTGACAGAGCACAATACCTACAACAAGCAAAAAAAAAACCGGAGGACAAAGAAACCTACATCCCAGTGAACACTAACAAAATACAATACACAAATGAGCAGTAATGATGTTATCTAGTTCAGGTGTAATGAAACATCTGCAAGAAAACAAGCCAATTAAGAGAGCACTAAGGACCCCTCATCTCAACCCTGAGCTAGAAATATTCTCCTTTATTGGTAATTTTTTTAAAATTCAAAGAATCACTTTATTTGCCACTTCAGTGGCTAATTCACAAAGAACATCTGGAGCTTTTGCTGCATATTTTTGATTTAATCCTAAATCATTTTGGGTCATCAGCACACTTAACCATCTTACTACTCATCTCTGGAGACAAATATTACAAGATAAAAATAAGAGCTTCAATTACACATCTTTGTTATTTCTACTCTGAGGATTATTCAGCTAATCATTTAGTTCAGGAGTGTCAAATTCAAGGCCCGTGGCTGGATCCAGCCTGTGGGATGCTTAGATCTGGTCTGTGGGGCTGCTCTCGAAACAGCAAAGGACTGCTCACGGTGTCTCTGCCAGTGAAAACAGAGCTGTGTTTTTGGCTATGACAGCCTCCTGCAACCCTTTGCCAGTAAAAATGGAGCTCGGGATTGACACATGCGGCCCTCCCAAGCTCCATTTTCTCTGGCAGAGCGCTCAGACCACCACAGGTGCCCCCAACATGAGTGATGTTGAGCTGGCCATGCGCACCCTGGCCACACCCACCCAGACCCCCAAGGTCAAACACAACCCTGATGTGGGCCTCAATGAAATCGAGTTTGACACCCCTGATTTAGTTGCTGTTTAACCAGTTATTATATTTTGTTCTTTAATCAGTACTTTAATCAGATTATTTGTATCTCTCACTTGTCAAGTTTATTCAAGAATCTTTGGCAAAACATTTTGTTGAAAGCAAAGAAGTCCAAAATTAACATTCAAGTTTAACAAGACAAGACTATTACCTATGCTGCTGCACCTTAAGCAAGATTTGCCTTTCTTTATGCTGGACAAGCAGTTTTTCAATTAATTAATTTGAATGTCTTTTGATACCTTGTCACAAATAATGCTGTTTTAGCTATATTTAAATTCATGGTTGATGATGGCTTCCTACTTTCACTTATCTAGGCCATGAGACAGATGATGCGTTAAGATAAACTGGAGGCATTCTCAGCAGTGAGATTGCTTCTCACATTTTCCTTTTTTAATAGAATACATACACACATATACTGCCATCTTGTCAAAAACCTAGTTGTTGGTTCTTCATTGATCTTCATGGGAATGATGGCGTGTAGATAGTGGTGGATAAAATTAAAGCAGATGCAGTCATTATTGAATCCTTCTTTAATTATTATCATTTTTCTTAAATAGAAATTTTAATCTGTAAAGGCTAGCCTAGACTATTTTGTTGTGAGAAATATACAATACAAAAATTGTGTAAGTAAAAATCTGACTTGCAGTTGTTATGTCAACCATGTCTGGTACATATTATATGTACCTCCTTCGTGCAGGGCCCATAATGTAAGTAATATTATGTGATCTTGAGAGGTGGTATCCTAGAACCCAGTTTTTTACAAAATAATGTGAACATGCTTGGGCTCTCTTTTCACTTTTACCATTGGACAGAAGACACAGAAGTATAGCCAGCAAGACAAACAGGTTTAAAAACAGCTTCTACCATGGGCTGTCAGACTCCTAAACACAGTATAGCACCACAAACAGATTAATATGATGAATTTCACTGGTGCCAGTGTAGTGTGTAATATGTATATACCATGATATAAGATCATACCCCAGAGTAATATGCATGTTGCACAGAATATGATGGACATATGGAAACGTATGCCTAATCCCCAATTTGTGTTATTCTTTATATTATTCATGTTGTCTTGTATTCTTTTATGGACTGCACCAGTAGAGGCTAAACCAATTTTGTTGTATACATGATGCACAATGACAATAAAGGCTTTGAACTTTGAACAAAATCTGGGTTTTGTTTGGAGATATTGGCCAAATTCTCCAAAACAGGCAAGTATTTTTGTTAGCAGGGCATGATCAATGTATCACAGGTGCAGCTAAATCTAATAACTTAGTGTCTACCTTTTTAAAGTAAAAAAACATGATGGGAGTCAGAGGTCAATAGCTGCTAGTCTATCTTCTGATAACTTTAGAGATTTGCAACTTGGAATGTATAAGGGGTAAATAGTAAATATTGTGAATTAATAGAGAAGATAAGGACAGTTTCTGTGAAGCTAAGGGAAAAAGGAAAATGTAACTGATGTGAAGGAGCCTTGGTGGTGCAGGCTATTAAATGCCTAGCACTTAGTTCCAGCTGCCTACAATTACTGCAGGCTCGAATCCCACCAGGCTCAAGGTTGACTCAGCCTTCCATCCTCTCGGGGTAGGTAAATTGAGGACCCAAGATTGTTGGGGGCAATAAGCTGACTTTGTAAAAATGCCGTTTAGTAAGAAGCAGGCATATAAAATGGAATGAAGGCTATTGCTGAGCACATTGGGTTGTATCCCAAAAATTGTAAGCCGCCCTGAGTCTCCGGAGAAGGGCGGCATATAAATATGAATTTAAAAGAAAATGACCTGATCTTATAGAATGGAGATAGGAATCCATGCAGGAAAGTGAATTTTTTACTTTTATTTGTAAATGAAAAAGTTAAAACATGTGGCAGAAAGTATGAACTGACACCATCTTAATTCCAGTGAACTGTGATAATGGAAAAAAGCAGGAATGAGCTTTGGGAGAAATCGTATAGTATTTTGAATGAGTGAGTGAATAGTAATTGTGCCATTTGGAAACCCGAGGATGAAATAGAATGGTGAAAGCTTGATGAGCATCTGCTTAGAAAAAAGGACTGTTTGTTTTAAAAGCATGATTTAAGATTAAATGTATTCATCTGTATACCTGGAAGAGGAATAAATCCAAAAACATAATTGAATTGATTGTCTCTGATGAAAGATGCAGTGAAGTCATGAAGGGTGCTGAGAGTTGTGATTCTGAATGTGGAACTGGCCATTTTTATTTTTTGCTAATGCCAAAAATGGAACTTGGGGGGAAAATGGACACTGGAAGAGAAGATGTGAAAGACAATAGAAGTAAAATGGCTGTATGAAGAAAAAGTATGAGTTCTGCATGGAAAAAAAGGAGAAGATAAATTAGTCTTACAATGGAATGAATGGAAAGCAGATACAAGGAAAGAGGAAGATGTTTGAGTGAAAGAATTAACTTGCAAAATGCCACAGAGATATGAATAGTTTTGCTAATGCAAAGTATGAGAAAAAAAGCTTGGTGGAAATATGAAATGACAGATCACTGTGAGTGACAAAGAACGCATATAATTTAAGTCTAATTCCTTTAAATCTCTTTGTTTTAATGGGATCTATTTCTGGTGAATAAGAAATGCTTCTTTTTGTTTTAATATTGCTGCCTGACTTAATTGCACAGAACATCTATTAGATCTAGCAAATAACTTTTGTCTCTGTTTTACTTATAGTATGTCATTCTCCTATGACCTTCCTTCTCACTTGTTTCTTTTCCACATCCCATTATGTTATTCTCTCCCTTCCAGCTCCTCTTTTATGAAAATAAACCCACCCTTGCTTGAAGCAACAAAGCAATATTAATCAGCAAGTGCTCTTGGCAACAGGAACCAATGCGGACACATCTGGAGCACTCACAGGAAGTCATTCCTTGTCCAAGTAACTTTGTTGTGAAAGAGGCTTGTGATCCAGTTAATAGGGTAGTTTCACTCAGTCAATCGGAAGAAATTGGAACATTATAGTAAGGAAGTAGCACTCATTAATGTCATTTCACACTTAAGTATTTTTAATTCCTTTCCTTCTGGGACAGTGCAAATCTTGAACCAATTTATTGTATGTGGAGATGCTTCTCTTTTAATTACAAACATTTGATTACAAACTTTGCCATGCCTATTTTGGTCAATGTCTACTGTTCCCTAAAGCAATCAGGAATAGGATTGAAAATTGCTCAAGTGAACCAAGTTTTTCAAAGAACTATGGGCATCAAACGAAATAAAAACACAACATACTAAAGAGACCATTTAAAACAATAAACAAAACTTAACCCTCTTATCAGCCACCCAATGCGAGCACCTCCAACCACCCTATGGTTTAGACATTTCTAAAATTCTGTTTTCACTTTGTCATTATGAGGTATCGAGTGTAGATTAATGAGAATAAAAATGAATTTCAATAACTGTAGAATCAGCCTGCAGCAAAGCAAAATTGACAAAAGTCAATGGAAGATAGTTTTTATGTTTTTATGTTTTGTTTGTATGTTTGTCTTAATATAAAAACTTTTAAAAAATTGACAAAAGTCTGAATACTTTCTGAATGCACTGTATACACACACACACCACACACACCTGTATCTGCCAACCTGCTTGCCTGCCTGCCTGCCTATCTACCTATCTATATAACAATTTAGCTGTATTTTTGTGTTTAGTTTAGTTTGTTTGTCATGTTATTTAATCCCCATTTCTTAGAATTTTGCCTCTTTTTTCTCCATATATTTTAGTATACAGTTTTTAATTTTATTTTTCTTAATTTTACACAGTTTTTGCACTACAGGTTAGGATTTTACTTTAACTGTATAATATTTATATAATAGTGATATAGTTACATAGCTATATTGCTACTGAATTTCATTTATAATCCAACAGACTACTAAGAATTTTTACTAAAGAAATTGTAATTATAATGAGTTTTAATAAAATTAAATAATAAAGAAAAGTTGCTAGAGCACTCTGCTAGTGCTGAAGAAATTTGTATGTATTTAATCAGAATAGAGCTGGAAAGAACTGTGGAGGTCTTCCAGTCTAACCCTCTGCTCAAGCAGGAGACCCTACACCAGTGGTGGTGAACCTTTTCGGCACTGAGTGCCAAAATGGGAGCATGCATGTGTGTGTGCCAGAAACTGAAAGAGCAGCCCCCCAGCATGCATGTGCATTAGAAAGTGGAAGACCAGGTGGCTGGTGCACATGAGCATGCTGGAAAGCTGAGCTTCCGGTTTGCAGCGCTCCTGCGTGCATGCACACTGGGGAGCTGCTCTTCTGGTTTCCAGTGCTCCCATGCATGCAAAGACCAGCTGGCCGTCGTGTACCTGCATGCCAGGGAGCTGCTGTTCTGGTTTCCAGCACTCCCACGCGCGTGAAGTTCAGCTGGCTAGCGCGCATGCGTGTACCAGAATCCAGAAGAGCAACGGGCGATAGCTGGCATGCCCGGAGAGATGGCTCTGTGTGCCACTTTCAGCACGCCTGCCATAGGTTTGCCGTCACGTCCCTATACCATTTTAGACATGGGGCTGTCTTTTCTTAAAAGTGATGAAGCTCGTATAACTTCTGAAGACAAGCTGTTCCACTGGTCTTCACTGTTAGGAAGTTTTTCCTTAATTCCAGGTTGCTTCTGTCTTTGATTAGTTTCCATCCATTTTTCTTGTCTTTCCTTCTGGTGCTTTGGAAAATAACTTGATTCCCTTCTTCTTTGTAGCAGCCCCTGAAATACAGGAATCCTGTCACCCCAATCCTTCCTTTCTCTAGACCAGCCATATGGTTCCTGCAACCATTCATTCATATGCTTTTGTCTCCAAGTCTTCAGTCATCTTAGTTGTTCTTCTTTGCACTTTTTCCAAATTCTCAACATCTTTTTTTATAATGTGACCCAAACTGGATGCAGTATTCTAGTTGTAAGGACTTATAAAGTGGTACTAATTTTCACATGATTTTGTTTATATGCATATATCTATTTTAGATAATTAACTTCTTGTATTGGTTTTAGTTGTGAGCCGCCCCGAGTCCTTTTCGGAGAGGGGGCGGCATACAAGTCAAATAAATAAATAAATATAAATAAATATATGCGGAACTAGGATGAAGCAGTTAGAGGAATGACTTGTAAACAATAAAATAGAAGAGCGTACCAAAAGATGCATTACGAAGAATTTTGATTAATAGGCTATCCTGGAATATATTCAGTGTATTTGCTTAAAACTGAAATGTAAAAGCTAATACTCTCAATGGGAAAACTAACATTGAATTGAGCCCTAAGACGGACTACATGCTAAGGAAAATATCAAAGCTGTATAAATCAGTATGTTATAAGTATAAATTAATAGGATGAAAACATCATTTGTTAGAAATTCCTTTCCTGGTTTGGTGCCATAGATTCTTTTGGAAGGTAAGAGCATTCTAATAGGACAGCCCCATGTAATAAGGATGTTTCAAGACAGCATAAAACTTTGGGTTATCATTAAGCATATAGTACTAAATCTCTGAATCTGGAATTTTAAATAAATCACAGTATTAAATCATGTTTATCTTATATCAGTACTATGATTTTACCATTTAATTTTACGGCAAAACTATTTAATGCACTGAAAAAGCTCCCCACCCTACACTACTTCAACCCTTTCATAGGGACAAACTCTTTCCAACTTATTACAAAGTAAAAGTAAAAATAAGTTTGTACTATGCTGGGAGAACTTGGATTTTCCATCCACCCTTTTATTATTATTTCTTTCTCCACCCTTCTCCTTTTGTCCTTAGTTGATTTCTCTCAAGCTTCTTGCTAAAAATATAGCATCTATCCAATACATTACTGCTCATTTATCACATGAGAAGATCTTTAAACTGAAATACTAAATAACTGTCCATAAAAGTGGTTCTTGTTCTATAATTGAAGAAGGTACACACACACACACACACACACACACACACACACACACACAGAGGGAGAGGGGGAGGGAGGGGAGAGAGAGAGAGAGAGAGAGAGAGAGAGAGAGAGAGACTCTATAAACATTTCCATGATAGTGTTATAGTATATAATGTCATGGATTTACAACACTGTGCAGGAGAAACTTTATTGCAATGGTCTCAATGTCTGTGCTCAAGAAAGAGGGACCCTGAACAAGATGTTTATAGAAGTTGGGGGCCAGTGGGAAATTCTAGGAATCTGATTGGATGGTCACTTAGGGGAAGCTAGGCAGGTTCTGTCAGTGTACCGGGGTATGTTCTATTGTTTCAGGAGGGGTAAAGAGCTGATGAGGAAGAAAAGAGCTCTATGAGTATTTTCCCAGACAGCTTTCAACAAGTCAATTGGGGAAGCCACTTCAATTAACAACCAAGTGGTTAACTTAACAACTGTGGTAAAATGGTCATAAATTGGGTCCGGTCGCATAACAATTTGCTTAATAGCCTCATTGCTTAGCAACCAAAATTCAAGTTCCAATCATTATCATAAGATCAGGAGTACTGGTAATTGTGATCTGAAATTTTTTTCTTAAGATTAATTTATTTTAACCACTATTATATATACTTTTAAATTGTATGTATTATAGTATTTTTTTCATATTTCACTGTATCAGTGTGTATCCGTGTGTGCCCAAGTATAAAACACTAGGCACAAGGTTGGTGGACAGCACCAGAACTATTTTTAATCTGACTTATGCGTCTTTTGATTCGCTGCATTTCTGGGGGGGGGGGGAAACATTTCAATAAAGCCCAGGTTCTTCAAAGTTTTAAATTTCCTATTTTAAATATAAAATAATTTTTAAGAATTTGTGAAATGCAGCCATACGTTCTCCAGAATCCTGACTTGTTATTCCTTTCCTCCAACCTGCTTTTGCTGCAAACCGTAAAGGATAAATATTGGTTGCTTAATTAATTAGGATTTCCTTCCAGATTTGCTAGATAATATTCACAAAACGGAAGATACGGTAGGACTTCGCTATCTTTCTTTTTAAAAATTTGTAGATGAAGATCATTTTATATTGAACATTTTATATTCCTTCCTTTTACTTTTAAGAAGCTTGATCTTTAATTCCTTCAAATAATGTCTAGAGATTTTCTTTTTCCCTTCTCATAAAATCCTTCAGAATTTTAACCGAACTCTTTTAAAATCCAATAGCAGAAAGTTACTTAAGTCACTTTTTTGGTTTGCCATTTATATATCCTTTTGAATTATTATGCCATCAGCTGATTTCATTTGTATATCTAGTATAATATCTTTTTTCATAACATTCTTAAATATATTATACTTTTTAAGATATTAAAAATCATAAACTTTTAGTATAATTTTGCAATATTGTGACCTGCCAATAGTTTTTTTATTGTAATAGGAAAGAACTGAGTGAATGAATAAATGAAGCAAGCATGCATAGTTTTCTGAGATACTTTTTATTATTTCCTTCCAGGTTGGCGGTGACCAGAGTCAGGGGGCTGTTTTCCTACGGGAATTTACCTTAATAAGGAGAGAGAGTCTTAATGAAGATTTCCTTCCAGATTTTCTAGATAATAATCAAAAAACTGAAGATACGGTAGGACTTCGCTATCTTTCTTTTTAAAAATTTGTGGATGTGAAAAATGAACTACAGTCTTGGGAAAAATTTTAATCAAATCAAAGATCAAAAGGACTCAACTAATTATTGGACTTGCTGTTGGTACCTGGTTCTTTATGGAAGTTCCTCAACGTAGCAATGTTGGTACTTGGTTCTTTATGGATGTTCCTCAATGTAGCACTCCTAAGAACAAAGGGTTTGGGCCTTAAGCAGTCCTACTTGATGAAGCACAAACCTAGTTGATGAAAATGTGTTTTTTTTATTGACCAGATATAGCAAACAGGAAGGAAATTTGTTACTGGATTGGTAGAGAGAGCTTTAACATCAGAAGCATCTAAAATGACTCAATTTTAATAAGAAAAGCAAGCCTAAAAAGAGCAAACTTAGAATATTGGATCAGTATGAGTCAATATTAGTTTTTCTTCTTGTTTTTAGTATACTTAGCCCTTTCACCTGTCCTTTGACAATAAAACATTTTCTTGGGGAGAAGAACGGAAAATCAGGATAATTAAGTAAATAATCAAGATACTTGAAGAGTATGATCTATCTACAAGAACTAACTTTCTTCTTCTCTCTCTTTCTCTGACTCTCTCTCTCCCTCTCTCTCCCTCTCTTTATCTCTCCCCCCCTCCCTCCTCTCTCTCTCACACACACATACACTGAGACTTTCATAAGTTCATATATGGATGGTTTGAAAGATACACATGTGCATACACAACAAGTGGAAGGATTTAATCTTATGGCTGGGGATTTTTGTTACTTCCAACAGAGGAAATACGTGACTGTCATATTGACCTCCAATTGTTTCCATCAACTCTGGGAGGTAGCTGATATCATTGTAGGGAGATACAGCACAATGAGCTATACCACTTTGTTACAAGTCTTTGGAAGGAAGTCATTAACACATCTATCCCCCAAACAGTTGTTGCAGTTGTGCCCTGAGTTCTCCTAACACCTCTTTCTCTCCTTCTCTGTAGAGACCATTGCAAACTTTGATTAAGGTTTATTTGGCTTATATATGTGATAAATTTATCAGATTATTAATTGCTAAATGGCAGCACAAATTCATTTATAGAACACAGTGGTCATGGTTTTACTAGTAGAATAAATAATCATAGCAATAAAATAGTTTTCACAAAGCTAGGAAATAAAGTATTTCTGTTGTGCTGATAGGTCTCTAAAACAACTAGAAAATGTCAGTATGCATGTAATCTAAACTAAAATTAGATATTTTGAATGAGATATATTCATATTTGTTGAGACATTCTTAATTCACTAGATTGATTTTGTTGTTGTTCACTATTGAATTTGCCAAGAGCCTCCTCAGATATATGTTTATGTGAAAATATCTTGTAGTAAACACTGCACAATTCTGGATTTGGACTGTATTTTGGACCTTGCAAGCAGTGTAGATTGCCAGCCCTGATAGAATAAACAATGCAACAAGTGGTGGGCTATTGTTCCAGAGTAGATATATCTAAGCAGTGGCACTGCTCTCCACCAGTCTCGAGTAGTAGGTCATTGAAATTCACAAATATAAAGATTTTATTTATTTATTTATTTATTTATTTATTCAACTTATATGTCACCCTCTCCGAAGGACTCAGGCTTACAAATTAAAAACAATATAACAATAAATTATCTAAAACTATATTAAACAAATTAAGCCAATTAACATTAAAATCCCAAAGTTAAAACTCTAAGACCACACCACCCAGAGGTCACAGTCCGATTGGTTAAATAACCAGGTCTTCAGATCGACGGAAGGTGCGGAGATCAGCTGTATGAGCCCCAAGGGAAGTTGGTTCCAGAGGTCAGGGACAGCGGTAGAGTAATCGCCAGCCGGGGACCGCCAGCCAGCATTGCCCGCCGACGGGACCCCAAGCAGCCCCTGTCTATGAGTTCGCAAAGGGCTAAGTGCGATGTCGGCAGTCGCTCCCTTAGATAATAAGGACCCATGTCATGAAGGACTTTGTATGTTAGAGTTAAAACCTTGAATCTCACCCGAGCTTAACCGCAACCAATGCAGGCCGCGCGCAGGAGGGGGTAACATGGGAGAACCGGAAACTCCCATCACCACCCGCACCGCCGCATTTTGCACCAGCTGCAATCTTCGGATGGTATGCAAGGGCAGTCCTAGATAGAGAGCGCTGCAGTAGTCGAAGCCGGAAGCAAGGGCATGAGTGACTGCACGCAGGGCATCGTGGTCCAGAAATGGCGAGCTGGCGAACCAGCCGACCTGGGCAAAAGCCCCCTGGTGACAGCTCCCACCTGCTCCTCCAACCGAGCCGCATCCAGGAGGACCCCAGGTTCCTTGCCCTATCCACAGGGGCAACACCACTCCCCTATGGTTAACGATGGACATTCCAAACTGGACCGAGATGCCGTACAACCACTCAGTCTTGGCCGGTTGAGTCGAAGCATGTTTCCGCCCATCCAGATCCAGACCGCATCCAGACAGCGAGTCATCACGGAGAGGGCATCACTGATCTGGTTTGGGGTGGAGATATATAACTGTTTTCTGTTTCTTTATAAA
>CM019149.1:223494853-223534811 GCA_009733165.1 Naja naja | reverse complement strand
ACACAACAAGTGAAGGATTTAATCTTATGGCTGGGGATTTTTGTTACTTCCAACAGAGAAATACGTGACTGTCATATTGACCTCCAATTGTTTCCATCAACTCTGGGAGGTAGCTGATATCATTGTAGGAGATACAGCACAATGAGCTATACCACTTTGTTACAAGTCTTTGGAAGGGTCGTCATTATCTATCCCCAAACAGTTGTTTGCAGTTGTGCCCTGAGTTCTCCTAACACCTCTTTCTCTCCTTCTCTGTAGAGACCATTGCAAACTTTGATTAAGGTTTATTTGGCTTATATATGTGATAAATTTATCAGATTATTAATTGCTAAATGGCAGCACAAATTCATTTATAGAACACAGTGGTCATGGTTTTACTAGTAGAATAAATAATCATAGCAATAAAATAGTTTTCACAAAGCTAGGAAATAAAGTATTTCTGTTGTGCTGATAGGTCTCTAAAACAACTAGAAAATGTCAGTATGCGTGTAATCTAAACTAAAATTAGATATTTTGAATGAGATATATTCATATTTGTTGAGACATTCTTAATTCACTAGATTGATTTTGTTGTTGTTCACTAGATTGAATTTGCCAAGAGCCTCCTCAGCCACCAGTTGTGCTACAACTCCTCCAAATGTTTATGTGGAAATATCTTGTAGTAAACACTGCACAATTCTGGATTTGGACTGTATCGCTTTTGGACCTTGCAAGCAGTGTAGATTGCCAGCCTGATAGAATAAACAATGCAACAAGTGGTGGGCTATTGTTCCAGAGTAGATATATCTAAGCAGTGGCATTTTAAATAGTGTGTTATTGGGCTGCTCCTCCACCAGTCTCGGGAGTAGTAGGTCATTGAAATTCACAAATATAAAAGATTTTATTTATTTATTTATTTATTTATTTATTTATTTATCGACTTACTTATGCTACCCCTCTCTCCCGAGAAGGACTCAGGCGGCTTACAAATTAAAACAATATAACAATAAATTATCTAAAAACTATATTTATTTTATTTATTTATTTATTAATTCGACTTATATGCGCCCCCTCTCCAAGGACTGGGAAGCTTACAAAATAAAACACACAACAATAAATTAGTTAAAACCAGATTAAACAATCAAGCGAATTAACACTAAAATTGCAGAGATAAAACTCTAAAAGACCACCCCACCCCAGGGTCACAGCCAGTTGGTTAAACAACCAGGTCTTCAGGTGGCGGAAAGTCACGGAGGTCAAGAGACCCAGGGAAGTTGATTCCACAGGTCAGGGGCATAACAGAGTAGGCCCGTCGTGGGGACCGCAGCCGGCACTGCCGGCTGGCGGACCCAGGAGCCTGTCTGTGGGGATACAGAGGCGGTTGGTGTTCGATGTCGGCAGCAGTCGCTCCTTAAATAATAGGACCCATGTCGTGAAGGACTTTGTATGTTAAGGATAGAACCTTGAACCTCACCGGGGCGCAACCGGCAACCAATGCAAGCCCGCGGGGAGGGGCAACATGGGAGAACCGGGGAACTCCCATCACCACCAGCGCCGCTGCATTCTGCACCAGTTGCAATCTCCGGATGGTGTGCAAGGGCAGTCCTAAATAAAGGCGTTGCAGTAGTGAGTCGCGGGTAACAAGGGCATGAGTGACCGTGCAGGGCATCGCGGTCCAAAACGGCGACTGGCGAACCAGCCGGATCTGGGCAAAAGCCCCCTGGTGGCGGCTCCCACCTGCTCCTCCAACGGAGCCGTGCATCCAGGAGGACCCCCAGATTCCTAGCCCTATCCACAGGGGGCAGCACCACTCCCCCTATGGTCAACGATGGACATTCCAAACTGGACCGATGCGGTATGTACAGCCACTCAGTCTTGGCGGGTTGAGTCGAAGCATATTTCCGTCCATCCAGATCCGTACGCATCCAGACAGCGAGTCATCACGGAGAGGGCATCACTGATCTGGCCAGGGGTGGATGATAACTGTGTATCATCAGCATATTGATGATACCTCACTAAAACCACGAATGATCTCACCCAGCGGTTTCATGTAGATATTAAATAAAGGGAGAGACCGACCCTGAGGGACCCACAGTGAGTGCCCTCGGGGCGATCTCTGCCCCCCTGCTAACACCGATTGCGACCGCCCAGGTAGGAGAGAGCCACCGAAAAACAGTGCCCCCACCCCAACCCGTGTAAAAATACCATGGTCGATGGTATGAAAGCCGCTGAGAGGTCTAACAGGACCAGGACAGAGGAGAACCCTGTCCGCTCCTCCAGAGATCATCCATCAGTGCGACCAATGCCGTCTCCGTGCTGAAACCAGACCGGAAGCCCGATTGGCGGATCTAGGTAGTCCGTTTCATCCAGGAAGCGAAATTGTCTGGCCACCACACTCTCAACAACCTTAGCCAAAAAGCGAAGGTTGGAGACTGACGGATTATCTAACACAGTGGATCCAGGGCAGGCTTCTTCAGGAGGGCCTCACCACCCTCTTTCAGGGCGGAGGAAAACACCCTCCCTTAGCGGCGTTGACCACTGCCGGATCCAACAGGTGACCTCCCTGGCGGCATAAGACAGCCAGGAAGGCAGGTCCAACAAACATGTGGTGGAACTCAGGCGCCGCATAATCCCGTCCACTTCATCCTCGGAAACAGGATCGAACTCATCCCAGAACACACTTGCCAGACTACCTGTATCCCGCTCCTCAGACCACTGCAAATCAGTGGACAACCCACTTGAATTCGTGATCTTATCCGACAGATATTGTCCAAATTCCTCAGCCCTTCCCATAGCGGATCGCCCCTCCCAGGACAAAGGAGAGAGCGCGTAACCCGGAACAGAGGTGCTGGGCGATTATCTCTGGGGCTATGAGGCGGAGAATAAGACCTTCGCCATCCTCATAGCTCCCAGGTAAGTCCTAATATGGGCTCTTAACTGGGTTCGGTCGAATGAGGCGGGTGGCCCTCCACCTGCTCTCTAAGCCCCTCCGACGGCGCTTCATCTCCCGGAGCTCCTCTGTATACCAGGGAGCCATCCGAGATCCGCGGCGTGTGAGAGGACGTGCATGGGGACAACCCTGTCAAGGGCCTCCGGAGCGGCCCGCTGCCAAGCGGCCGTCAGATCCTCAACAGAGCTGTGAGTAAGGGAAGAGGGAAAAGGCCCCAGTTCCGCCTTTTCAGCTTAACAAATTCCCAGTTCCGCCTTTTCGGCTTAACAAATTAAGCCGAATTAACATTAAAATCCCAAAGTTAAAACTCTAAGACCACACCACCCAGGGGTCACAGTCGGTTGGTTAATAACCAGGTCTTCAGATCGTGGCGGAAGGTGCGGAGATCAGGGCCAGCGGAGCCCAAGGGAAGTTGGTTCCAGAGGTCAGGGACCGCGGTAGAGTAGGCACGTCGTCGGGGGACCGCCAGCCGGCATTGCCGGCCGGCCGGACCAAAGGCCCTGTCTATGAGTTCGCACAGGGCGGTTGGTATTCGATGTCAGCAGCAGTCACTCCCTTAGATAATAAGGACCCATGTCTTGAAGGACTTTGTATGTTAGAGTTAAAACCTTGAATCTCACCGGGCGCAACCGGCAACCAATGCAGGCGCGCAGAGGGGTAACATGGGAGAACCGGAAACTCCCATCCCCACCCGTGCCGCCGCATTTTGCACCAGCTGCAATCTCCGGATGGTATGCAAGGGCAGTCCTAAATAGAGAGCGTTGCAGTAGTCAGTCGCGAAGTAACAAGGGCATGAGTGACTGTGCAGGGCATCACGGTCCAGAAACGGGCGGGCTGGCAAACCAGCCGGACCTGGGCAAAAGCCCCTGGTGACGGCTCCCACCTGCTCCTCCAACGAGCCGTGCATCCAGGAGGACCCCAGGTTCCTTGCCCTATCCACAGGGGGCAGCACCACTCCCCTATGGTTAACAATGGACATTCCAAACTGGACCGAGATGCCGGTATGTACAACCACTCAGTCTTGGCCGGGTTGAGTCGAAGCATGTTTCCGTCCATCCAGATCCGTACCGCATCCAGACAGGGAGTCATCACGGAGAGGGCATCACTGATCTGGTTTGGGGTGGAGATATATAACTGTTTTCTGTTTCTTTATAAAGAGTTTGGGAAAACAAAGAGAATGTGATATAATCAATCATTTCATTGTATATATGTACAATGACAATAAAGGTCATTATTATTATATAAGTTTCCTGAAGTCTAATTTGGAATTTCAGTTCTGTCAGCTTGTAGGACAAGGTAAAAATGCATTGCAGTATTGACTCTCAGGTAGCTTTCTTCAGGGCCATCTTTATTAAAACCTTAATTGAAAGGTTGCAGAGGAAGAATTATTTTCTATTTCAGTTTGTGCGTCACTTACTATTATCTAAATCATAGTTTAAACAAAATCTCTATTTTCCAAGATAATAGACTTTGTGATTATTATCACAAAATTAGATTCTGAAATTGATTGCCTGCTGTTAGAAAAAGAATGAATACTGACTTTTGATTTGATAGTTTAAATGTTCTTTATCATCTCTGTAAGTATTTTGCCTCTGTGCAAATATCACTTTTTAAAACATTAGATGCAATTAATATTTTCATCTCTGGATTACTTTATATAGAAGACTTAATTAAAGTTGACTAACTTTAATTTTAAGTCCAAATAAACTAAACTAAACTAGTATTCTCCAACCCAACTATCTAAATCTGGAAAAGTTATTCTGACATTTGAAATAGAATATTCTAAAAATGTTCCTTAGAAGATGAAGTGTAAGAAACTCAATGAAATTTTGTAGCAATGGAAAGAACTGGTAGGGTTTTCAATAAAGAGGTGAGAAAAATGGGAGTTTTGGAAAATTCAGATTTCTGTACAGGGATGACTGGCTGCCAAGAACTAATTTAGAAAGTTATAGATCTGCCACCTGCCAGAGATAAGAAAGCTCAGATTGTATCACAGCTAGTTGAAATAAAACAGCTTTTCAAAAAAGGATCAATTTCACTTCTTCAACAGGCAGGTCGAGACAGGTAAACTATCTATCAGGAGACAAATTCAAAGGAGGAACAAAACACGAAGTAAAATGAAATCCAAGCTCTGAAAACATGGCAAAGCAACTATTGGCAGAAGAAAACTAAGTTTTAAATAATTTAAAATAATTTGCTCTGAATAATAACCAGAGGGAATGAGCCCAATAAATAAGCCACACACAGAGTCTCCTCTGAATGGACAGGTGATTTATCAAACAATAGCTGCAGTGTCTGATTAACACCTGCATGCCTTTTGGCTAGCCTCTTAGATCTGCAAATTTTAGCTCTCTAGACCTTCATTTAAATGCCTCTGGTTAGAACTAAGTGACTGAACTTCTCCGTTGGACTTACTGTTGGTAAGTCCAGTCAAGAGGTCTTGTGAACTTGCTGAGTCTGTCAGACCAGAGCAGGATCACTGGCTTCAAAATTCTGAAATCTTCAGCAACAGGACACTGCCACTTGTTTTGGTTCCGCTTCCTCCCATTCTCCTCATTTGAAGACATGCCTTTTCACAGGACCATAATATTTGAAGTATTTTCCATATAATGAATACATGCTGCTGTCAATGGCTACTCAATACCACTTCTTTGAAGCTTAATGAAAGAATGACTCTAACCTCTAGATCCATAGTGGTGAACCTATGACATGCGTGCTACAGGTGGCATGTAGAGCCCTCTCTGTGGACATGTGTGCTGTTGCCTTGTACTGCTCCACCATGCATGCACACGCCTCCTTCTGGCCCGTTGGTCTTTGGGCCTTTGCTGCACATGCACAGGGGGAGGGCGCATGTATGAGGGTGGGGCGCATGCAGGGGGTGCACGCAAATGAAACGTGTGTGTGCATATTTCATTTTAGGTATGCTCATATGCTTTGGGCACTCGGTTCGAAAAGTTCACCATCACTGCTCTAAATCAAAAATTAAGAGAAGCAAACCCTTCAGGAAATGGATGTCCTTCTTTTTTGAAAATTTCATTCCCTCCTATAATAGGAAATGCAATCTTGCCCTTGTGTTTGAGAGTTACACTATAGAACTATATACCTTGGACCTATAGACAGGAATTGAAATAATTTGCTATCATAAATCATTTCTCAATCTTCTACTTTGTAAGTAATTTTCACCAGTAGAGTGGAGAGATAAAAACTGGCTAATATATGAACACTTTTCATAATAGCTTTGCTGTACAACTTTAGTATCAAAAAAGATTTTGACAAGACCTTTATATACTTACATATTCTTGCATCTTCCCAAAATAAAAATAGCAAAACATTAAAAAAACATTCATTTTACCCCTATTGATAACACTCACAGGGAACAGTACATGTTATGTGCCGCTTAATTCATTTAATCCATTAATTAAGTTATTAAATAATCCATTGATTTAATTATTGTATTTTAGTTCCCAATAAATACTAGGGATGATTCCTTATTTAGGATACTAGAGCTATTTCTAACCCTTCTAATGAAGTTGAATCACTATCAGAAAAATCAAATTATAGTGAAAGTAAAAATTGGTCAGATTTGAGTTTACAAAATAAACTTGCTTAAATTTTTGGGACCTAATACATACTTGCTTTATATTGCAATTATTGTATGGATTAAGTCCTTAATGTTAACTTTAAAGTTTGAAATTCTAGATCACATTTACATATCATAGTTAAATACTAATTAAATATATATGAACTTTCCAAAACATCCTGTACACACAGGGGTGGGATCCGACAGGGTTAACTACCAGTTCGTGGTGATTTACAATGTTTGGTGACCTACTACCGTGTTTCCCCGAAAATAAGACACTGTCTTATATTTTTTTGGCTCCCAAAAACACACTAGGTCTTATTTTTGGGGTAGGTCTTATATATTTATGGTGCCAAATAGTGGGTGTGAGTGTGTAGGGGGTGTTTCGGGTGCACGGTTGCTCCCTGAAAAGTCTTCCTGGAACTGGAGATTTACACTAGGTCTTATTTTCAGGGTAGGTCTTATATTAGGGCAGGTTTAGAAAATAGTGCTAGGTCTTACTTTCGGGGTAGGTCTTATTTTCGGGGAAACACGGTATGTGCTTCTCTGCACGCGCGCCTGTAAATCTTCATCAGCAGTGTTTGAAACAACATTTTCTCCTGCTTTTCCACCGCAGCTGTGCCTCGCGCGGCAGCTGAAGTTGAAAAAGCAGGAAATAAAGATCAGGTAAGAGCCCGGGCGGGCGGGTGGGCCAAAACAGCAGCAGACATAGAACCGGTTCTATGTCTGCTGCTCTTCAGAACTACCGGTTCTACAGAGCCGGATAGAACCGGTAGAAACCCACTCCTGTGTACACATATCTAAAAAAATTAGAACATGGCTTGATATAACATAAGGAACAAGGTAAGGTGCAGAGAAGAAAGATTTGCAGCAGAGCAGAGAGCCATGATTCGTTGCTTAAAAGCAGCCTGATCTGCATTTCAAAGAGAACAACAACATTTTAAAAAATAACAATTTATTAGTTTCTGTATCTTTGCAAAAAGGGACACAGTGGCTGAGTGGCTAAGACACTAATCTTGTTGATCAGAATCCCAGCCCCGTGTAACGGAGTGAGCTCCTGTTACTGGTCCCAGTTTCTGCCAATCTAGCAGTTCGAAAGCATGTAAAAATGCAAGTAGAAAAATAGGGACCACTTTGGTGGGAAGGTAACAGTGTTCTGTGCACTTTCAGCATTTAGTCATGCTGGCCACAGGACTATGGAGACATCTTCGGACAGCACTGCCTCTTTGGCTTTATAATGGAGATGAGCACCGCCCCCTAGAACTGGAAATGAGTAGCATGTATGTGCAAGGGGAAACTTTACCTTTACTTTTATATATTTGCAAGTCTTTTATTACTTCCCCTAAAGGGCTTTTAAAAACAACACAAAACAGTTTTTAACATAAAACAGTTACATCTTTTTAAAAATGGGTGCATGGTTCCTTTAAAATTGGTTGTGCTATTTTCTGTTAGATAGCTAATCAGTATACTGCAGTGCTGTTAAAAAGGAATTTTCATTCCATAGTTCAAAATTCAACTTATTTTATGAATCAGCCCACTGCTGGGCTGGACGGGATGAAAGAAAAATAATCTTCAGAAAGGCAGTGCTATTAACCTTGTCCACACTAAGAAAATTACCTCAGCTTTATAATTATGATCATTGTTCAGTCATATTGAAATAATACAGTTTACATTTTCAGCAAGATTTATAGTGATCTTTGTAATCAGTTGCTCGCCTGTCAGAAGTAAGGAAAGCATTCTGATTGTTCAAGTGACTCTTTAATGTTATTATAGCCCTTAGCAATTTAGGCACTTTATTAATTATAGCAATTCTAATGGTTATTATTTTAATTCAGAAGCAAACATTGCTAAGAATGGAATTTGAACTGAAAAAATGCGCTTAATTTTAGGGATGTGCATTTTACATTCTTTAACCAAATATCAAGATGGACTATTCTGCAGGAACAGAAGTTGGAATGTCATGAAACCAAAGAAGGTGTTTGGTAGTGTCTAGATTGAAAGGATACAAGCATGACAATGATTGAAATTTGTCAAGAACATGGCGTCCAGTCAACTAGCAGGCCACTGAGAAATGCATGGATGTGAAAAATGAATTACTGAATATTTGCTGATTTTAAAAAAGCATATGAAAAGTGTGGAATATAAATAGTGAGCTGAAAAAGATAGAATACATAATTAATATGAAGTAAGTGTATGAATAAATGGGATAAATGAAATTGCTACCAAATGGTTCAGTGTTAACCAGATCAATACTGAGCAGAATAAATCAGTAATTGCACTGGCCTCTTTAATGTACTTATGGATAAATGAATAAAAAGTTTGCTGATGACAGAAGTATATTGTTTAAGGTCATGAATATTTGTGTATTTTTATAACTAGAAGAAACTCAGTTGCTGGTTGTGAATTGCAGTGATTTGCACCCAATGATTTGCACTGTGGGAATATATGATGTCATGAGGAATATACAGTAGAGCTGAAAATTAATGCATTAAAAGACAAAGGAAGTTGTGTTTGACAGGGGAAATGGTGCAAAAAATAAATGGTAAAAAGTAAAAGCAAGTAATTTTTTCATTAAATTTCTACACTGTTCATTTCATTTATGTGATCTGGTTGGTTTACAATATAAATATATATAATATAAGCACATGACTAAAAGCACAGTTAAAAACAGAATTAAGAACAAGATTAACATTTACAGGTTAAAAGTAAAAATCAAATTTAAAAATCCAGATTAAAAAAGTTAACAAGGTGGAGGGAGTGCCCTCAAGGCACCAGCCACCCCAGAGTTATATCACACTCTTGGTTCCTACCCCCCATTGCTATTTGGTAGAACCAGGTCTTAATGCTCTTGTGGAAAAACAGAAGAGTGGGGCTCACCTCAGCTTCGTGGATAAAATTTTGGGGGCAATAACAGACTAGTAGCTAGTGTCTTTATAGACTGAGTTTATGTATAAGATGGAAGCTCTTCTGTGGCTAGATTCTGTTCTGGTGGTGCTTTTCCAATCTTTCTGTTTATCCCACGTAGCCTTAATTAAAAATCATGCTTGGTGGATATTTGTATGTTGAACAAAGCTGTGCTTTAGCAAGAACAAGAGAGAGCAAGTTTGGTGTAATGGTTAAGACATCAGGCTAGAAACTGGAAGACTGTGACTTCTATTATGTCCTGAGGCATAAAGTCAGTTGGGTAACCTTGACCCAATCTCTCTTTCTCTCAATCCTAGGAATGGCAAATCATTTCTGAAATCTTCCTGAGAAAACTGAAGGGGTTTTTACAGGCAGTCGCCAGGACTGCAACATAAAGGCACATATAGTGAGACACAAAACCACTAACAAACATTTGCTTTATCTTCTGCTGAAATGTTAACATCTAAAGATTTTTCAGAGATGTCCTTTCTGGTTGCTTGTAATACTAGAATTTGCTGGGATGAACCTGGTTGATCCAACTCAAACTCAGGATATGTTTGAAACTAGATGTAAAGGATTTCCTGTTCACTATGTATAATGAAATGGGGGATAAACATGTGTGCATGTTTGCATAATCACCCACACCTCCTGATCATTAGGTCAATTAAACATTATGGAAAATGTATGCAGCAAGATAAAGTGGGTATTAGACAATTTTATTTTAATTCCTAAGCATAAATATGCATGTGTATCCCATCCAGTTTCTAGAAATCAAGTTGTTACTTAATTTTTCTATTATAATAATCTATCCAAGTGATCTCTTAACCAAAAATGATTTTAACCCAAAGGGCAAGAAGTGACATTTATAGTATATTGGCTTGCTAGACCCATATTGTGGTACTTTAGACCAGTGAGGTAGGCTGTAGATCAGAGGTATCAAATTCATGTCGTTACGTTGTTGTCACGTGATGTATCACAACTTTGTCCCCCTTTGCTAAAATGGAGGTGGGCGTAGCCAGCGCATGACTCATCCAGCCCGTGGGCCGTGAGTTTGACACCCTTGCTGTAGATAATGTTTCTTTTAATAAATCCATTTGATTTATCTCCCCCTTTCTCTCTATTCTGCCTTCTTCTCTCTACTCAGTTGTGAGTTTAGATTTAGAATTCTTCTGGCCAAATGGATGTCTAAGAATGTAGACAAGATTATGTGTAGAGCATCATTTTAGTGTTTTTATGCAGCTCTCAGATGTGGATGGCTGATCATGTCATCAGATGAAGAGAAAGGACTCTGATTCAATTGTCTCTGCTAATTTTAAAATGCCATATAAGCTAGATTCAGGAGAAATTTAAAAAATGTTGCCATACTTTAAAATACCACAATTGAAGGTAAATCAGAAGCCCTTCATGTCACATTTGTTCTTAACACTCGTCTTGTATAATTGGATACATGGCATTTCAGCAGAAATTCAGTTATATAGAAACCATTTTGATTTTTTAATGTTGTGAAGAATGATTTCCTGTTAGGAAAGAGCACTCACTACTGGAGTAGGTAGGCCACTGCATTTAACTGGATGAGCTTGTCTAGATATTTGAAACATGTCTTTCTAGCATTAAAACAATATGCAATGATATATAACTAATCTTTCCCTCTCATTGTTGTTACCCACTAACAACTAGCGAGAATCTATTGCTTAATACTGAAGAGCTGAGATTCTCATGTATCAAGACATGTGTTTTTCAAACATGGGATGAGACAAATGCATTTCTGTTGATTTCTCTGCTTTAAAATATTTCTATTTCTGTATCTACATTTAAGCAGTAGAAATGCAAATTCTGGGTTGTATGTGACCTGTTGTAATGGTCAAGTAAAGATCAGTGCAAATGAGATGAGGAGGAAGAGGAGGAGCTTAACCCAGATCGATACTGGATCCAGATGGCTCATAATCTAGATCAAGGCTGTCAAACTTGTGGCCAATGGGCCCGATGCATCACACACTGGCCATGCCCCCACCCGGTTTAGTGAAGCGAAAACGATATATATATATATGATATACCTGAGACTCAGTGCACGATACAACCCAGTGTGCTCAGCAATATATCACGTTATATCACGTGACGCTGACCTGACGATGTGAGTTTGACACCCCTGATCTAGATGATTCAGCAATAAGGCAGATTCATCTAGCTACTGCCTGGCTGTCCTGTCATGACCTCGTGTTTCAACTGAGGTACTGCATTTGTGTCAGAATAGGACTTTGACAAATTCTTTAGGAATGTCAACTGAGTGCCTATATCTTTGCTAGGCTAGTACATGGGCCAATTTGTCTTCCATTCAATAATTATGTTAGGGACCACAATGAGGTACATTTTATTACAGCAGGAATAATTTGAACATACAGCATATTCACTAAACTAAACCATTTGCATTAAATAAATGGTCTTTTTTCCTGATATCTACCATATCGCATCTAGATACTTAATGTCTCATTCCTTATTTTTTCATAATATATTTTAAGGAAATGCTTCAGTGTGACTTCTGATAACCCATCTTGGCCAGAATATGAAAGTACTTTGCTATGGCTTTCTGCCATAATTCTTTTCTTGTCAATCACTCTTACAGTATATCTTGGTATTCTTGATAGCCTCTCACCCCTAGCTTTATCCCACCTAAATATATCTAGCATTTTGGATTAGACCAAGATAGGTTAAGTGTTGCCTTCTGCTATACTTATTGCTGGTGCTTTCTAATTAGAAGGCTATAGTTGAAACATGTTGGAAAGCTGTACATTACTGAAGAATTGCAAAATTTAAGAATATAATTTCCATTATATTATTGGTAACTTTATAGGTGCCATCTAGAATGTAGATTCTACTTTCAGGAGCTTTAGAAAAAGAAGAGCTGTAATTGCTTCCACTAATTGTTTTCATGTAAACATATACCATTTTGTGTCTTTTGTCACTCAACAAACTGACATGGATGAAGATCCATTTATTTTAGGAGCAAATAAATGGCTCTTCATCCATGTAACAATGTTTGTTGAGTGACAAAAGACACAGTATATCAGTGAAAATCATACCTCCTTAACTTTCTAGGGTTTTTTTCCTCAGCAAATATTTCAGAGGGTTTGGAAATAAGACTTTAGTTATTTTATTTCCCTAAAATAGCTATAATCACATTTATGCTTTTAAGATTACTATTTTTCTTAACTTCTATTCATTCAAAATTGGCTTCACTTCAATAGCGCCAGCTATTGAATCATGTAGTTAGTACATGAAGCGCTACCTAAAATAATCCTTCATGCCTCCTAAATTTTTATTCTCATATGAAATAGCTTATTTGCATTGATCAGTCCTAAACAATATCCAGTATATGTTAGAAAGCCACATATGATTAGTGACCATAAATAATACATATTACTAGGTTTTAAGGCAGACTTAAAGACTCTTCAGGTCTTCAGCAGCACATTTAACATGCTGTTGGAGTATAGCTTTTCCTCTCAATTTTGCAGATTATTTAAGGTACCCAAAAAAACCCGCACCCTATCACTTTTTTCCTGAGTAAAAGCGTACTACGTAAGTGAATTGCCACAGCCTTAGGCTTGAATATTTAATATATATGGGTCATATAAGAAACTTCTTTTTCCATTTATGTAAGTGCACTTATGGAACCGTAAACACTGTTCAATTGCATATTTACAATCCTTGCCCAGCCTGAAGCCCAGTTTCCTCTTGGGTTCAATTGCTTTGAATTATTCGTAGCTTTTAAACTTACAGGCATACCTTGCAACATTTGCCTTTGTATACTTCTAACTAATTATTACAATTAATCTTCTACAAATAGAAGGGTGAGAAACATGATTTTTCTCTCATGTCCTTGAGGGATCAAGTTCCCTATCTTTAAACTGGAATTGTCATCATCTTAGTTTTAAAGTTAACATTGGCTGGAAGCCTTTGATCTTGCATCTCATGCTCATCATCATCCTCTTTTAAGGACCCCATAATTCCTTGCTGGGTGGAGTCTGGGCAACTGAATGGAGCTGAGTGCTTACTGGCCGGATGCCCTTCCTGGCGCCAATGCGGAGGTTTTTCCCCCAGCAGATATATTCTCAGTGCACCCAGAAAGAGAAAATATCTGCCTCTACTTAGAATCGAACTCACAGCCTCCTGATTGTGAAGCAAGAGCTCCACTTCTAGGCCACCACACCACTCATCTTGCATCTTGTGTTGCCTCTGTTAATGTTCTACAGTAACAATAGCAATAGCACTTAGATTTCTACACCACTTCACAGTGCTTTACAGCCCTCTCCAAGCAGTTTACAAAGCCAGCATACAGCTCCCAACAAACTGGTCCTCATTTTACCCCCCTCAGAAGGGTGGAAGGCTGAGCTGACCTTGGGCTGGTGAGTCTCGAAATGCCAAATTGTTTGACAGCCAGCAGTTAGCAGAAGTAGCCTGCAGTACTGGTATTCTAACCACTGCACCACCACAGTGGGGTTACACATTCCTGTTTTATCCATGCATTTATTTTGCTCTTTTAAATCCTATACTAATGTATTTGGTCTGGAAGCCTTAATGACAGAAATGTCAGTAAGTACTTTGCTTTTGAATGTATTCATGCTTTACAATGTCACTTGGGGAATATTATATAGTACATTATGAGTCATCTGCACTTTTAATTTGGGGCATGACTTGACCTTAGAGCATTAGAATTCACCTGCTACTTCTGCTTATCCAGTCTATATGGCATTACTGTTTCATTAGGGTATGTAAATACAAACTGTGTGTGGAACAAGATTTATATCTAATTTAATCCCTGGTTTAATTAAGATATTTGCACATATCATATGAACTGGTTGCCAAACATTTGAATTTTGGTCACATGACAGTGGAGGTGCTGCCATTGTCATGTGAAAAATGTCATGTCACTTTTTTCAGCACCATTTTAATTTCAAAATGTCACTAAATGAACTGTTGTAAGTTGAATACTACCTATATTTCTTTTGAACATGTAAACAGTCTGTTTATAATTTACCAACAGTAGTAGGATTTTTTACAGGGAAAAAAAGTCTATAACCTTCACAGTGAATGTTGTAAGTATAATCTCAGCAATTCATTATGTCATATATCATAAGTTTTCGTAGATTCTGAAAGTTTCAGAAATTATGGTTATGCGCAAAACTGTATCCTTTCTGGTTTAAAGCATATGAATTCAGACCAGAGGTGGTATTCAGCAGGTTCTGACCAGTTCTGGAGAACCGGTAGCAGAAATTTTGAGTAGTTTGGAGAACCGGTAAATACCACCTCTGATTGGAGATTTTACAGTATCCTTCCCCTGCCATGCCCACCAAGCCATGCCCACAGAACCGGTAGTAAAAATATTTGAACCCCACCCCTGGTTCAGATCAAACCATAACCATAATAATTCTATTGTTGCTGATGGGAGAAATACAGATTTTTCCCCCTTTTCCTCAGTCTGGGTACACTGAAAAATGATATATGCATTCTAGCGTGCGAATGAAAATTAAAGTCCAAAATTTTCACCATAGATTTGAAAGGATAAACATGTCTGAGAGTCACATTATGTTAATTAGCTAGCATGAAGACCACAGATATAGATCAGACTAATTGCAGGCAAGGAAAGTTGATTTAATCTTTCCTTCCCTGGCAGCTTCTCACCTGAACTGAAATTCAATCTCTTTTCCACACAGAGGCTAACAAGAAGGAAAAGCTATTTCAAACTGATGTAGGCAGGAGCTGAATCTGATTTCAATGGATTCATAACTCTGTTTACCAGGTTCTCAAAGCTTTATTGTAAAAAAATGAGTGTATGCTCTCTTTTCCACACAGAGGCTAACAAGAAGAAAAGCTATTTCAAACTGATGTAGGCAGGAGCTGAATCTGATTTCAATGGATTCATAACTCTGTTTACAGGAAGAATAAATCGTTATATTTGGCATGCATTCTGCTTTGCAATTATTTATAATAAAAGGACTAATTTTCTCAAAGCTTTATTGTAAAAAAATGAGTGTATGCGAAAAGATGTACTAATAAAATTTGAAGGGCATAATTGTAATCTTAGGCATAACCCTATGCATAATTTCTTGGAGGTAAATTCATTAAATCCATTGGTGATTATCTGAGACAGCTTAAATGCAGTGTTTTAATTTTAATTAGAAAGGCCAATAATCTTGCAGAGAGATGTTTGAATTAGAACTCTTTGAATTGCTAGAAGAATGCAGAAAATTCATCAAAAATGAGAAGTTCAGATTTTCCACCCATCAAGAATGGAAAGTATCTCACTTCTAATTGAGTATTTAATTGCTTTGCAAACTTGTTTGAAACAGTGGCAAAACCCAGACGTTTCATTATTTACTTGCCTGAATAATGAGGTCTTTCTGCTAGTGTCATCTGTTCTGAATAACCTAATGGAGCTTCATTGTCCTGCTTTCCTCCCATACTGTATTCCTAATAGTCTAAAATAAAATGTGGAGAAACTGTTAATGAAACAGAGTAACAGGAGATGATGGTTGTCTCTGCTGAACATTATTAAAACACAGAAGTTTACTTATGAAGGTGATCAACATGATTTTGATTATTCCAAATTGATTTCTAAGGTAATAGTTTTGAATATATTCAGAACAAACTGTATCTTGTTTTTTCTTAACTGCTGGGGATTTTTTTTTTTGACATTGTGAGAGATAAGTATGTTTTAAGGGTCATGAGCAATTTCAGAACAAATTATTATTTGTATTGGGCACTTTTTCAAGATAGGAGTTTTTTTAATAACCAGGACATAAGAAGTTGCAATCGTTTCCTTTTCCCATTCTCTTGATCTCTGATTTAAACATTGATGATGCAACAGGATGATGATGAAATAATGCATTTCAAAATATTAATGATAAATACAAAATTGAAAATTTCACCCTAAAAAGAGATGTATCCTTATAATTAATTCTAGAGAAAATCAGATGCCTTTAATTAGTTCCTTTCAGAAGAAAAGAACCAGTGGTGGGATTCAAATTTTTTCACTACTGGCTTGGTGGGCGTGGCTTGGTGGGTGTGGCAGGGGAAGGATACTGTAAAATTTCCATTCCCACTCCACTCCAGGGGAAGGATAGTGTAAAATCCCCATTCCCTCCCCAGCCCACTAATCTGCTTTCCAGCTCCGTTCTCCTGTGTAGGGCAACCAACAAAGACCCAGCCAATCAGCTGGGACTCGGAAGGCAGAGAATAGATGGGGCCAGTCAGAGGTGGTATTTGCCAGTTCTCCAAACTACTCAAAATTTCTGCTACCAGTTCTCCAGAACTGGTCAGAACTGCTGAACACCATCTCTGAAAAGAACCCTTACATATTTTAGCATAGTACAGTCTGAACCCATGAATAAATATAAGGGCAAGTTCTGATCTATTTAGATTATTATTGTGATATGAAACAAAAGTAAAATATATCCTTAAGTGTGGCCCTTCCACAATCTATTCAATTCTTAGTCAATGTAATAAAACATTTATTACAAGACATCACAAGGTAGCATGAATGGGGTGAGGAGATCCTCCGTTTTTTCTTCTCACACTGGAAAATTTAATTGAATGTTCTACAGTTGGATAGTACAGTTGCACTGAGCAACTGCATGATGCTAACACCACAAACTATATTTTTTTAAACAGGTGAATGTAATCTGCATTTATTCATATTTTAGCAAATTGTTAGATTATTAGTTTATCTCCATGTACAGACTGCTACTTTAATAATAAATCATAAATACTATTTTTGCAATATAATAGAAAGTATTTGACCTCTTCCAAATCTTCACATTAGTTATTTATATTTTACTAACAAGATGGGTTGTTGAAGAATAGTAGAGTGTAGATTATTTTCAGCATTGTAATTGGCAACATGAAGCTGAAATTTTAAGTATGTATTGGAAAACATAAATGATATTTCCCATTACAGTCTTAGGAAGAAGACTGCTGGATAATTGTTGTGTTTGCATACACAGAATGGCTGGATTACAGTTAAAATTTACCAAACTGGCATCTTGAATGCTAATCTTGAATGCTAATCTGCTCAGCGTCACTTGGAGTTGGGCAGCCTACACATTTAATAAAATGAAAATGATAAAATAGTAATAATCATGAAAGCCAATTTTGTATACACGAATTTGCATATAGTTACTTTGCATACACTTGGTTGGGCTGCCATTTTCTTCTGTTACCTGGGTTTCATTTGTTGCTATTACCTCTATAATGTTGAAGAGCAATTCTCCAGAATGTCTGACCATTCAAAATGGGCCAGATTCTTGTCCCCTGGCTTCTTTCAATAGCTGGGGTTGTGGGGGGAGGGAGAGTCATTCTCATCTTGGTCTCATCTTGAAGATGCCCTCCTTGGAGTCAGAGCTATTGGACAATTACTGTTGGGTCTCCAATTTTTCCTTTGGATGAAGCTTGTTATGATGGAGGTTCAGATCAATTATACAGTGTCCTGGAAGCTGTAAATTATCTGGACCTTTTTCAGTTAGTGTTCTGGGTTTGGCATTGAACAGAGACAGCACTGGTTGCACTTGATGATTTGCATCTCTCATCCTGCTCCTTTTAGACTGGTCACTCCTGCTATGCTTGGTCATAAAGGAGAATTCAGAATTTAACACCCTATTTGTAAGACACAAGGTAACTTGGTAGCCTTGGTAGCTCAGGCTGTTAAATGCCTGCTCTTAAGATCCAGCTGCCTACAATTATTGTAGGCTCGAATCCCACCAGGCTCAAGGTTGACTCAGCCTTCCATCCTCTCGGGGTAGGTAAATTGAGGACCCAAGATTGTTGGGGGCAATTAGCTGACCTTGTAAAAATGCCGCTTAGTAATAAGCAGGCATATACAATGGAATGGAAGGCTATTGCTTGAGCACACTGGGTTCCCAGTATCCAGAAATTGTAAGCACCGGAGAAGGCGGCATAAATGTAATTTAAAAAAAAAAACTTCTAATCACAGCAACTAAAACTGAAGAAAACATTTGAAGAAACTGAAGAAAACTTCTTTGGTTTGATCCACATCCAGAACAAAATATCCAAATCATGCATATTTTGGTTGGGTCACAAACCACTCCTTAGAAAAGTTTATACACCGGTGAACAAGTGAGGCAGAGTGGCATAATGGTTTGGATGTTAGATTGAAACCAGGGAGACTGCCTCAGCCAGAGAAGTTAACTGGGTGACTCTCTCAGCCCAACTTACCTCACAGGATTTTTTTTTGTGAGGAAAAATGGGTAGATGTTTTGCAGGCTGTCTTGAGCTCCTGAAGAAAGGGCAGGATAGAAACCTGATAAACAAACAATTCATTTGCATAATTAATTGCAATAGCACTTAGACTTATATACTGCTTCACAGTGTTTTATAGCCCTCTCTAAGTTGTTTACAGTCAGCATATTGCCCCCAACAATGTAGGTCCTCATTTTATTGACCTCAGAGAGCATGGAAGGCTGAATCAACCTTGAGCTGGTAGGAATCGAACTGCTGAGATGCTGGCAATCAACAGTCAGCAGAATTAGCCTGCAATACAGCATTCTAACCGCTGTGCCACACACAGCCCCTAATAATTAATGTAGATTAACCCTAATGAAAGATGATGCGTAAAAGACTCTTACTTTACTTTTGCTAACTTACAAGGAGCCAATCTTAGTTGTGCAGGCTTAAAAATATGTCTCAGAATAAAATATCATACTTTATATAAAAGTAGTAGAATGGAAATTTCACATTTGTATAGTGAATGCATCTTGCAGTTATATATGTGAGCAGAAAGAATGAGAAGGTAAGTTTGCTTGTGGAATAAATGCGTATAACAGACCAGAATGACATCAACTGTTATTGTCTTACTTAGTTTAAAGAGAATATTATGAGAGGACTAATGTGGGAATTGCTGTATTGTAGTTCCATTTCTTCAGCTCTTCTGGCATGTAACATTGCACCTCATGTTATCATCCATTAGAGGGTCCCATAGCACAGTTAACAGCGTCTGTAGCAAAATTCTGTTTGGGGAAGAAAATCTCAATGTTCTAACACAGTTGCAACCGCAATACATGGGTTTGGGCTGACTTTTCAATCAAAGTAGCTGCATCTTGGTGATCTGACCATGGAGAACTCTGCCTTCAAGGTTTATTTAATAATCTTCTTTCCTGTAAAAGTACATCATCATCTCTCTGGCCCTGAACTATGTGGAATTGTCCTACTTCTCTCCTCTCCTTTCCTCTCCTCTCCACCCTCCCCATCCATTTCGTATTCTTTTTCACTGTCTATTTTGCTACTTGCTTATTTATTCTGTTTACTATCTATCCTTAGGAATCATCATATTTTGTTCCTAATATCTGCACAGGGATCTCTTTTACTTTAAAGAAATATTAAAGACGTTTATGATAGAATTAGGCATGTTTATTCTATGCAGCAAATGCTATAATTTCTGGTATTTAACAGTAAACAGGTGGACATGCACTAATATATGGAGACGCTTTATTGTGAGCCAGTTCATTGCCCACCTCAGCTATTATTGTGTTCACACACAAGCAGTATAGTTCACTGAGAAGTATCTGCTACTGTACATAAAATCCATTAACTGAGTGGAGAGATGCCAGGAAGAAAACTCTTTGGCCTTTCTCCTCCCCACCTTATTACTGTAAAAAACAAAGAAGCGAATAGGGAAAGAAAATATGAGACCTCTGTGGTAATAGCAACATTAAGAAATCCATATTCTTAATTAACTTTAAATTACATGGAATCAAAATTGGTGATAAATTCTAGTTTACCTATTCTCCTGAGCAAGTCCTCTCTCTCTTCCCTTTCTCTGCTCTTAAATTTTTCTGTTTACTGAGTATGATTAAAATTGGAGAAGACTGAAATGTATAGATTTCTTTAAAAATAATTTCATGACAGGAAATAATTCATCAGTTTCACTATTGTATTTTTGTCAGAGGCAAAGTTATAGAATCATTCTTATTTCAAAATAGCAACTTTTAAGTTATCTGGTAAAATGAGACATTTATTTGGATATTTTTACAAAATTTATGAAGCTGGGGGACTTGTACTATGATTTGAATTTACCATGAAATATTTTAGATTATAAACTTAAAAAAAACAATGTGAAAGAGTTTCATAACAGTAGGGGATGCTATTTACTATCTTTCTGTCAAAATTAGCTTTTACTGCAAAATGTGTACAGTGATAATATTTTATCCTGAATGTGCATAAAATTTGAGTAAAGTAATCACAAATAATCACAAATAATCACAAACAAATGATTGTTCAATAATTTTAATTTTAAAAATCCCTATTGGCTTGAAGTCAGAAAAATAATAACTTAATTAAAATATAATTGAACTTGACTCCCAGTGAATGCAAAAACATGCCTGTGAATCTTTCTTCCAATACAGGGTTAGGGTTAGGGTGTGCAGTTGACTTTTGGGATATGGGTTTCTTCTTCTTAAAGTTTATTGTAAGTTAGAGTCCAAGTTATATCCCCAAAATGTCCCATTCAACTGCTAAGTATATTTGAGTCGGTCACTTAATTATTCATAAACATTTTACACAATCTATTTGGGAGAATTTACAAATTCAGAATTGAACTAAAAATATATATATAACTACACAAAGCCACCAAGAACAATGTGCAAAGCAATGAATAGTCCAGTAATATTTTGCTTAATGCATAGATGTTTTCTATGTTTGAGAACAAACTGTTAAAGGTCAGAAATGGTTGATATGAGAATACTTATAAAGGATAAGACCACTGCTAAGAATTCTAAGGGTTGGTCCACACAGATTAAAGTCTGCTCAGCTCAACTTCCAACAAACATAGGAACATCCCCCAAAATGCATAGAAACATTTTGCAAACATCTTTCCTCCACAGATCCCTACTGCTCCAAAAGATCACCCAACTCTCTAAAACAGGTTTCTAGTTTATTCAGAAAGCTAAAAGAATGATGGAGACAACCAGCTTTCCTTTTCACTGCAGAAACAAAAACCAAATTCAAACCAAATAGAATACGAATTCAGTTAAGAAATTTAATATAAGAATTGTTGAGAAACAGAAGCTATTTTACAAATACCGTGGGTTCCATCCCCCAAGAATGCATTACTGAAACTCTTTTCCTATTGGTTTAGAAAGTTATATTGAGATTTATTTATCTTTAATCTGAATTTATATTCAACACTCATTTTTGGTTTTAACCCATTTCAGCTACATTATTTAGGGATATAAATGGATAATTTCTTTTCCATTCAAGTCTTCATAACAATGAACTAATCCAGGGATGTCAAACTCAAGGCCTGGGGGGCCAGATCCAGTTCGCGGGGTGCTTAGATCTGGCCCACTGAGCCACCTGGAAATAGCAAAGGACTGGCCCGCTGTATCTCTGCCAGTGAAAACTGAGCTCACGAGGGCTGCGTGCAGCACTTCCAAGCTCCATTTTCATTGACAGAGGGTTGCAGGAGGCCATCACAGCCGAAAACTGAGCTCGGGAGCCTGTTTTCGCTGGCAAAATGCTTGGGCACCACAACGCCCCTGACACAAGTGACATCATGCTGGCCATGACCACCCTGGCCACGCCCACCCCGGCCCCCTGAGGTCAAACACCACCCTGATGCGGCCCTCAATGAAATGGAGTTTGACAACCCTGATCTAATCCAAATAAGTTCATTTAGTTCACTTAGCTCTTAATGCCCTTTGAGAAAGTCCAAGTTTGGCAAGATACACATTCATCTACATGAATTGTGGAGGTTAACACTTATATCATCTTCAGGATTTCCTGCTTTATTTTAAAAGTAAGTAAATATTTATATTTAATGAAGTAGTGATAGATGAGAGGAATCGCTAAGTTATTTCAATTACTAAACACTGTCTGACTGCCAAATACCAATTAGAGATGCAGATATGCTAATATTTAAATTACTACCCTGAAGTGGGAACACTATAAAAGAAAAGAAGAATGCTATTCACTTTTATTCTTTCCTCACTCACTCCACTTCTCTCACTTTTAGAGTTTTTTATTTATTTCCTCACAAAGATAAATAGAGCTTCAAGTCACGTTCACTTCTATTGATGTAACAATGCCATTTTCTTATCAATAGAAATGAATCCCCTTATCATTAAGAAAAATGTTCCCTTCTCATCTATCTGACATAGGGCAAGTCAAACAGAAAAAAATTGATACACAGGTGGTCCTCACTTGATAGCTGCTTGTATAGTGACTGTTCAAACTTCTGACAGTGCTGAATGAGTAGTACTTATGACTTGTAGTTACAGTTGGTGGGAGATCACAAAGAATGACCATGTGACATCCTTACTTAATGGTCCACAATGACTCACTTAATGACAGCAACCAGAATGCTTTTCCATCGCTGAAAAGGATGGTCATGTGTTATTGTGTTTTAAGCATTGCTTAATGATGGAAATTCTGGTCCTAATTATCGTTAGGTGAGGACTATCTGTATCCTATAATAATAGAAACTTGAAAGCTGTTCCTTTCCCTCCCTCTTATACCAGAGAAGCTCAAGATGTGGCAGTCTTGAGTCAATCTTTCTCACACTTTTCTGTTTCCTAGGATAAGCTCATTCATTACTCGCACATTTTTCTGTGTCCCCCTTGTAATGTATTACCTAATGGTTGCTGCATACTTTCTTCAAGATCATCTCTGTACTCTCCAGAGTTCTAGGATTCCTCAGTTACAGCAAAGCATGCAGCTCAAAAGAAATGACTGATCACCATTTACTCTACATATAAATAACGATTTCCTAGACTGAAATGCTTAGTATAAAGAAATGAGGTATTTTCTAAAACAGGTATTTCACCGCAGATGTCACAGCTAGTTCTCTTATTGCTGCCCAACTGTGTTGGGAAAGAGGATATACAAGGGTTGCATGTTACTTTCTCAACATTTTGACAATTTAAAAACCATTCTTGTGATATGTTGAGCTTAGAGGAAGGGTTGCTAGAATTGCTTTGGAAGAGGAAAAGGCTAACCTTTCCCTAACCAAATGCTGAACAAAGTTCCATCTATTTAAAAATATATCTCTTCGGCCCATTTTAAAATATGACGAGAAGCAGAGAAATTTAATTATGAGACGCCAGCAGGGATTTATAAAAATTAACCTAATTACATCTTTTGAATGAAAAACATACTTAGTAGATTGTGGGAATGCTGTTAATGTAATTTCCTAATTTCAGCAAAGGATTTGACAAAGTGCTCCATGAAGGCAAATTGATTAAATGTTGATGGAATAGTTCTACTCCATTTTTGTATTAGTCAGACTTATCTCTAGAATTGTATCCAATTCTGGACACCACACTCTTAAGAATAATTAAGTCAAACTGGAACAGGCTTGGAAAGGACAATAAGGATCACCAAAGGTCATTAAACTAATTTAATACAGATTGCAGAAGGTGAACATGTTTAAAAAGAATAGACTGAGAGGAATGGACTTGACAGCAATTTTCAACTATCTGAAAAGATAGCGCAATGGAAAAGGTAAAGACCAATTCTAACACCTCAGAGTTCAGGGTAGGGAATAATGAAAAGCAGATTGCAATGGAATATTACGAAGAAAATAAACAGCAAGAACATTTTAACAGTGGAATTAATCATCCAGGGTAATATTTGTACCCTCTTTACTTGGTGGTATTCAAGCAGACTCTAGAAAGGGGATTTAAGTTGCATTTCTTTTTCAGGACAAGGATTGACACAATGATTGACATCCCTCTGCTACTTCAATGGTTCTATAACTTGGGGGGGGGGCAGAGGTGGTATTCAGCAGGTTCTGACCAGTTCTGGAGAACTGGTAGCAGAAATTTTGAGTAGTTCGGAGAATCAGCCAATACCACCTCTGACTGGCCCCGCCCCCATCTATTCTCTGCCTCCCGAGTCCCAACTGATTGGCTGGGTCTTCTTTTGTTGCCCTGCACAGGAGAACAGAGCTGGAAAGCAGGTTAGTGGGGTGGGGAGGGAATGGATTTTACAGTATCCTTCCCCTGCCACATCCACCAAGCCACCCACAGAACCAGTAGTAAAAAAATTTGAATCCCACCACTGGGGGGTGGGAATAGTCATGAGAAAGAATAAACTGAAGTTCCAACAGTGCTTTTTCCAAAAGGCAACTGGACTTTCTTGATTTTTCATTTCAAAATATTTCACTTCTTATCCAAGAAGCTGCTTCTTCAGAACTGTTTCTTGAAAGAGAAGCAAAAGGTTTTCAGAGAAAAAACCCAAGAAAGGTAGTTGCCATTTGGAAAAAGTGCCTTTGGGACAACCATGACCTGGATGATTGAGAATCTCCATAGACAAATAGACTGAAGGTATGAATGAATGGAAGGACAGAATATGTGTTCTCCACATTTCTGACATAGAGACAATTACTTGGTTGCCCAGAATAACTTTGGTCCTAGACCAGAATAACAAGTTTTTCTCCTCTCTTTTTTTAGGATATGCAGCAACATTTTAACAATACTGGCTGCCTAGAAATGTCACAAAAATCTAAATTTTAGTAGCAATTGGGCAGCAAAAGAAAAACAGTAATGTGAGATTTTTGATTGCCTGTTAGATTGATACAAGGCTTCCAATAATTAAAGTTATTATAGAGTCTTTTGAGAATATCTATAAAAGAAAATGCTGAGCTACTAGAAAACTGAGATAAGCAGTAACTAAACAAGCTGGATATTTGATCGTATCCACAGTATAACTAACACTAATCAAACTGCTGAAAGCAAACAGATTATCTCCTTTTAGGACCAAAAACAAAAAATGTTTCATACTGTGAGTGTACATATATTCAGTTTTATTCTGTGCAAACTTCTGGTATATAACCCATTTATATTTATATACATTCTTCAAATCCCCCTCTGTCTTGGCTATAAGCACTTGATAAATCCAGGCAATGATGTGCATGATTAAGGTATATTTATCTTAATGGAGAGATTGCTACAGCATGCTTAATTTTCCTAATTAAATAAATGGGTCTTCAAATTGCAGAACTGTGGTTGAATTAGGCCAGTAGTTTTGAAATAATTTAAGGTGAGCTGTCGTGCAAACACTGAAAATCACTGCATTAGAAATAATCCAAAGAATATAGATTCATCCCTGTTTCTTGGTCTTTCCCCATTGCTAACTCATTTGCATCAAAAACTCTCCGGAGACCTTTCATATTCACATACATACAGTACACGCACATGCACAGATGTAGTGGTGACTGAATACTAATTTTTACCACATTCAACTCAAGGCCCGTGGGCCAGATCCAGCCCATGGGATGCTTGGATCTGGCCTGCGGGGCTGCCCTGGAAACAGTGAAGGACCAGGCTGCAGTGCCTCTGCAGCAAAAGGAGGCCATCCCAGCCAAAAATGGAGCCTGGGAGACCAGGCCATCACAATGCCCCAGACACGAGCGACATCCACCTGGCCATGCCCACCCTGGCCCCCTGAGGTCAAACACAAGCCTGATGCGGCCCTCAATGAAATCGAGTTTGACACCCCTGTTCTTCCCTGATATACCTACCTACTACACAGACGTACCAGAGAACCTAGCATTTTGTTCCCCTCAGATTAAAACCATCTCATGTTTGATCTGCTTTGACTGTTTTCAGGTTTAGCTAGCTATGAACAGAGGCTCATATATATTTATAAGTTTACAAGTCCAAAGACTTGTAGAGATCTACCAGATATTCAGTGCTTGTTGTCTCTGACTCATGAGTAAGAGAATTGGCAGTTGCTTAATCAACTAGTAACTCAAGTATCTTATCATGGATTCTCAGCCTGAACCTACATCCTTTCTCCCCATTCAGTTGTTATGGTTCCAGAAACTGTAGTGATTATTCTTATGTATTTAAAAATTTATTAGAAAGAGTGATACTGAATTTTTTCAGAATCTCCCTTTTAAAGTCATTCTCTTTTAACAATTTGGACTTTATTTAATTCATGTTTGAGAAAGCAATATTAAAATGTGGAGTTTAGACATGGAGTTTTGAGTTTTAATAGGTTGATACCTGATTTTGGAAACATACTCGTATGTTTTCCTACCAAGATTGAAACTCTGTATGTGTGTGAAAGACCCTGACCGTGTTTTTAGAAACAATGATAAAAATTCTTTAGAAATCCTCCATTAGATCAAATCCAAAAGATTATTTTTGAAACCACATGGTATAAAGAGAGTTTATTTGAAATGGAAGTTTGAGCTTTGTAGATATATCAAATATTCTATAGTCATAGTTTAACACATTTGACACAGGCTCTTTTGTGTGAATTTGTATTATGTTTCACTTCACAAAGGTCTGGGTTTGATGCCAGTTCCTTAAAAAAAAGGGAAATTCATAGCTCTTTGTATTTTAAACATTTTTATTTGGAATAGAAGATTTAAAGCAAGCACACTCTATGGTCTGGTTTGGTTCTGCAACCCAAAAGGACAGATAAAGACTTCAGAGGATAAATAGGACTGCAGAAAAAACAATTACTACCAACCTGCCTTCCATCAAGGACCTGTATACTGCACAAGTCAAAAAGAGGGCTGTGAAAATATTTATAGACCCCTCGCATCCTGGACATAAACTGTTTCAACTCCTTCCCTCAAAACGACGCTATAGAACAACTAGACACAAGAACAGTTTTTTCCCAAAAGCCATCACTCTGCTAAACAAATAATTCCCTCAACACTGTTCAACTATTTACAAAGTCTGCACTACTATTACTACTAACCTTCTCATCACTCCTTATCACCCATCCCCTCCCACTTGTGACTGTATGAGTGTAACTTTGTCACTTGTATCCTTATGATCAGGGGTGGGATTCAAATTTCTTAACCACCGGTTCTGTGGGTGTGTCCTAATTTGTGGGTGTGGCTTGGTGGTCATGTGATTGGGTAGGTGTAGCTTGCTGACTGGGCATGGCTTGGTGATCATGTGACTGGGTGGACATGGCTTGTATGTAAATATTATAAATATTGATGTAAATATTGATTTTTTTTAATAAAAAAGAGCAACTTTTATCCAAAAGCAGGCAGGCAGATTGAGTTGCTCACAGAATCACAGATTCACTTAGAGATCTATCTATCAGCAATTGGCTACCTGAGTCTGTCACATAAAATTTGTTTGCAAGCAAACTCATAAAATTTGCTTGCTTGAGCAACTTTTATCCAAAAGCAGGCAAAGCAGGCAGGCAGATTGAGTTGTTCACAGAATCATAGCTTCACTTAGAGATCTATCTATCTGCAATCGGCTACCTGAATCTGCACTGAAAAGCTTCAGTCCTAAGGAAGGTTTGGCTCTGCTTTTAGATTAACTAGAAAGCAAGAAATCCAACAATTTCCTGCTTTCTAGCTAATCTAAGCCTCCCAGCAGAGCAGAACAGCTGATGGTTGGGAGAAAAAAAAAAAGGAAAAATAGCAACTTACCAAACCAGGCAAGTTGGATGGCTCATATGCCAGGTAAGGAGTGAGTGGGCAGGGAGGGAAGGGGCCAGCCAGTGGAGCGATTTGCTGGTTCTCCGAGCTGCGGACAATCATAACACACGTTTGCAGCATTTGCAAGAAATCATCAGCTGTGCTGCCTGGACAGCTGACAAGCGCTGCGCGTGGGTGTGCAACATTTGAAAATCCTCTTGTTTCCTGCTTTTTCAACCTCAGCTGTGCGCAAAGCAGCTGAGGAGGGAAAAGCAGGGAATAAAGGACAGTCTAAAGCCAAACACCGAACCAGTTTGGTGTCAGCTGCTCTTCGCAGCTACAGGTTCTATAGAACTGGGCCAAACTGGTAGCATCCCACCACTATCTATATTGACTGTTTCCTAGTATTGACTGTTTCCTAGTATGATTTGATTGCTTATTGTACCCTATGACTATTATTAAGTGTTGTACCTTATGATTCTTGACTGTTGACAAATGTATCTTTTCTTTTATGTATACTGAGAGCATTTGCACCAAGACAAATTCCTTGTGTGTCCAATCACACTTGGCCAATAGAGAATTCTATTCTATTCTATTTTAAAGATTTAAAGCATAATTACAAAACAGCAGGACGAGCCAAGATGAGTTTTAAAAAACTAATCAGAGTTCCATTGAAGAATAAAAACAATACTCTGTAAAAGGTTCATCAAAGAATGTTTCTTGCATCATTTTATACATTTGGGAATTGGATTGATTGTTTATGTGCTAACAAGTCAGTTTTGATACTTAGCAACCCAATTTAGTTTGCTTGTTATCAGAGTGTCATGGGATATTTTATCAAATTACTGACTTCAAGATAAATTACATCTACAGCATTTCCACAATTTACTAACTATGCTACCCAATTAAAAGTAGATATTAGTCTCATGAAACTTCTTGAGAAATCAGGAACGGCTTTTAGTAATTACTTTGGTTTCAAGGTGATTGATTCTGCCAGTGTTATATGATGTTCACATTCTTGCTTCTGGTTGTTCCATGGGCTCGTTCTTTTCTTTATCTTCCTTATCGAGAACTACTTCTTCTGTCAGTTCCTTATATGGCTCCCTTTCTTGATCTGACATATCTTCATCTTCTTGTATTGACTGAAGTGTGGCCCACTTGTTCCTCCAACACTGACTTCTTTCATGCTTAGTTGCATGTTTGTGCTTGCTTCAAATACAGTATATACCAGATAGGTTTACACAGGAATACAAATTTGCACAAATGTTGAAGTCAAAACTGCAAAAGCTTGTGCATTAATCCTTACTTTATTTCTTAAAAGTATCACCACTTGAAACTTTTTTTTATATCTTCTTGTTTTCTTAAGCTTTTAGGTTAGCCAACTACATACTGTTCGCTTAGAAAAAAATGTATCAAGCAGTCCCCTGCCAAATTCCCCTGGCAAACTCTTGCTGTTGGCTCTTGCTGTTCACTTGGACCTTGTATTTTAAGAAGTGGAGAAAAGAGGTAAATTGAATCACGTATGTAACCAGCATCTTTGCAAAGCTGGGAAACAGCAGGAAAGTGAATGGATTATCCTTTTCCACAGAACTCTTGATAGTTTTGGTGTAGTCAGGTTTGTTCTGTGGAAATAAGAATACACCAGTGGTTCCCAATCCCCAGGCTGCAGCCTGGTACTGGGCCATGATCTGTTAGGAACTGGGTCACGCAAGCAATAGGCATGTGCTTGCCGCTTGCAAGAAAACATTTCCTCTCCCCTTCCCCACTGGTCCGTAAAGCCAGACAGTTTGGGGACCATTGCTTTAGTATACAGTGTCTTCAACTTCTGGAGGAATGTGGGATATAAATCTAAAGGAGTAATAATAAATTACTCCTCTTCTAAAAGTATATCACTAAATACAAGTTTTGTATAAGTGTCTGTGTTCAAGATCACTTAACTTAAAATAGATGTTTTGGATTCTCTTAAGATGAGGAGCCAAAGCAGTAGCACCATTCATGTGCTACTTCACCTGCAAATTCATCCCCACTGGATGCATTACAGAAGGGTACTGTTATTTCAATAGACAAACTACCTTCACGTCTATGGAGATTCTCAGTCATCCAGGTCATGGTTGTCCCAACACATCAGGACTAGATTCAGCAGTCCATCTGCATTTAAAACACACAGTCCACTCTTTTGAAGACAACGAAGTCCATATTTTGGACAGAGAGGACCACTGGTTTGAAAGAGGCCATCTGTGTCAAAATTGAACAGCCCTCAACAGAGGGGGAAGGATCTATCTCCAATCTATAATATGGTCCTTTCAACAGTTCCAAGAAGGCTCTACACTCATTTGTACTATCCTGAGGACACGGATAAACCTACAGGTGACCTAAAAATGCAAATGTCCAGCTGTCTGCAAGGAGTATAAATCTTTCCATTCCCCACCATCCAGTCAGAGCTGAAGAAGCTTCCTGGATGAGAAGTGAAATGTTTTCCAAGAAAAACAAAAGTCCATCACACACATGCAAATATGTAAAAACTAGTCTGGACTAAATGGAACTGTTCCCCCCCAACACCTTTCTTAATATTATTTACTTGTTTTATTTCATTTTTTCCCAGGAATATCTGCTATACTACAAGTAGAAGAGATTTTTCACAGTCCACATGTAGTCCCAGAGAGGGGAAATTTAGATAGTTGAATTTTGGCCACTTCCTCTGTATTTGTCAATGGAAATATAGCAATTCTTACTCTCGTAGTCATTTTCAGCATTTTGCCTATTTCCCACAGTCCTTGGGCCTCCTCCAAATCTGGCCCAAAAATTGAGGGATATTTTAAAGCAAATTTTTAAGAAGGAGGTTGCAGTGGAAAGTTGGAATTGGCAAAAATCACCTCCCTTCCCATTTTATAGATGGATGACTTATATTGCAAGAGTTGGATATCATCCAGGATTATAACATAAGTAACAGCTAAGCATACTGTCAATTCTGTGTTTTCATTATATGTTCTTACTTAAAATTATTTTGCACAGGATATTGTAGCAGATGCATAGTATCTATGTAGAAATCTGTTAAATTCCAGAAAGGGTGATTTTTTTTAGCTCTTACTCGCTACTCAGATACATTTCTTGATGAAGAGTCACACAGAGACAGATTGCTTCCACAGTGGCAAACTGCACACAACCCTGTTTACCTGTCAGGATTCCGGCAGTTACTCCAATTAAATCATGAGTCTTGAGCTACACTCCCACAACTGGAAAGGGTTTATTAGAAGTTAACATGCTGGCATTATAGCCTGGGAGTAGCCAACTCTGAGATACGTAATTCACTGTTACCCTTGATCCTGCTTTTCCCCCCACCCCTCTGGGTGTATCATCCAACGAAACACATCCATAGCCAAGAGTCATCAATCATGCTCTCCAATTAGATTTTTTCGTGCCAGAAGCTTCAGTCATCTAATCAGTCTCTGAAGAAAATATGAATGGAATGTACTTTCAATTCCACACTGCTGCCTTCTCTTTGAAACCCCCCCTTCTTTCTGTTGACAACTATAAAATGTGTATACAAAATGTTTTATGAATTGACAGATGCCCTTGAATTTAAGAAGATCGCACCTAAGAGTATAAGAGCACAGAAATAGAAATACAGACATGTATCTTGTGGAATGGTTTACTTCAACTTTTGTCAAGGTTAATACTTTAAATTGCATTCAGAAACGAATAGACCAGTGGTCGCCAACCAGTGGGCTGGGGACCACTGGTGGTCCGTGAGAAAATTTTGGTGGTCCACAGAGTAATGTCCCCCCAAAGCAATTAATCCAGGCTGCGTGGGAACACAAGGCTGCGCTACCCAGATGGCCTGCCCACCTGCTGGCCCCCATCCTTCGGCCAAGTGCAAACCTTACCTTGAGTAGAGCCACGTGAGCTGTAACTGGAAGGTAGGACCAATGGCGGGGAAGGGAAATCTGCCCCGGGATGTCTTGCTGAAGTTGGTGGGATAATTGATCCCATATTCTTGAGCTGCAGTAGTCCCAAGACTGGCCCTTTGGTCATCCTGGAGCAGGTCCTCCAGTCCATGGCAGGCCGGTGCACCTGCGTGGAGGAGCAGCTGCTCTGGGATGACCAAAGGGCCAGTCCTGTGACCATTGCAGCTCTGGAATATGGGAACAACTTTCCCACCAACATCAGCAAGCCACCGTCAGTCAAAATTCATATTAGTGGTCCATGGGATTTAAAATTATGACTCTGGTGTTCCCTGAAGTCCAAAGGTTTGGCGACCCCTGACATAGACAACCAACTCTTGAAGCAAGCGAAAATTGATTGGCATCAATAGCTGCTTGAGCTGCTGCATTCTGGACCAACTGTAATGTGTGTGTGTGTGTGTGTGTGTGTATGTCTTCTTAAGTTTTTGTGGGTATTCATATGTATGGTATTCGGCTTTGTTCGGGTATTTTCCCATGTCATTATAGTTGTGCTTTTAAAGTTGTAGCGACATTTCGGCAGAATCTCATCTGCCATCATCAGGTTTGTGTATTGGGTTCATCTGTGTGTCAGGCTTTCGCAGCCCTTTCTTTTTAAAGTTCTTTTCTAGCACCAAATTTAAAAAGAAATGGCTGCAAACAACACTGAACAATGATATAGATTCTAAAATCGCCCACACAACTATTACAACTACCTACACACACACACACAATATATATATGTATGTATGTATGTATGTATGTATGTATATATTACTTACGCCTACCTTAGTCATTCTTCCTTTACTATGCTTGTAGGAAGCATCTTATAAATGAATGCTGAGGTGAAGTAAGTAAAAACATGCTTATATTTAGGATAGGAGTAGTAAAGGTTAGCTTATGTGGATGCTGCAGATGGATTTCTTGCTCATTCCTATGTAAGGCAGGACTTTTTTAGATGATCTAGTTCAAAATTTATTTAAAATAAATATTTAATATTTATTTAAAATAAATATTTAATATTTATTTAAAATAAATATTTAATATTTATTTAAAATAATATCAAATCTATGGTATGTATGTCAAAACCAACATGCCATGACATTTTGGGTGGCATGCCAGCAGTTATCCAAGCATTCACCAACAACAAAGTTGCACTATTTTCTGAGACTACAAAGGCTTCATGAAAATAGGTTGTGCTCTTGGACGACTTGCAGATCCTCGAAAATTCTGTGAGAATGGGGCGTGCTTTGGCGCAGTTTTTGGAGATTGCAGAAGCCGTGGAAGAGCATTCTGTGAAACTGTTTCAAGAACGAAGGCCTCGTGTAACCCCAGAAGCCTCAATTAGGCTACAGGAAGGGAAAGAGAACAGAAAGAGAACACTGCCTGAAGGAAAGTGGCGCACAGCAAATCCTAGGGGTGCTGGGGAGTGGGACAATCACACCTTGGAGAATGGCACAAGACAGGCTTTTTGATTGGCAGCAGTGTTGCTAGAGATGGACTTGATGCCCAGGCTTCAACTTCAGGCGCAGCCTCAGGGCTGCCATTGAATGCCAGTGTTCAGGGTGGTCTACAGTAGATGAAGGAGGGTTTAGTATGTGAGATAGAGCAGCAGAGTCAAGCTAGGCATTTTCTGAATACTTAACATGCCAAGCCCAAAAGGTTTGCCCTCACTGGTCTGGATCAACTCTAAGAATGCAATGTTCATGTTGCATTCTTACAAATCCTTTTTGCTTTTGGTTGGTTCTATTGCTGGTCATGCCAATTTAGAACTGCCTACAGTACTTACTTTAGGAATCAGTGCACTCTGGAAATGTGTAAGAAAGATAGCCTTTTCTGCCAAGTTTCTTGTGGCCTGTATATTAGTTCTCTTGAATATGTGCGGTTTTCTTCTCTGTTTCAAGAACTCAGCAACTTTTCATTAGCCATAAAGCTAGATACATCCTATGAAGGTGGGAGAAAAATCACAGACTCAGTATCACAGTTGTTAGTAGCATTCAGGATATCCAGGCTTGTTAAAGACTTGTTGAATTAGGTCCAAATGTCATCAGTGACAATGTAGATTGCTTACTCTTTGTTTATGGGATAGCTGTTAGCACAGCATATTTGGGCATTCTGTATCTTATTACAGCCGGCATTCAAAGGATTGCTGGAAACTATAGAAACCTAAATTAACTCAGTGTCAGTTTTCACATCACTTTTCTAATTATGCAGACACTCTAAGCAGGGGCAGTTCTGTAAGAAACATTTAATTGGCCAGATTTGGAAGGCTTTGGAAAACCAGATTCACATTCCTGTAATATTTGTTTACTCCTTTAAAATAACTTGAATGTGCTGTTACTTATTTACATAACACAAAGACTGTGTTCTGCGTAAAAAATGGTTTATAAGTATTTTAATAAATAAACACCCCCTCTCTTTACACAACAGACTCAAGTACCTCCAGCTGTTTTCCTTCATGCATTTTAAAAATGTGGAAAGCTCTTCCACAAAGGGAGAAGGCATTAAAAAAATACGTTGCATATGGAACCATTTTCCATTTGATGGAGGGGGGACAAGTTGAAAATAATTTCTATATGAATATTCCTCCTGTGAAGAATTAAGAAAACAGTAGCAGTTATATTTATAACTTTGTCTTATATATCTGGATAGAAGTAAATATCTTATAACTTTAATGTAAGCAATATGTTATATTTTACCCCCCACAACTTACCTTAAAACATTGCATACTTCTATTATTTCATTTGGATGTGTCCATTGGGGGTTTGCCACACAAGCCATTTTTGACCTGTTTTGTTTGCTAACCTGCTTGTCCCTTTTCCTGTGGAAAAAATTCTTTGATAAGTCTAGTTACCAAGGCAGAACCTCTGTCACTGCTGAGATGCCCATCTGCTGGCCTTCATGTTATCTTTGGAAGGCTGTGCTATCTCTGTGGATTTTGTGGTTGTTTCCATCAGGCAGTGTGGTCCCTTTTAGAGGCACTAGCATGCCAGACTAGTCCATTTGAATTCGTGCCAGCCCGCTTACTTGGAGGTGAAGCCAAATATTTTATATTTAAAACCGTAATGTTGTACTTGTCCACCTCACTTCTGTCTCCTGAAGTCATTAGTTGTGGCTTTGCTTCAATGTTAAAATATTCCTCAGGTCCATGTTCTTATTATTCTCTTTCCTTCTCTATCTCTTCTCCCTCTCCAAAATTTAGTTTCAACTGTTGTATGTTTATAATTGGTTTGTAAGTAATGCTTCTCCTGCCTTGTTACTTTTTCTCTTTTTTGTCCTATGTTGAGGGGAAAGAACACTCTCTCTCATACACACAAACACACAATTTCATATTAATTATGAAACACTATGTTTGAACAACATTTTGAGCCTAAGTTTAATCAAACAAAATCATGTTATTTACAGTAGATGTTGATCTGCTTAGTACAGGCAAGGACATCATTGATAGTTTAAGAATGAGGACTTCCATTTTGAGTTCACCTAGTAAAAAGCTGTCATAGTGATAATAATTTGGGCCTATAAATACTATAAGAGGAATAGACAGTTAATAATTTGAAAGTAATATTGGAAAGGTCTGTTCAGAAGTCCACATAAGGACTTTTAAAGAGAAATCTATACTAAAGATTTCTGTACTAAAATAGGAAAATCTATACTAAAGGTTGAACCACCATTTAGATTTTAGTATTCCTTAGTAGAAAATGGTAAGGTAATATTTCCAATAATTTTTTAACGTCTTTTGACAATCATTATTACTTCTGCAACAAATGGATGGACCTATGCTTTTAATAACTCAGGTAAAAGTTTACAGCTATAATATCCCTCAGTGTAAAACAGTGTCATTGACAAATGTGAATCTTGTGGAAGAATTATCCATATATGATTTTAGAAAGTATGGTGGGTGCTGGAATTAACAGTTTCTCTGGAAGCTGAAATCATTTTGTTTAACTCATTCTTTTCTCTCATAATTAAAAAGTGTTGTTTCTGCTCTCCTTACTTAGTAATGCATCTCTTTAGAACTGCAGATGGCAAAACTATCTCAAGAAAAATTTGTTATAGAAATAGATCCATAGCTTTGCCCTATATAAATTGATCTTTAGTTGCAACAGGACAGTCTGTAAGACTCAGCAAGTGAATGAATGCTTCTTTCAGTGTAGATAAGGGCTCTATATGAACATGCATTGGTGGCAATGATGATTTGGGAAGGATAGACACAAATTGAATATGTTAGCACAAGAGGAATGGTTACAGGACATGAAAATGATAAAACAGAATTGTTAAGTTTGCATGAAGAGTCAGATGCGAAGAGCTTCAGTGAAGAGTTTATTTAGTGACTACAGCTCGAATGGACCCGATCTAGCTGGGCTACGGCTGCTACTTATAGCCAGCAGCCGTAGTTGCCAGCCAATCAGAGTGCAGGGTTTTCCCGCAATTGTGGTAGCCACTGAGTTTCCCTGGATGACACTAGAAGCTGGCAGCACACTGCAGCCTGGTGGAGGAGGCCTCTTTTGCTATCCCATGAGCTCATCTTCTATTCATCCTCTTATCTGTTGGGATGGGGATGGGACGTCTCTGATTTTCCAGGTATACAGGTGATCTCATTTACTAACATCACCACTAACTTCAAGGATTGGTTGAGGGATTATGCCAATGTGATTGAAGAGTTTCACCCATGTGAATCTATTCTCCAATCCCAATGCTGTATCTATGCTGCTCATTTCTGCTTGTAAAAATGGTATAAAAAGAATAAACACTGCCCAGACATCTTTGGACACTGAAATGACTGGTTATTGAATCCCTACAAGTGGCCCCAACGGGGCATCAACTCCGGGTAGGCAACAGCCAACATGCTTACCATCCTCTGAAATAGACCCCAAGGTGCACCTTCGTCCTACAGGACCCCGGGTCCTTCAGGACCCATCAATGGTAAGTATGGGTTGCAATCTATCTCAGCATCAGCAGGAACATGTTCAGGAAATTAGATTCCTGCTACATGAATCAGGTACAAAAGTACACTGAGTTAGACACAAAGAAGCTGGTGGGAGATAGGAAATGGTATCCTGAACTTAATAGAATAGAATAGAATAGAAGGTTAAGGAGTAATAAGGCTCCAGTCCAAATATTACATCGATGGTATCAATGCTGTCATGCAGTGGAAACATCTGGCTCTGATGTCTCAGCAAAATAATAATTGACTATAAGCCCCTCCTGATTATGATCAGGTAAAATTGTCACTCCAAAATCTTCTCTAATTGGACTTTCAGCTCCTTCTGAGCAGGCTAAATTTTTGATTCTCCAAAGCCATTGTACACCCATAAGGAAAATATTAAAGGAACAATTAGAAAAAGGGGGAGATTCAAGCTAGAAACCCAGGACAGAGACACATAAATTTATTTGTTTGAAATTTTTATGTTTAATCCTTTTAATTATTTAATGCTTAAGAAGATAGAACAATGGATGTAACTAGAATACAGGCAACTGCTCTCTTCTGATGCACTGGATGGCAGAATTGAAAGTGGAAGGCATGCCCTATTGATTTCAATAGTCCACAATTAGATCTGCTGATCAGAAGCATGGAATGAGACACAGATCTGTTAGGAAGCCCCTCCATACAGTACAATGTATGGAAACATATGGTTCATTTACTGTTATGTGTTAGGAAGAACTAAGAGAAGATGAAAATGTTTACTATTCTTTTCATGATGTGATTTTCATTAAAACTTCTTAGATGTGTATGTATAATAATGTATAATAATTGCATGCAGAATTGAGCTTAGCTGTGTATGTATAATAATGTAAATAAGTGTATGCAGAATTGAATAGGATTGAATTGAAGAAATTATCCTTTACCTGTGTATAGCCCTAATTGGAATTGCTGAAATTCACAATAAATTAATTGTAACATGTTTGGCAACCAGAGAATTAAATTGGCTTTTTTGGATTGGACTTAGAGTTGTGGGGGGCAGATAGACAGTGATTCGGGCCCACAGTCACCTTTGTGATTGGAACCACTCCTTGAGTTTTCCCAATGCTCTGAGAACAAGCTACAGGTTTTTTTTTTAATGTGGAAATTTAAAGGGACAAACCCTCCCCAGGTCTGGAAATGTTGTGTGTGAGAATGTGTCTGTATGTAATCATTCCAGCCCTGGAGGATGAGATCCTCTACAATGGAGCTTATTGGCTCTCAGAAAAGAATTGTAAATATGCAAGCCGTATGATTACAGTGTAAATGTGTGATATGTAAAAAGGTGGTATAAATGTTTGTGTGTTGACCCTATCCCAGATTGAAAGGAGAGTAAGAAAGAGTGTGAGAAAGGTCCGGACCTGAGAAAGATAGGATTATTTGTGTGTGTATTTGTGTGTGCTTTACTGATGATGACAATTATTTGTGTGTGATTTATTGGTGAAAAGAATGTTGAGTGGAAAAATGGCTGAGATTTATTTTAAACATTTCCCTCCTGCTTGTTGTTGTAGGGGTGAGGCAGGAGGGGGGGAGAATGAGGCTTTTGATCACTTTAACAATTTTTTTTTCTCTGCTTTGAGTTTTTGCCTTGAAAAAGGCGAGGTTAGAAAATAACTTTTTTATAGGTTACATAGCTTCATCTCCTGATTTTTAGAGATTTTCACACAAAGGAGCCTCAGATAGATAGGCTGAGATTGGCAAATTGCCTGGAACGTTATCTGTAAAGGTGGCTCGGTTCCCAGGTGGGCAATTTGCCTGGATCTTTGAAGATGACTCAGTTCCCAGTTTCAGCAAAGGGAATCAAAATTTAAAACTAGCTGCACTTTGTACATGCTCTTAATCCATATATTGATTAAAGCAGAGAATTGACACTAAAATTTGACTCCATCTGGAGGGTTTACAACAAGAATGTGAAGAATGCATGGCTATTGCCAGCACAACAGGTAAAATCATGAAAGGTTTACAATGGGCTTTGCAAATAACTTTTTCTTCTAATTTTTGATAAGTACAGTAAGGTATAAATGGTGGAGTTATGTAAAGTCTGATTTTCAATTTTATTTTCAGAATAACTTATCTCTTCAATGTCCTTTTGCCTGACTATCTAAGCTGTATTGTTTGCCTAAAGAACTTTGGCTTGCTTACTTAATGACTTCTTCCTTTACAAGGATTCTCATGATGATACCTGGAAAGTGTTCTGCTATTTTAACTTTCAAAACTTTTTCTCAACAGCCTTTCAACTTAATCTCTGACTCTCATTATGTGTGTCAAATTATTTTTAATCTTCCAGGTGCTTATATTATGCCCAGGATTGACCCTAATCATGATCTTATTTTTAATTTTGCAACAGCTACTACAAGACCAAAGATATTTCTTACACAACGTAGTCACTTGACCCTTTCTGGGCCTCTTCTTAAGGCTATTGCTTTGTTGATTTTTTTCAATCACTTTTTCCTCAAAATGCTAGAGGCCTGGCAAAGCTTGCCATATTCCATTACTCAAGTCAAGTAGATTGTTTTATCATCAACTTTGGCAAATGGATGTTACCTACTAGGCAAGCCCTCTTTTACAACATGATATTTTGCTTTTTGCAATTTTGTACAACCTGGAATATAGCCATAATGGAACATGCTCATCGGTCATTTAAGGCCTGTCTCCACAAATAAATAAAAAGGAGGGAAAAGGGTCTCTAAAAAGTTTTAAAAGTCTTATTTACCTTAACTCAATTAGTTTTTTTAAAAAAATATTATTTACCTTAACTCAATTGAATGCAATTTAATGTTTCTATTTACCTTAAATTAATTGAATGTTTTAGTTAACTATTTGGGGTGGGGCAGGCTGTGCATGTTTGTTTTTACAGGACCTTTGTGGATTCCAGCTCATTGTGTCCTCACCACAGCCTATTGTGTTCGCCCAGGCTCAAGTGTCCACCCAGCCAAGGATGTTGTGACATCACACCAGTCCCCAGATCTGGTCCCAGTCCCAGGAATTTGACTTTACAGATGGCACAGTGTCCCATCCGGGTTCATTTGTTTATGCTTGGACTAACATCACACACAGAATGATGTCTTTTGCTTATCTGAAACTTAATGATATGGAACATTTGCTTTCTAGCATGTTTAGTTCCTGTCTGCACCCTTCTGCAGTAATTCAAAACTTCACTGATTAAGCGGATTTTTATTACATGGGAACTTTAACTATAAGACTATATCTAATTGGTGATTTGCGCTTATTATCCACACCTTGATGC
>CM019149.1:223477221-223493853 GCA_009733165.1 Naja naja | reverse complement strand
CTAAATGGGAAAAATTTATGCTATGTAGTCTGTTAGTTGTGATTTAATTAGTGGGTGCTGCTTTGTTCAATGTCTCCTTCTCTTTGCAACATATGTATCACAGCTTTTCATCCCAAACCCTCATTTACCTTGCCTAAGGGTCAAGTATATGCCCTATATAAACAACTGTAAGCATGCTCTTCTAATGATTATGATCCTCTCCAATTCCTTTATGATTTGTCTTTAATTAATTAAATTTAAAATAGAAAAGAGTGAAATGTGGTAGCCACTGAATTTCCTGGATGACACTAGAAGCTGGTATGCACACTGCAGCCTGGGTGGAGGGGGGGCCTCTTTGCTATCCCATGAGCTCATCTTCTAATTATCCTTATTCTGTTGGGATGGGGATGGGACGCTCCTGATTTTCCAGGTATACAGGTGATCTCATTTACTAACATCACCACTAACTTCAAGGATTGGTTGAGGGGAAAGTTATGCTGTGATTGAAGAGTTTCACGCATGAATCTATTCTCCAATCCCAATGCTGTATCTATGCTGCTCATTTCTGCTTGTAAAAAATGGTATAAAAGAATAAACACTGCCCAGGCAGTCAGACATCTTTGGATACTGAAATGACTGGTTATTGAATCCTACACGACTTTTTTAAACCAATCATATTTGACATTTTACAAGAACAATTCAAACCAAAACCAATGACATTCAAACCTACATACATAACACCCTCCCCACTAGGTTCATTGCTCAAACCCCAACCTATCTAATGTATTCTTTTTAAAAAGGTGGGGCTCTTATGCAAGGCCGCTGAGACCTTCGTGGTTCAGAAGTTTTTAACATTTCACCAGTGAGAGAGTAACTGTGTCTCATGACATTTCCCTCACTGGACTTCCTGTGAAAGAAGACCCTGTTTGATTGTTAGAATCTGGTCTTCTCTCCTCCCAACCCATCTCCAGCCCAATGTCAGCACCCAAGTCAGGTAATGATGTACAAATCTTCCACTTCTAAGGATGGATTTTGGCATTGTGGCAGGTTTTGAATGGTTCCTGTCGAATACTTGGCCATTACACATGGGGTGGTTCTTGTTGCTGATTTTCTTCTTTCCCTGTTCCTCCTTCCCCTAGAATTGACATCAGTGAGGGAACTAGAGAGGAACAAGCATGTCCTGAGAGAACCTGGATCTAAGTTGATCAATGTGCCTGCTCCAGAAGAGTCCATCCTCTGTTTGCACCCTGTAAGAACGAGGGCCTGGGTGATCTGAGTTATCTCAGCAGGAATCCACAAAGGTTCACCCATAAGGTTCTTAGCATAAACAGAATCACCCACACTGAATGTGCTAATCCTTTGAAGTGGAATCTAGTGTGCATTAAAAGGTAAGGGATGAAGGTGGTCAAGGGAAGGACTGTTTCCTACCCATCAACAACTCTGCTGGGGATAGTTATTAGATGGATTAGGAGTGATTTGGAACACTCAAGAAGTTTTTCAACTTTTCAGTGATGTCCCCGGGACCCAGTTGCTGAAGCCCTTGGTAAAACGCATTCATGCGCACATGTCAGCCCGCCATTATTAAGGCAGCCCAGGGCAGTAAGGGCATGTCTGATACCCTGTTGACAAATAGGATTCAAAAAAGGTTGATGTAAATTGAGGGCCATTGTCAGAGACAGGAACATCAGGTAAACCCGTGGGGTTACAAACAGTTTTGAGCTGTTTGATGACAGCATCAGTTGTGGTGGATGCCATGGGATTACCTCTAGCCATTTGGAATATGCATCACTATAATAAGAAAGGTGTGCCTCTGGTAGGCCAGCAAAATCAATGTGTCCTGACCACAGGCCCCAGGGACATTCCCCATTCTTGTGTGGGGAAGTAGAGGTGGTGGCCTGACTATCTAACAGTTGGGACAAGATGCAAACCCAGTTTTCAACCATTTTGTTTGATATCTGGCCACTATACATAACCCTGCCAATCCCTTCATCCTTACAAATACCAGGATAACCCTCATGTAATGTTTCCAGCAGCTCTTTTGTAGTTTTGAGGAATAACCACCTGTTACCAGCAAAATACATCCTTAATACAGATAATCTGTTTGCCTGGACTTAAAAGGTTGGGCAAGGTGAGGTAGATCTTGAAGAGGCCAACCTTTCTTAATCCAGCCTATAACAGGAGGCAACACAGTGTCTTTGGTGTCTCTGGCATTTGCAGCATGGATGCCATGCTTGTCAATCATGTAGCCCAGGAACTCAACCTTGTCAGTTTTAAGAGTGCATTTTCTTCCTTGACTTTAACCCCGCTTTTGAATCTGGTGAGGGACTTCTCTGAGTCTTTCTTGTAACTGAGTGTCATTTTCAGCAGAGATTAACACATCATCAAAGTAAGGCACTACCCTGGCAGTCCTTGGAGCATTCTTTCCATAAGGCTTTGAAAGATGCCTGGTGCCACTTACCAAATTGTAACCTTTACATTTGAAGGCACCTCTATGAGTCACAATGGTTTGGGCCTCTGCAGTGGCATCATCAACTGTTAGTTGTTGATATGCCTGGGCCAGATCCAATTTGGCAAAGACTGTACCCCTGCCAAGTGAATGTAACAGATGATGCACCACTGGAACTGGGTATGCTCTGCTGCAGCATGGTTCAGTGTCCCCTTATAGTCTCCACAGATTCTTACTGACCCATCAGTCTTGACTGGTGTGACTATGTGTCTCCCATCTGGAGTGGTCAGTGGGCTCTAAAACCCCTTGAGCTATTAATTTGTCTAATTGTGCATCAATTTTTCCTTTAAAGCAAATGGGACCCTTCTGGGCTTTAAACGAATTGGGGCACCCTGGGATCTAGGTTGAAAGTGATAGGGGTCCCCATATACTTGCCCAATCCTTCGCTGAAGACCTCTGGAAACTCAGAGTTCAAGGCCTCCTCCCATTCAGAGTTGCTCACGGATTGATGCCAGTCACCTGATGCCTAGTGGATTGAACCACTCAAGTCCCAGCAAGCTTGGGCGATCCTTGTCCACGATGGTCAGGGCAAACGCTTTGGTGTGGCCTTTAAACTTCACGCTTCCCTTGGTAGTCTTTAAGAGTCAGTGCTTGCTTCTGGAAATGTTTCTTCTGAATGTTGGGAAGTAGCTGTGAATAGTGTCCCATGACACCTTAGATAAATAGGAGCCTGAGTCCACTTCCATTTGGCAAGGCCTTCCTTCAATGAGTACCTTCACATGTACTTTTCTGCTTCTCAAGGGTGAAGAATGACCAATGGTGACTGTTTGATGAGTTTCATTCTTCCCATTTGCTTCTGAGTTGCCCATTTTCTCACTGAAGTTGTTGGGCTTGAAATCTTTGTCAGGAAACTTTCTTCTGTGTGGAGGAGTTCTGGATGATTTGCAGACTCTTGCTAGATGACCTCTTTTTCACAACGAGGCAGATGGTATCAAGAAACTTGCATTCAGTGCGGGGTGCCCCCCAACCTCTGCAATAAAAGTCTTGCCTTTTTCTTCCCAGGTCTTTCTTTTTCTTTTCTATTCTGAGTCTATAAATTCCTTCCTCCACCTCACTACAGTCTGATTCAGAATCTATCTGCTCACAATGAGTTGTTGTGGACTTTTCCACATCAGGATGGCTTGAGGCCTTGTTAATTTTCTTCATGGCTGCCACTGAGGAGTTAGTGGCTTCTGCTGAGGAGGCCTCTTCTATGGCCTTCTTTAACATGATCTTAGGTTTTAATAATAATTTGCTCTGAAGCACCTTGTCTTTGAGGCCTAGAACAAACCGATCGCGATGGCCTCCTCCAAGCTGTTAAACTCGATGCACCCCCAATGTCTCTTAAGCTTGCCACGAAGTCGTTAACGTTTTCACTTTCCCCTTGATCCTGATGGTAAAACTTGTGTCTCTTAATGAGGCACGATACTTGTGGGAATGGGCTCTTAAAAGCTTTCTAAATCTAAAAGCTTTTCTCAAAAGCTTTCTAAATTACCTTCACGCTGCAGCTCCCGCCAATGCCTTCGCCATCTTGAAGACTGCGGACCGCAGTGCGTAAGGAGACCGCCTCTTCCGCTTCTCGAGATGTCGGCGAGGTTGTTTCCTTCCAAATACATTTGAAGCGATCCGATACGATTCCCAGTCTTCTGCCGCCGATCGAACGGGCTGGGGTGTGTTCAGCACAGCCATCTCGCTTCTTCTGCTTGTCTTCGTCATCTCCTCTTCAGGGGAATCCCACCTTGCCGCCAGTGTTAAGTTTGCATGAAGAGTCAGATGCGAAGAGCTTCAGTGAAGAGTTTATTTAGTGACTACAGCTCGAATGGACCCGACCTGGCTGGGCTACGGCTGCTACTTATAGCCAGCAGCCGTAGTTGCCAGCCAATCAGAGTGCAGGGTTTTCCCACACTTTTTAAACCAATCCTATTTGACATTTTACAAGAACAATTCAAACTAAACCAATGACATTCAAACCTACATACATAACAAGAATTATTTTGAACACGTGAACAAACCGGGAAGGTGACTAGCCTACAGACTTAAGAAAGAAAAGGAAAAAAGATCAATCTAACAATTGAAGGATGCTGATGGTACGTTACAACATCAAACTGAAAAGAAAAAACATATTGTTAAAAGTTTTTTTGAGGAACTATATAGTAGGGAAGACGTACCAGAGGAAAATATCCAACATTATTTAGAAGGGAAAGGGCTACCCGTGATCCTGGAAGAGAATAAAGAAGAGATAAACAGGGAAATAACACTAAAAGAACTCCAAGAAGCAATTCTGAAACAGAAACACAAAAGACACCGGGACCAGATAGTCTCTCAGGGGAACTGTATAGAACGCTCCAAGAAAAATAAGAAATGCAATTGTTAGAACTCTACAATGAGGTACTGACAACAGTGAAGTTACCCAAGTCATGGGGGGAGACATACATAACATTGATCCCAAAAGAAGATTCAGACCATCAATTAATTCAAAATTATAGGCCTGTATCCCTTTTAAATGTTGACTATAAAATATTTATGTCTATAATGGCAGAAAGATTGAAAAAAAACCTTAACCAGATCATTCATAGCGACCAAAACAGATTCTTACCGAATAGACAAATCGAAAATAATACCAGAATGGTAATGAATATAATAGAATACTATGAAGCAAACGCAGGAAAACAATTGGCAATGGTCTTCCTCGATGCGCAAAAGGCATTCGACAATGTTAATTGGCAGTTCATAATGCAACAATTAAAAAGCATGCAATTTGGCAATAAATTTATTAAACTGATTTTGACAATTTATACGACACAGATGGCTAGTGTAATACTGAATGGTGACAGAATGGAAACATTTAAGATCAACAAGGGGGTAAACAGATGTTGTTTTCTTCCCAATCTTAGCAATAGTTGTCGTGGTGGACATCTTAGGCTTCCCAAATCTACCTATTTTCTTAAGGAAGTCTTTCAATATTATCATCCGTTTTATCACCTCTCTTCTGCGTTTTCTGTGTTTATCTCTTCCCTTTTATCTTACTCTAATCCCTTCAGTTTATCACTACAAGGTCTAATATGCTTAATAATGTCTCTCAATTTTATGTACACCTTTTATATATATGTGTATTTATACAATAATATAAAGATAAATATCATTATTATTTATCATCTATAATAGTCTGTAACCCTCTTAATTTTCTAATCTTATTTAGTCCTTTTAATAAATAAGTTGATTATAATCCTAAATATAATATAATAGCTTATGTAGTAAACCTATATAATTCACTAAGTATAGATAAATATATGTTTGATTATTTTCTTCTTATATACTATAACTTACAACTTTCTTATAGCTCAATTAATTCTATGAATCAATATATAGCCATTAATTAGTTATACATCAATTGATTAATTAGTTGTTATCCAAAGTATTAAATTATGGAGAGATATAAAGGATATATCGGGTATAGCAGTTATAAAAAGTGTAGCAATCTATGAAATAGGATACATAAATTAATTCTTCTTACAATCAGCTATATATATATACATATATAGTTATTCGTTTTTTCTCCCAATATACAAATTTAAATTTAATACTTAGAAATTATTCAGCTTTCTTCTTCTTCCTTCCTTCTTCTTTTCCCTTCCTTCTGCACACTGTCAAATTACTTTCCTCATTTCCTGTTTCATCAGCCGTCTTTAACTGCTTAGTCACTTTCACTCCCAAATTGCACAGTCACAGCTTTCTATCAAAATGGTTCCACTCTCCGTTCAACTACAGTTCTCCATTAAAGTTCCAATTGTTCTCTCTAATGTCTCTTTTCTGCTCTGCTAGTAATCAATCCAAATCATAGAAATTTTAAGTTTTTTTTCACAGTCTCGATCTTTTCTTCTGCAGCACTCTCTCTCAGCTGCCAAACTGTTCTGTTCCTCTCTTTCCCTCTCGCTATCCCCGCCAATTAGCCACTGTATTCACTCTCCAGAGACTCCCTCTGTCAAGAATCTTTCACAGGGCTCTCTTCTCTCACTTCTCAAAAACTGTCTCAGTCTGTCGTTCTTCTTCTGATGTCTTGCGTTGATCCACTTTCCTGCTTCCTGGTTGCAGCTGGCTGTCACAGCTTTGGACCCACCATAAATTTTTCTTTCATGCCGATTCAAAGGGCTTCCCCTCGTCTCAGCGGCGGTTGCTTTCCCCCACTCTGCTCCTAGGTTTCCCCTTCTGATTCGTGTGTCTCTCCAAGCTTCACGATGCCTCTGAGAGCTTCCAAGCACGAAAATTTGGATACAGGATTGCTCTCCTGCTCCGCTGGCTGTGACCTCACCACCGGAAGTCCCGATTTGGACCATTTTTAATAGATACATTTGGAAATTGTTCCTCTACCAATCTTACCTGGAATCTCTTTTCACTAAAAAGGGCTTCTAAGTGCACTGGTAGGATGGAATTCTTCTGAATATTTCTGAGGCAATTTGAAATATTTAATTCCTGACTACTGCCATTCCAGAGAAGCTAAAATCCTATCTATTTGCTTTTCTTTCTCTTGTTCTTTTTTACTTTGTTTTTTCTGTATATATTTGAGGCCCAAAGGAGGTGGTTAGTGAAGATCCCACCTCTACCCCTTTGTATACTGTTTTCTTTCTTAGCTAATTTTTATATGTTAGCTAACTTAGCTAACTTTAATATGTAATGTTTAAACGTTTTGAATTGTTTTCATCATGTTGTAAGTTGCTTAGGGTCACTTGATATTGGGTGGATGGATGGATATGTATTCCTGTGCATTCAACTCTGATCCTAAATTTCTCTTTAGGGATAAACTGACAGTTTAGTTACTTTCTTTTTTAACAGTGTCATTTTTGTTCATCAACTTTTATGGAAAACCCAAATGTTTATTTATTTTATCAAATTTGTATGACGACTCATCTCACAAAAAAGTAACTCGGCATACAACACATAATTTAAAAAAAAACAAATAAATGTATAAAAACCATTCAGTATTAAAAGTGATAAAAAGCACCAGAGCAAGAGAGGATGATGCCAGCCACTGTAAGGGAGCCAACACAAGAACGTTATCTGAAACAAGATACGTTTGCCAAAGTTTCTGGATCTTTATTCAATATTACTTAAGATCAGATTTCTCATGATTTTATAACTGAAAGCATTGTATCTACATTCTCTCAGGATAGAAAAGAAAAATTAAGAGCAGTTGTGATTTTAATGAAAAGCTCTCTCTTCAGTACTTCTGCCATTTTGTTGTTGTGTGGCTTTTGCTCAAGAGCAGTGGTATTGCTGATAAATAGGACTGTGCAGCCTTTTAGGACAAATATTAAGAAGATACTGCAGAAGCTCACAGTAGTTTCTGTGTGAAATGCCTTAGAGTAGCTGCGTCTTCTCAAATAATTACACAATTACAATTGTCTCAAAGAATTACACAATTACAAGAAGAGAAACCTGCTCCTGATTTTGTCGAAACCATTGCCTGATTCCTGTTCTTTAATGACCACTCTGATCCTTCCTAGTTTCATTGAGGTTAAATTCTGAGGGGGTGGGGAAACACAGTTACTCATATTATCCTTTAATGGTTCCCCCCCCCTATGATTTTAACCATCTTCTTGTGTTAGAAAAAGGAGACAATAATTTAAATAGTACAGCCAAGTTCTGGTCTCAATGGCGACTTTATCTGATTATGTATTTAAAACTCAAGGAGATGTTTTTAACTTACTTACTTACTTACTTACTTACTTATTTATTTATTTATTTATTTATTTATTTATTTATTTAGTCAAGCAATGATAAGATAACAGGTATAAGTATAAACATAGTTATGAATACATGAAATAGATACATATAAGAAAAATAAAAAGAAACAATAGGACAGGATGGTAGGCACATTGGTGCGCTTATGCAGCCCCTACAGACCTTTTAGGAAAGGGGTGAGGTCAATAGTAGACAGTCTAAGGTTAAAGTTTTTGGGGTTTGGGGAAGAAACCACAGAGTCAGGTAGAATATTCCAGACATTGACCACTCTGTTGCTGAAGTCGTATTTCCTGCAATCAAGTTTGGTGCGGTTTACCTTGAGTTTGTATCTATTGTGTGCTCTTGTATTGTTATGGTTGAAGCTGAAGTATTCATTGACAGGTAGGACATTGCAATATATAATTTTATATACTATACTTAGATCGGACTGAAGGCGGCGTAGTTCTAGGTTTTCTAGGTCTAGAATTTCAAGTCTGGTGGCATAAGGTATTCTGCAACAAGTAGAGGAGTGGAGAACTCTTCTTGTGAAATATTTCTGGACTTTCTCAATTGTATTAATATCAGATATGTAATGTGGGTTCCAGACTGATGAGCTGTATTCAAGTATTGGTCTAGCAAATGTTTTGTATGCTCTAGTTAGTAGTGTGATATTACCAGAGAAAAAGCTATGCAGGATTAGGTTAACAACTCTTAATGCCTTTTTGGCTATGTAGTTACAGTGGGCTCTAGCACTTAGATCATTAGAGATGAGGTCCTTGACAGAGTTTGGATCATCAACAAGGTCTTGACTATTCAGCTTGTATTTTATTTTCTGATTTTTTGCCAATATGTAAGACAGAGCATTTATTTGTTGAGATTTGAAGTTGCCATTTGTTTGACCAAAGGTCTCTTTGAAGGTGTGTGGTGTTGAATAGCTTTACATCATCAGCAAAGAGAACGCAGTTGCTCTTAATATGATCACAGAGGTCATTTATGTAGAGTATGAAGACAGTTGGTCCTAGAACACTGCCTTGGGAGACACCACTGTTGACAGGTACAGAATTTGATAGGATGCTCCCAATTTTGACCATTTGTTGTCTGTTTGACAGGAATGCTTCTATCCAGTTATGCAGGTGTCCAGAGATACCATAAGTTTTTAGTTTTAGGAGTAGTTTGTCATCTACCACTGAATCAAAGGCTTTACAGAAGTCTATGTAGATTGTCTATTTCTTTGCCCTGATCGAGTTGTGTAGTCCATATGGTTTTGCAGTGTAAGAGTTGCAGATTACAGGATAATGTTTTTCTGAAATCAAATTGTTTATTAGAGAGTAGGTTGTTTGTCTGTAAGTGGAGGATAGTGGATTGGTTAATAATTGATTCCATGACTTTACAGGTGACGCAGCATAAAGAGATTGGTCTGTAATTTTCAACTAGGCTGGGGTCTCCCTTTTGAAGATGGGGATGACTGTGGCTAGTGACCATAGGTTTGGCAAGGAGCTGGTCTTGAAAGATTTTTCGAAGATTATGCTTAGAGGTTCGGCTATGGCAGTGGATAGCTTTTTTAAGAAGTGGGCACATATTCCGTCTGGTCCAATAGATAGAGATGGTTTTAGATTGCGTAGTGCTTTTTCAACATTGTCTTCTGTAAAATCGATATGTATTAGATCATTGTAGTTGTCTGTGGTTCAACTAGGAAATACTGGGCATGATCCATTGCTGTTTACAAATACTGAGCCAAAGAATGTGTTAAAGAGGTTGGCTTTAATGGTGTCATTGTTGCAGTCTTTAAAACATATCGGGGTTGCCTAAAGATAGCTGTTAGAAATATTGACTGGACCATTGACTGGACCACTCACATAAACCAATAGCTTTATTACTACAGATTTATATAATATTTGAGCAATTATCTTAGCTCTAAACAGTTTGAGTACAGCAGGGCTATATAGTTAACTGCCTTAAGCAAAATAAACAGCTTTAATTTTGTGGTATATTGATCGGAGATATTTTATTTATACAGTTCATGAGCTTGAAGAATGAAAAGTAATCCTGAGATATTTAATGCACTTAACCAGTTCAGATTTATTTTTTTTGTTAATTTATTACTTATATTTATGGCTCATAAATCTCTTAGTAATGGACATAACTTTCATATGTTAGTAATCAACTGTCAATTTCAAAGAAGAAACAAAATCTTGATAGCTTCTTATTGGATTAATCAGAATTATAAAAAAATTGCTATAGATGTATCAGCTGATTTGAGATAATAAATTAACTTGAGTTAAATTGTTCATGATCTGCAGTTAACCACTGGTCACTTCTTTGCTGTTATAACTAAGCTTGTCCCAATAAAATAGTCAGTGTAATTTCTGTGTATTCCATCTCATGAGGTGGGGTTTTTGGTGCTCTCTGAGCTTGGTTGTTTTCTTGCAGTTGCTTCATTACCAAACAAGGTGAACCAATGATGTTACCTAGTTTGGTAATGAAATATCTGCAAGAAAACAACCAAGCTCAGAGAGAACTAAGAACCACTATTCAACCCTGAGTTACAGATATTCTCTTCTATTTGTATCTCATGATCTCTCTGAATATACAGTAGGTGTTGTTATGGTTGTTAGCAATGAACGAATTAATAAATTGGCTTGATTTTCTTGATAAAATGTTGGTTTTGCCATTGCCTGGTCCCATGAAGTACGAAATTATATCTTTGCCAATGCCATCTCAGGATCTTCCTAAATCGCCACTGGTCAATATAGGATTTGCTATTGTTACTGCAGTGACTTTCATGCCTTGGATAATCTCTGATAATAATGCATATTGTTGGTGTACATTCCTGATACTTTTTTTTTGTTTTTCTTCATTCCTCCCAGGAACACTACCCTGATACAATGAAGCTGCTGTAGCAGGATTTGTGGGGGTTTAAAAACAGGGGTCACACTTTATTTCGATAAGAAAGCTAAGGGATATTTGCAAGTATAGAAAATTCATTCTTGTTGCCTATTCAATGCTTAATTACTAGTCAGCATGCCAATAAATTGTCATTAAAGTTAATTATGGCATGGTCTTACATTGTTGGCAAACCTCCATGGAGACTCTTCAAAGAGGCTACTTGCAATTCATTATGGTTGTGCTCTGTTTGGTTATTGCTAACCTGAATTGTATGTCATCCTCCAGAATTAATTGATTTAGAAGAAAACCAAATATATCAGATGCATATCTAATGCATTGCATTAGATATCAAATATATCTAATGCAATGCACCAGTTTAAAAAGTAGAAAAGAAAACACTAAATACCTACCAGCTTTAATTAGACACGTGAAAAGTCTTAGTAGCATTTTCTCTATTTTACTTCTATGTACAACAGAATATTTTAGATGCAGAATAAATATGTAGGTTTTTTAAGTCACAACAAATTATAGAGTGGTGGCAATAGGGTGTATTAAGAGAATATTTTGACCTAGTTTCGTCTAGTCATAATTTATTGTTCATCCGTTGCCAGACTTCACTCTTCATATTTTAGAAAAATAGCTTTAGGTTAGTTACATATTTGGTTGCAGTCCAGGTTCTAATGGATGGGTGTTTCCATCCTGGGCCAGAATTATAAGACACACTGCTGATAGTTTCAGATGATGTTGCTATGACAGCAAGTGTGAATTACAGGTAGTTCTTGCTTACCACCTTCCTTGTTTACGACCCTTTGAAATTATGACAATGTAAAAAAAACCTATGTGACCAATCCTGCACATTTAACAACCATCACAGCATGCTGCAGTCACATGATCAACATTTCTGTAAAATCACATGGTCACATGATGCTTTGCTTAACACCTGCAGTGATTCACTTAACAACTGTGTCAGAGTGTTTGCAGTGTGACTACTATTGAGGCAACCCAGGAGCAAAACATAGCACACAGAGGCTTAGACATTTAACAATGATTTATATACAAGACATATACAGAAATATATGTGGTAGGCAAATACCTGACAAGCAATCAATCTTCTTAACTCTGCATGGAAAACTCTGCAATGGAGACAGGACACAAGGAGAGAGTACTCCCTCTAATAACTGCCTTATATAAACATGTCTTAAAGTGGTAAAACTTCTGTGGACCCCTTCTTAGTCTAAAAACGGCAATACATCTTCATTGCATCAGCCTTACATTGTATCAGCCTTACATTGCATCAGCTTTACAGCTGCTGTCCAGCTCTTAAATCACTATGCCTTAACAAATTGGTAAGTGGAAATGTGGTCCTAAGTATGGTGTGGTCACATGATGTTTTGCTTAGTGACATTGGCACTTAGTGTTGGAGTTGCTGATTATGGTTGCTTAGTGAAGACTGCTTGTAGTGTTTCGGATAGTGGATTAGTCATGGTAAGGTGTAGTTTTTTTGCCTCAGCCACAGAAAATCACTGGGTATCTTCAGTCACCTCTCTCAGCCCAATGTAACTCTTAGGGCAGTTATTAATGGTGGGATATACATAAAATGAGTAGTAATAATAAATTCATGCACACTGATTAGGATATAAAAGTCTTTGAAACTTAAGAAATTAGAAAACTAATGTTTGGTGATCACTTGCTATGAAGCCATTATCAACTCCTTTCCTCATGTACTCTATCTTGAACCTGATCCTTCAACTCTTCCAGCTGGGCTCTCATTGCTACTATAATTGAGTCTATTCATCTAATTGCTGATTATCCTGTTCCTCCTTTCTTTCTACCTTCCTCACATTAAAGTCTTTTCTGGAGAGCTGAGTCTTTATGTGATAATTCAACTTTTTCCCTAGATGCAGGAACTGAAAAGATGTTACAAATGGTCTCTGATAAATTTGGACATAACTGTTGGTATGCTTACCCTTATAAGAGGCTAGTGTTTGTAAGAATATTATTGTAATGAAAGGTTTTTTTTCATATTCAAATCACTTAGCAGTATTTTAAAGTGTTTGCAATATAGCATTCTTATTTTGGAACATGATTTTATTAAGATTTAGCTTCTTTAAATTATCAGGAACAATAAAAAACCAACCATTTGTTTTTCTTTTCTCACATATGCCTACTCTCCCAATTTACTGTTACGGTAGATGCTACATCACACAGGGAAAAAAATCGTTAATTTTAGATCATATGTGGAAAGTTTTAAGGAATCATTCTGGAATGAAACAAACTTGAATTTTTCAAGAGGCTCCTTTCAACATCTAATTTACAAAAGGCCAGAAATTTTTAAAAATGTACTTAGGATGAAACATGACACTGCCCTATTATTGTCTTTAAAAGCACTCCTGTGATTAAAAAGAAAAATGCAAATACCCAAGTGTTTTTTATTACTGTCTATAATGTACCTCCTTGATTAAAAGAGAACATAGATCATGTAAATGTTTCTACCTGTCCTGAGTAATCAGTTCATCTGAATTATTTTATTAATTTCCTTTGGGGAAGGAAGGACAGCATTTTTACCTATGTTCAGGAACATGTACAATTAATTCCTTGCAATAAAAGCATTCAAAAGTCTAATAGAATTATTATGGCCTAGCCCATATTGATAAGTCTACTGTACTTCCTTCAATACAACACTAGATTACATATGGCAAAGATACGATTGTTGGTCTGGGACTGTAAATAAAATGAAATGGAAATAGTATTGTAAGGCTAAAATGTTAGAGGATACAATCACAAAGTGATAAGTCTGAATTTCAAGGACTTATTAACATTTGATAAGTAGCAAATATAAAATTATGAGGTTGAATGAAAAGTAATGCCTCCAGCATTATAATTTGCCAGCAGATAGCAGTACTGTTGTTAATTTCAGTTAGCAGAAGCTCTGAGAAAGATTATGTTGCTATTCTTCATGAAATGGAAGCCTGCAGAGAATATATATCATATCTTTTTAGCAATGTGCTGTGATTTGATTTTTGACTACTGAAATAATCCCTTCAACTGAAATACAGGTTTTGTATAGTGATGTTTGTGCTGACGTGAGCAGTTTGAAGAAGAATGTAGTGTGAAGATGGTAAACAAGGAACTATTAATTAATGTGATCAAAATAAAAGTGGATGACAGCAACCAACCAGTATCACATGAGGAAGGTTGGTGAACTGATCAAGGATGATTAGCAGATCACTCAAAGGAAACTTGTTTTCAAGCTTGGCATTCCGGAATGGGTGTATTGCATTACTGAATGTTCTTCAACATGTAAGATTTCTGCAAGATGATTTGTTGCATGCTGATTGGACACTTTGGGAGTTTACATTTGCCAGTAACTGTTTTGCTAAAAGAATATAGATGAAGAGTATTTTCACACCATCATGTTATGGGCTCAACATTATGACCCAGAAATGAGGCACATCTTCACAAACTTTACCTTTGAGAGTTATTTGGCATTTGGCAGGAAAACTCATGTTACAGGTTTTTGATAGCAACCACCAACCAAAGATGCACATGTTTTATTAGGATGGTTTTCTTTGAACCTGACTCCACTATCAACTCTAGTGTTGCACTGCAGCACTCAGAACTTTAAATTATTAAGCAGAATTCAGAATTTAACAACAAGGAAATTTTCCTGCAACATAACAACACTAGACCTGTTATCTCATAATTGCAAAACTTAGAACTCATGTTTTATTATTTTCTTTTGCCATACAATTCAGACTTAATACAGTGCAATTTTACCTTTTCCCAAAATTGAAGGACTACCTTCATGAGGGATCTGGTTGAGGAAACAAGTGTGGAGTTATTTTATGAAGCTTTAAGGAGCTTGTTCATCCTTCAAAGACAGGCATAAGAAAGGATGGTGATTATGTTGAGAAGTAACTATTAGCAACAAAAAAAAGCTATGTCAAGATTATTCTTGTTTCAATTGTAAATTGAATATATATTCTAATTATTACTATTTAAATAAAAGTTATTGTGGCATTATTTTTATCTTCAACCTACATATGTCTGGCAGACATAGCCAAATCTACCCTTCTCAAAAAGCTAAGCAGGATTGGGCCATGGAAGATTTTTTTCAGTATTATTATTGTGGTGAGTTTGCTGTATAGACAAAGATGGAAAGTTTTGACATTACGCTATGGAAGAATTGTTTATGAAGTTGGAAAATTTTGCTGAAATGGCCAATTGACTTTGATTAGGGAATTATCTACATTTATTGGTGACTGGAAACATTTTCTGGATTTTTTGTGTAAAAATGAAAAGAATGAACTAGTAATTTAAGTTTTCTATGCTTAGGCAGGATAGATTATAGAAAGAGGAATAGGATGTAACTTTAAAGAAACAGATTAAAATATTTCTACTGTACTTATAACTGCTGCTATCAGAAGCCACTTCATTATCACTTTTTTTCCTATTTTTCTTGCATTTTTTTGTTTTCTTGCACTTTTTTCTTTTTCTTTGATTTCTCCCCCTTATTTTACATTAGTTTGTGTTAGTTTTTATCTTCTTGTTTAGAAGTTTTAATAAGCATTATATTCCAAAGCAGGATTGGGAAACGATCAGAAAACACAGAAACTGTAATTGAAAAACATCCCAAAAGAAGGTAATGGCAAACTGATATTGTCAAAAGATCTTCATGGGTGTGTCAAATTTGGCTTAAAGGAAATTTTATTGTATATAGAAGTATACACCATAGTATGTAATCCTGACACAGTATTTCTAGCTTTCTTTTGATGATGTAGTACTTGTGGTTGGAAAGAGATCAATGGTACAGAGGGTTAATAAACTTGGAAAAGCATGGATATTACAAGTTAAAATAATCATAAGTAGGTTCTGGTAGGTAATCCTACCATGTACCTATTGCATAGTTTTAAAAGTTAGACAGCGTAGACCTCTAATTTGCCTTACAGCGTGATGAGATTGAAGGGCATGGCCGGGCAAAATTCAGCATATGTAACTTCCTATGCATCTCTAGAAGACATAGCACTTTCAAGCTTTTAATTACTTCAGTATATGTCAGGAAGAAATACAAATATCAACAGTCTTTTCCTGCAGATATGTAAGAATAGAAGCAGATTTCCAGTCCAAGAGAATTTAAGATTTGATTCTGATGCCTCTTCAGAGTGACTATCACTGGAGATTTTGGTTTCCAAGCTCTTCAGGCTGTGGGCCCTTTCTCATGGCTGAGTAAAGGCATGGTGCCCAAAAATTGCACTGTTTTCATTTGCAGTGTACAAGACATATTAAGGAGAGGGATTATTGAGTTTCCCTTGGTTTTTTTCCACTCCCTTTCCACAAAATATCACCAGCTGTGGTAAAACACTAACTAGAATGTAAACTAAGAGCAAACTGTACTCCTTATTAGCACTGATGATGTTACCTAGTTTGGGTAATGAAACATCTGCAAGAAAGCAAGAATGCTCAGAGAACACCCAGGACCCCTCATTTCAACCCTGAGCTACAAATATTCTCTTTATTGGTAAAACACCCAACAATCACTTTGATTAATTGGGATGGGATACATG
>CM019149.1:223444551-223476221 GCA_009733165.1 Naja naja | reverse complement strand
TAAAAGTTTTTGAGGAACTATATAGTAGGAAGACGCATCAGAGGAAAATATCCAACATTATTTAGAAGGAAAGGGCTACCCATGATCCCGAAGAGAATAAAGAAGAGATAAATAGGAAATAACACTAAAAGAACTCCAAGAAGCAATTCTGAAACAGAAAACAAAAGACACCAGGACCAGATAGTCTCAGGGGAACTGTATAGAACGCCCAAGAAAAAATAAGAAATGCAATTGTTAGAACTCTACAATGAGGTACTGACAACAAGTTACCCCAAGTCATGGGGAGACATACAAAACATTGATCCCAAAAGAAGATTCAGACCATCAATTAATTCAAAATTATAGGCCTGTATCCCTTTAAATGTTGACTATAAAATATTTATGTCCATAATGGCAGAAAGATTGAAAAAAACCTTAACCAGATCATTCATAGCCACCAAACGATTCTACCGAATAGACAAATCAAAAATAATACCAGAATGGTAATGAATATAATAGAATACTATGAAGCAAACCCAGGAAAACAATTCAATGGTCTTCCTCGATGCAAAAAGGCATTCGACAATGTTAATTGGCAGTTCATAATAGAACAATTAAAAAGCATGCTATTTGGCAATAAATTTATTAAACTGATTTTGACAATTTATACGACACAGATGGGTAGCGTAATACTTGAACACAGAATGGAAACATTTAAGATCAACAAGGGGTAAAACAGATGTTGTTTTCTTCCCAATCTTAGCAATAGTTGTCGTGGTGGACATCTTAGGCTTCCCAAATCTACCTATTTTCTTAAGGAAGTCTTTCAATATTATCATCCATTGTATCACCTCTCTTCATGCTTCTGTGTTTATCTCTTCCTTTTATCTTATTCTAATCCCTTCAGTTTATCACTACAAGGTCTAATATGCTTAATAATGTCTCTCAATTTTATGTACACCTTTTATATATATGTGATTTATACAATAATATAAAGATAAATATCATTATTATTTATCATCTATAATAGTCTGTAACCCTCTTAATTTCTAATCTTATTTAGTCCTTTTAATAAATTAGTTGATTATAATCCTAAATATAATATAATAGCTTATGTAGTAAACCTATATAATTCACTAAGTATAGATAAATATATGTTTGATTATTTTTTCTTTCTTATATACTATAACTTACAACTTTCTTATAGCTCAACTAATCTATCAATATATATAGCCATTAATTAGTTATACATCAATTGATTAATTATTGTTATCCAAAGTATTAAATTGTGGAGAGATATAAAGGATATATTGGGTATAGCAGTTATAAAAAGTGTAGCAATTGAAATAGGATACATAAATTAATTCTTCTTACAAACAATCAGATTATATATATATATATATATATATATATATATATATGTATGTATGTATGTAGGTTAGAATAGGTTGAGTCTTGAACCTGAGATTTAATGCTTCTGGTTTAAATCTCATCCACATTCTCAGGCTGGTAGTTCAGTTTGCTTCAGCTGAAGACACCAGCCTGAAGATGATGGATGAGATTTCGATCAACGTCAAGTATTCTCAATCTACACGTGGACAAGACCACACCAAGACCTACATACCTTACCGCAGTGTTCTACGAAAACATATATATATATATATATATATATATATATATATATATATAGTTTATAGTTATAGTTATAGTTATAGTTATAGTTATAGTTATAGTTATAGTTATATAGTTATTCGTTTTTTCTCCCAATATACAAATTTAAATTTAATACTTAGAAATTATTCAGCTTTCTTCTTCTTCCTTCCTTCTTCTTTTCCCTTTCTTCTGCACACCGTCAAATTACTTTCCTCATTTCCTGTTTCATTAGCCGTCTTTAACTGCTTAGTCACTTTCACTCTCAAATTGAACAGTCACAGCTTTCTATCAAAATGGTTCCACTCTCCGTTCAACTACAGTTCTCCATTAAAGTTCCAATTGTTCTCTCTAATGTATCTTTTCTGCTCTGCTAGTAATCAATCCAAATCATAGAAATTTTAAGTTTTTATTCACAGTCTCGATCTTTTCTTCTGCAGCACTCTCTCTCAGCTGCCAAACTGTTCTGTTTCCTCCTCTCCCTTTCGCTCCGCTATCCCCCGCCAATTAGCCACTGTATTCACTCTCTCCAGAGACTCCCTCTGTCAAGAATCTTTCACAGGGCTCTCTTCTCTCACTTCTCAAAAACTGTCTCAGTCTGTCGTTCTTCTTCTGATGTCTTGCGTTGATCCACTTTCCTGCTTCCTGATTGCAGCTGGCTGTCACAGCTTTGGACCCACCATAAATGCCAGGTTTCTTTCATGCCGGATTCAAAGGGCTTCCCCTTGTCTCAGCGAGCGGTTGCTTTCCCCCACTCTGCTCCTAGGTTTCCCCTTCTGATTCGTGTGTCTCTCTAAGCTTCACGATGCCTCTGAGAGCTTCCAAGCACGAAAATTTGGATACAGGATTGCTCTCCTGCTCCGCTTCGCTGTGACCTCACCACCGGAAGTCCCGATTTGGACCATTTTTAATAGATACATTTGGAAATTGTTCCTCTACCAATCTTACCTGGAATCTCTTTTCACTAAAAAGGGGCTTCTAAGTGCACTGGTAGGATGGAATTCTTCTGAATATTTCTGAGGCAATTTGAAATATTTAATTCCTGACTACTGCCATTCCAGAGAAGCTAAAATCCTATCTATTTGCTTTTCTTTCTCTTGTTCTTTTTTACTTTGTTCTTTCTGTATATATTTGAGGCCCAAAGGAGGTGGTTAGTGAAGATCCCACCTCTACCCCTTTGTATACTGTTTTCTTTCTTAGCTAATTTTTATATGTTAGCTAACTTAGCTAACTTTAATATGTAATGTTTAAACGTTTTGAATTGTTTTCATCATGTTGTAAGTTGCCTAGGGTCACTTGATATTGGGTGGATGGATGGATATGTATTCCTGTGCATTCAACTCTGATCCTAAATTTCTCTTTAGGGATAAACTGACAGTTTAGTTACTTTCTTTTTTTAACAGTGTCATTTTTTGTTCATCAACTTTTATGGAAAACCCAAATGTTTATTTATTTTATCAAATTTGTATGACGACTCATCTCACAAAAAAGTAACTCGGCATACAACACATAATTTTAAAAAAAACAAATAAATGTATAAAAACCATTCAGTATTAAAAGTGATAAAAAGCACCAGAGCAAGAGAGGATGATGCCAGCCACTGTAAGGGAGCCAACACAAGAACGTTAACTGAAACAAGATACGTTTGCCAAAGTTTCTGGATCTTTATTCAATATTACTTAAGATCAGATTTCTCATGATTTTTAACTGAAAGCATTGTATCTACAGTCTCTCAGGATAGAAAAGAAAAATTAAGAGCAGTTGTGATTTTAATGAAAAGCTCTCTCTTCAGTACTTCTGCCATTTTTGTTGTTGTGTGGCTTTTTGCTCAAGAGCAGTGGTATTGCTGATAAATAGGACTGTGCAGCCTTTTAGGACAAATATTAAGAAGATACTGCAGAAGCTCACAGTAGTTTCTGTGTGAAATGCCTTAGAGTAGCTGCGTCTTCTCAAATAATTACACAATTACAATTGTCTCAAAGAATTACACAATTACAAGAAGAGAAACCTGCTCCTGATTTTGTGGAAACCATTGCCTGATTCCTGTTCTTTAATGACCACTCTGATCCTTCCTAGTTTCAATGAGATTAAATTCTGAGGGGGTGGGGAAACACAGTTACTCATATTATCCTTTAATGGTTCCCCCCCTATGATTTTAACCATCTTAGTGTGTTAGAAAAAGGAGACAATAGTTTAAATAGTACAGCCAAGTTCTGGTCTCAATGGAGACTTTATCTGATTATGTATTTAAAACTCAAGGAGATGTTTTTAACTTACTTACTTACTTACTTACTTATTTATTTATTTATTTATTTAGTCAAGCAATGATAAGATAACAGGTATAAGTATAAACATAGTTATGAATACATGAAATAGATACATATAAGAAAAATAAAAAGAAACAATAGGACACGGATGGTAGGCACATTGGTGCGCTTATGCACGCCCCCTACAGACCTCTTAGGAAAGGGGTGAGGTCAATAGTAGGCAGTCTAAGGTTAAAGTTTTTGGGGTTTGGGGAAGAAACCACAGAGTCAGGTAGAATATTCCAAACATTGACCACTCTGTTGCTGAAGTCGTATTTCTTGCAATCAAGTTTAGTGCGGTTTACCTTGAGTTTGTATCTATTGTGTGCTCTTGTATTGTTATGGTTGAAACTGAAGTATTCATTGACAGGTAGGACATTGCAATATATAATTTTATATACTATACTTAGATCGGACCAAAGGCGGCGTAGTTCTAGGTTTTCTAGGTCTAGAATTTCAAGTTTGGTGGCATAAAATATTCTGCAACGAGCAGAGGAGTGGAGAACTCTTCTTGTGAAATATTTCTGGACTTTCTCAATTGTATTAATATCAGATATGTAATGTGGGTTCCATACTGATGAGCTGTATTCAAGTATTGGTCTAGCAAATGTTTTGTTAGTAGTGTGATATTACCGGAGAAAAAGCTACGCAGGATTAGGTTAACAACTCTTAATGCCTTTTTGGCTATGTAGTTACAGTGGGCTCTAGCACATAGATAATTAGAGATGAGGTCCTTGACAGAGTTTGGATCATCAACAAGGTCTTGACTATTCAGCTTGTATTTTATTTTCTGATTTTTTTTTGCCAATATGTAAGACAGAGCATTTATTTGTTGAGATTTGAAGTTGCCATTTGTTTGACCAAAGGTCTCTTTGAAGGGTAGTGTGGTGTTGAATAGCTTTACATCATCAGCAAAGAGAACACAGTTGCTCTTAATATGATCACAAAGGTCATTTATGTAGAGTATGAAGACAGTTGGTCCTAGAACACTGCCTTGGGAGACACCACTGTTGACAGGTACAGAATTTGATAGGATGCTCCCAATTTTGACCATTTGTTGTCTGTTTGACAGGAATGCTTCTATCCAGTTATGCAGGTGTCCAGAGATACCATAAGTTTTTAGTTTTAGGAGTAGTTTGTCATCTACCACTGAATCAAAGGCTTTACAGAAGTCTATGTAGATTGCGTCTACTTCTTTGCCCTGATCGAGTTGTGTAGTCCATATGGTTTTGCAGTGTAAGAGTTGCAGATTACAGGATAATGTTTTTCTGAAACCAAATTGTTTATTAGAGAGTAGGTTGTTTGTCTCTAAGTGGAGGATAATGGATTGGTTAATGATTGATTCCATGACTTTACAGGTGACGCAGCATAAAGAGATTGGTCTGTAATTTTCAACTAGGCTGGGGTCTCACTTTTGAAGATGGGGATGACTGTGGCTAGTGACCATAGGTTTGGCAAGGAGCTGGTCTTGAAAGATTTTTCAAAGATTATGCTTAGAGGTTCGGCTATGGCAGTGGATAGCTTTTTTAAGAAGTGGGCACATATTCCGTCTGGTCCAATAGATAGAGATGGTTTTAGATTGCTTAGTGCTTTTTCAACATTGTCTTCTGTAAAATCGATATGTATTAGATCATTGTAGTTGTCTGTGGTTCAACTAGGAAATACTGGGCATGATCCATTGCTGTTTACAAATACTGAGCCAAAGAATGTGTTAAAGAGGTTGGCTTTAATGGTGTCATTGTTGCAGTCTTTAAAACATATTGGGGTTGCCTAAATATAGCTGTTAGAAATATTGAACTGGACCATTGACTGGACCACTCACATAAACCAATAGCTTTATTACTACAGATTTATATAATATTTGAGCAATTATCTTAGCTCTAAACAGTTTGAGTACAGCAGGGCTATATAGTTAACTGCCTTAAGCAAAATAAACAGCTTTAATTTTTGTGGTATATTGATCGGGAGATATTTTATTTATACAGTTCATGAGCTTGAAGAATGAAAAGTAATCCTGAGATATTTAATGCACTTAACCAGTTCAGATTTATTTATTTTTTGTTAATTTATTACTTATATTTATGGCTCATAAATCTCTTAGTAATGGACATAACTTTCATATGTAAGTAATCAACTCTCGATTTCAAAGAAGAAACAAAATCTTGATAGCTTCTTATTGGATTAATCAGAATTATAAAAAAAATTGCTATAGATGTATCAGCTGATTTGAGATAATAAATTAACTTGAGTTAAATTGTTCATGATCCACCGTTAACCACTGGTCACTTCTTTGCTGTTATAACTAAGCTTGTCCCAATAAAATAGTCAATGTAATTTCTGTGTATTCCATCTCATGAGGTGGGGTTTTTGGTGCTCTCTGAGCTTGGTTGTTTTCTTGCAGTTGCTTCATTACCAAACAAGGTGAACCAATGATGTTACCTAGTTTGGTAATGAAATATCTGCAAGAAAACAACCAAGCTCAGAGAGAACTAAGAACCCCACTATTCAACCCTGAGTTACAGATATTCTCTTCTATTTGTATCTCATGATCTCTCTGAATATACAGTAGGTGTTGTTATGGTTGTTAGCAATGAACCAATTAATAAATTGGCTTGATTTTCTTGATAAAATGTTGGTTTTGCCATTGCCTGGTCCCATGAAGTACGAAATTATATCTTTGCCAATGCCATCTCAGGATCTTCCTAAATCGCCACTGGTCAATATAGGATTTGCTATTGTTACTGCAGTGACTTTCATGCCTTGGATAATCTCTGATAATAATGCATATTGTTGGTGTACATTCCTGATACTTTTTTTTTCATTTTTCTTCATTCCTCCCAGGAACACTACCCTGATACGATGAAGCTGCTGTAGCAGGATTTGTGGGGGTTTAAAAACAGGGGTCACATTTTATTTCGATAAGAAAGCTAAGGGATATTTGCAAGTATAGAAAATTCATTCTTGTTGCCTATTCAATGCTTAATTACTAGTCAGCGTGCCAATAAATTGTCATTAAAGTTAATTATGGCATGGTCTTACATTGTTGGCAAACCTCCATGGAGACTCTTCAAAGAGGCTACTTGCAATTCATTATGGTTGTGCTCTGTTTGGTTACTGCTAACCTGAATTGTATGTCATCCTCCAGAATTAATTGATTTAGAAGAAAACCAAATATATCAGATGCATATCTAATGCATTGCATTAGATATCAAATATATCTAATGCAATGTACCAGTTTAAAAAGTAGAAAAGAAAACACTAAATACCTACCAGCTTTAATTAGACACGTGAAAAGTCTTAGTAGCATTTTCTCTATTTTACTTCTATGTACAACAGAATATTTTAGATGCAGAATAAATATGTAGGTTTTTTTTAAGTCACGACAACAAATTATAGAGTGGTGGCAATAGGGTGTATTAAGAGAATATTTTGACCTAGTTTCGTCTAGTCATAATTTATTGTTCAGCCGTTGCCAGACTTCACTCTTCATATTTTAGAAAAATAGCTTTAGGTCGTTACATATTTGGTTGCAGTCCAGGTTCTAATGGATGGGTGTTTCCATCCTGGGCCAGAATTATAAGACACACTGCTGATAGTTTCAGATGATGTTGCTATGACAGCAAGTGTGAATTACAGGTAGTTCTTGCTTACCACCTTCCTTGTTTAGCGACCCTTTGAAATTATGACAATGTAAAAAAAAACCTATGTGACCAATCCTGCCATTTAAAACCATTGCAGCATCTCACAATCATGTGATTGCTGTTCATGTACTTAACATCTAGTTCACATTTAACAACCATCACAGCATGCTGCAGTCATATGATCAACATTTCTGTAAAACCACATGATGCTTTGCTTAACACCTGCAGTGATTCACTTAACAACTGTGTCAGAGTGTTTGCAGTGTGACTACTATTGAGGCAACCCAGGAGCAAAACATAGCACACAGAGGCTTAGACATTTAACAATGATTTATATACAAGACATATACAGAAATATATGTGGTAGGCAAATACCTGACAAGCAATCAATCTTCTTAACTCTGCATGGAAAACTCTGCAATGGAGACAGGACACAAGGAGAGAGAGTACTCCCTCTAATAACTGCCTTATATAAACATGTCTTAAAGTGGTAAAACTTCTGTGGACCCCTTCTTAGTCTAAAAACGGCAATACCAATGCTGATTCATCTTCATTGCATCAGCCTTACATTGTATCAGCCTTACATTGCATCAGCTTTACAGCTGCTGTCCAGCTCTTAAATCACTATGCCTTAACAAATTGGTAAGTGGAAATGTGGTCCTAAGTATGGTGTGGTCACATGATGTTTTGCTTAGTGACATTGGCACTTAGTGTTGGAGTTGCTGATTATGGTTGCTTACTGAAGACTGCTTGTAGTGTTTTGGATAGCGGATTAGTCATGGTAAGGTGTAGTTTTTTTGCCTCAGCCACAGAAAATCACTGGGTATCTTCAGTCACCTCTCTCAGCCCAATGTAACTCTTAGGGCAGTTATTAATGGTGGGATATACATAAAATGAGTAGTAATAATAAATTCATGCACACTGATTAGGATATAAAAGTCTTTGAAACTTAAGAAATTAGAAAACTAATGTTTGGTGATCACTTGCTATGAAGCCATTATCAACTCCTTTCCTCATGTACTCTATCTTGAACCTGATCCTTCAACTCTTCCAGCTGGGCTCTCATTGCTACTATAATTGAGTCTATTCATCTAATTGCTGATTATCCTGTTCCTCCCTTTCTTTCTACCTTCCTCACATTAAAGTCTTTTCTGGAGAGCTGAGTCTTTATGTGATAATTCAACTTTTTCCCTAGATGCAGGAACTGAAAAGATGTTACAAATGGTCTCTGATAAATTTGGACATAACTGTTGGTATGCTTACGCCTTACCGATTATAAGAGGCTAGTGTTTGTAAGAATATTATTGTAATGAAAGTTTTTTTTCATATTTAAATCACTTAGCAGTATTTTAAAGTGTTTGCAATATAGCATTCTTATTTTGGAACATGATTTTATTAAGATTTAGCTTCTTTAAATTATCAGGAACAATAAAAAAACCAACCATTTGTTTTTCTTTTCTCACATATGTATATTGCCTACTCTCCCAATTTACTGTTACGGTAGATGCTACATCACACAGGGAAAAAAATCGTTAATTTTAGATCATATGTGGAAAGTTTTAAGGAATCATTCTGGAATGAAACAACTTGAATTTTTCAAGAGGCTCCTTTCCAACATCTAATTTACAAAAGGCCAGAAATTTTTAAAAAATGTACTTAGGATGAAACATGACACTGCCCTATTATTGTCTTTAAAAGCACTCCTGTGATTAAAAAGAAAAATGCAAATACCCAAGTGTTTTTTATTACTGTCTATAATGTACCTCCTTGATTAAAAAGAGAAACATAGATACGTAAATGTTTCTACCTGTCCTGAGTAATCAGTTCATCTGAATTATTTTATTAATTTCCTTTGGGGAAGGAAGGACAGCATTTTTACCTATGTTCAGGAACATGTACAATTAATTCCTTGCAATAAAAGCATTCAAAAGTCTAATAGAATTATTATGGCCTAGCCCATATTGATAAGTCTACTGTACTTCCTTCAATACAACACTAGATTACATATGGCAAAGATACGATTGTTGGTCTGGGACTGTAAATAAAATGAAATGGAAATAGTATTGTAAGGCTAAAATGTTAGAGGATACAATCACAAAGTGATAAGTCTGAATTTCAAGGACTTATTAACATTTGATAAGTAGCAAATATAAAATTATGAGGTTGAATGAAAAGTAATGCCTCCAGCATTATAATTTGCCAGCAGATAGCAGTACTGTTGTTAATTTCAGTTAGCAAGAAGCTCTGAGAAAAGATTATGTTGCTATTCTTCATGAAATGGAAGCCTGCAGAGAATATACATCATATCTTTTTAGCAATGTGCTGTGATTTAATTTTTGACTACTGAAATAATCCCTTCAACTGAAATACAGGTTTTGTATAGTGATGTTTGTGCTGACGTGAGCAGTTTGAAGAAGAATGTAGTGTGAAGATGGTAAACAAGGAACTATTAATTAATGTGATCAAAATAAAAGTGGATGACAGCAACCAACCAGTATCACATGAGGAAGGTTGGTGAACTGATCAAGGATGATTAGCAGATCACTCAAAGGAAACTTGTTTTCAAGCTTGGCATTCCCGGGAATGGGTGTATTGCATTACTGAATGTTCTTCAACATGTAAGATTTCTGCAAGATGATTTGTTGCATGCTGATTGGACACTTTGGGAGTTTACATTTGCCAGTAACTGTTTTGCTAAAAGAATATAGATGAAGAGTATTTTCACACCATCATGTTATGGGCTCAACATTATGACCCAGAAATGAGGCACATCTTCACAAACTTTACCTTTGAGAGTTATTTGGCATTTGGCAGGAAAACTCATGTTACAGGTTTTTGATAGCAACCACCAACCAAAGATGCACATGTTTTATTAGGATGGTTTTCTTTGAACCTGACTCCACTATCAACTCTAGTGTTGCACTGCAGCACTCAGAACTTTGAAATTATTAAGCAGAATTCAGAATTTAACAACAAGGAAATTTTCCTGCAACATAACAACACTAGACCTGTTATCTCATAATTGCAAAACTTAGAACTCATGTTTTATTATTTTCTTTTGCCATACAATTCAGACTTAATACAGTGCAATTTTACCTTTTCCCAAAATTGAAGGACTACCTTCATGAGGGATCTGGTTGAGGAAACAAGTGTGGAGTTATTTTATGAAGCTTTAAGGAGCTTGTTCATCCTTCAAAGACAGGCATAAGAAAGTTTGGTGATTATGTTGAGAAGTAACTATTAGCAACAAAAAAAAGCTATGTCAAGATTATTCTTGTTTCAATTGTAAATTGAATATATATTCTAATTATTACTATTTAAATAAAAGTTATTGTGGCATTATTTTTATCTTCAACCTACATATGTCTGGCAGACATAGCCAAATCTACCCTTCTCAAAAAGCTAAGCAGGATTGGGCCATGGAAGATTTTTCAGTATTATTATTGTGGTGAGTTTGCTGTATAGACAAAGATGGAAAGTTTTGACATTACACGCTATGGAAGAATTGTTTATGAAGTTGGAAAATTTTGCTGAAATGGCCAATTGACTTTGATTAGGGAATTATCTACATTTATTGGTGACTGGAAACATTTTCTGGATTTTTTGTGTAAAAATGAAAAGAATGAACTAGTAATTCAAGTTTTCTATGCTTAGGCAGGATAGATTATAGAAAGAGGAATAGGATGTAACTTTAAAGAAACAGATTAAAATATTTCTACTGTACTTATAACTGCTGCTATCAGAAGCCACTTCATTATCACTTTTTTCCTATTTTTCTTGCATTTTTTTGTTTTCTTGCACTTTTTTCTTTTTCTTTGATTTCTCCCCCCCGTTATTTTACATTAGTTTGTGTTAGTTTTTATCTTCTTGTTTAGAAGTTTTAATAAGCATTATATTCCAAAGCAGGATTGGGAAACGATCAGAAAACACAGAAACTGTAATTGAAAAACATCCCAAAAGAAGGTAATGGCAAACTGATATTGTCAAAAGATCTTCATGGGTGTGTCAAATTTGGCTTAAAGGAAATTTTATTGTATATAGAAGTATACACCATAGTATGTAATCCTGACACAGTATTTCTAGCTTTCTTTTGATGATGTAGTACTTGTGGTTGGAAAGAGATCAATGGTACAGAGGGTTAATAAACTTGGAAAAGCATGGATATTACAAGTTAAAATAATCATAAGTAGGTTCTGGTAGGTAATCCTACCATGTACCTATTGCATAGTTTTAAAAGTTAGACAGCGTAGACCTCTAATTTGCCATGGCCTTACAGCGTGACATGAGATTGAAGGGAGCATGTACCGGCAAAAATTCAGCATATGTAACTTCCTATGCATCTCTAGAAGACATAGCACTTTCAAGCTTTTAATTACTTCAGTATATGTCAGGAAGAAATACAAATATCAACAGTCTTTTCCTGCAGATATGTAAGAATAGAAGCAGATTTCCAGTCCAAGAGAATTTAAGATTTGATTCTGATGCCTCTTCAGAGTGACTATCACTGGAGATTTTGGTTTCCAAGCTCTTCAGGCTGTGGGCCCTTTCTCATGGCTGAGTAAAGGCATGGTGCCCAAAAATTGCACTGTTTTCATTTGCAGTGTACAAGACATATTAAGGAGAGGGATTATTGAGTTTCCCTTGGTTTTTTTCCACTCCCTTTCCACAAAATATCACCAGCTGTGGTAAAACACTAACTAGAATGTAAACTAAGAGCAAACTGTACTCCTTATTAGCACTGATGATGTTACCTAGTTTGGGTAATGAAACATCTGCAAGAAAGCAAGAATGCTCAGAGAACACCCAGGACCCCTCATTTCAACCCTGAGCTACAAATATTCTCTTTTATTGGTAAAACACCCAACAATCACTTTGATTAATTGGGATGGGATACATGTGGGCAAGACAATGATTGGACCTGGTGGATTAACCCTCTGTAAAATGTGTGTTGGTTTTACACAAAGGATTTGCAGGTCTATATTCCAAAGATGTGTTACTATCAGTTGTCAGCACAAGGAGGGTTTGCGTCATTTAACACTATGAAGCAGCACGGATGGACAGTTTCCTCTTACAGCACAATTCAACCACCCTCTGTCCTTACTGTTCAATTGCCATTCAGGCTAATTCAGTCTCTAAGCCAGGGAAACCTAGTTTGTACGAGAAGAAATCCTTTGGAAGAAGAGGAATCCCCCATTGTCCAAAGCAGAAAGGCCCTGAAAGGCAGTGTCTAGAAATGAGAAAGGCAAGGGGCCTGCTCTCATCATTTGCAGAAATCAGTACAGATAGTCCTTGACTTATGACCACAATTGAGCCCAAAATTTCTGTTGTTAAGAGAGACATTTGTTAAGTGCCTTTGCCGCCTTTTACAACCTTTCTTGCCACAGTTGTTCAGTAAATTACTGCAGTTAAGTCAGTGACACAGTTGTTAAGTGAATCTGGCTTCCCCTTTGACTTTGCTTGTCCGAAGGCAAAAGGGTTGTGCAACCCTGGGACACTGCAACCATCGTAAATACATGCCAGCTGTCAAGTGTCCAAATTTTGATCATGTGAAGATGATCTCGGGACACAGCAATGGGTATACTGTAAATAAGAACCAATCGCAAAGCACCTGAATTTTGATTAAATGATTATGGGGATGTTGCAAAATTCGTAACTGTGAAAAATAGTCATAAGTCACTTTTTTCAATGCCACTGTAATTTTTAATGGTCCCTAATTAAACTGTTGTAAGTCAAGGACTACTTGTAGTTGCCAGCTATTATCTCACCATCTAAGGATCACTTAATTGGTGCTAACTGGTACCAACATAATAAAAATGCATTGTGGTGTAACAACATCCAGGAAGAAAACCCTTAGGAGAAATTTAATAAGGTATGCAACTTTGCAAAGGAGGTTTTAAGTTATATTTTTTGCTGGAGTCATATTCAATCACCCGTACAACCTACTGCTATATATCCTTCATTTGTGTAAACCTATTTCAACTAACAATGAAGTAAGCAAGTGTGACTATCAACATCTACTTTATTTAATAAACATATTAGGAATAATATCAATATTAAATAAATGGCAGAAATGTTTTTGTATTTTATTTTTTCTTGGAGGATTATATTAGATAATTCAGAAAACTGGAAAGTTTAATACATTTACCCAAAAAAAAACCTACACCAATTTTGGAATTTATGATGTCTGAAGTAAATGATTTAGCTTCTTATTTAGACAGGTGCCTTCATTCTTTGTATTTAAAGTTATTCCTTAGATAACATGTTAGACAGCTTGGAATACTAGATTAAGGCAGCCTTTTTAAAAACAACAACATTCAATATTGAATTAAGTTAGAAAGCCTGAACAACAGCAACAACAAATCTGTCAACATTACATACATGTCAAAGTGCATACTGTATGTATTTTTTTGCCAAAATCTGTTTGGAGTGTAATTTGAGAAACGTAATAGCAAACTGCAGGATTTAATCTGAAAAAAGATAAAGCAGCAGCGTGCAGTCAAAAAGCCTGCCTTAAATTAAGCTCTAAATTGTCCTTTTAAAGGGGGTAGGTGTGAGGGTGGAAGAAAAAAATATTTTTTCTTGACATGGTATTAGAAGAAAGTGCAAAGATAGTAACTCCCCTCATTGCTATTACAATTGTAAATGCCCAGTATTTGTTAACTGATGGGTTTAATCTACTCATATACCCGGGGAGCCCTGGAGGATTAAGTTTGGACAGGATTTAAGAAGTCTCCCCTAGTGAATCTTTCCAAGGTATTAGTCAAACCAAAACTAAAAAAAGAAAGATGGTAAAATGACAGGCTCTTCCTCTCTCTCTCTGATACTCTTAGGAGTCTTCCTGTCTTTTGTGGGCTAACAAAACCTCTATTCTTTTTCCTGTTTTATACAGGGAATTTATTATTCCAGAAGTATGGCTTGGAAGAGAAAGAAAAAAAAACACTGCAGAAAATAATCAGCAATATATTCCCTTTGAAAAGGCAAATCTGTTTATAGTAAACCTCACTTTTTCACAATAAAAGGTCCATTTGGTATTGAGATAAGAAAACTTTTTTATAATGTCAAAAGTAAACTCCATTCAGTTTTATATCTATTTTACTTTTGCCTAAAGGATATGTTAGCCAGTTTGGAAAAATACATTCGTGAAAAAGCACAGGAACCAAATCTTGTGATGACTGAAGTGTGCGTGTATGTGTATGTGTACATCATTTTAATTTAAGAGAGAGATCTGTTATTTTTTCAAATGACAAAGAGCAGAATGTATTAAATTAGAGAGGCTTTTTTAATATTTTGTCTTCCTAATTCAAACTCCAGAAAGGCTGCTCTTCTAGTCAATAATAAACAAGTAGGATTCCTTCTGTAAATATTACTAATCATAAAAAAGAAGGTTTTGCTTCTATTATGAGAATATTATAATTCTCTGTTCAAGGTAATATCTCATTTTGCATGATACAACTAATACAATCTTTGTTCTTCTTTTTCTTTAAAAACTAGAGTTATGAAGTATTTTATTTTTTGAATTGGTCCATTACAGGTAGTCCTTGACTTTCAGTATGACCATTCATTCAGCAACCATTCAAAATGATAATGGCCCTAAATGAAGGAACTTATGACTCTTGCCCAAAATTATGACCATTGGCAGTGGCCCCACAGCCATGTAGTCAAATTTTAGGCTCTTAGCAGTCTGCCTGCCCTACAACCATGACAGCACAGTGGGCATGAGGTTTTGCCTGGCTAAGCCCACCAGCATACAAATCTCTTCCCTGCCCTTCCACTCCCAAGAGACCCGAGTCTTCTCTCTTCCAAGGCACACCACAAAGGCCTTGATCCATCAGGCCCACCAGCACATGGAAACCTACTGCAGGCTAGAAGGATTTAGTCAGCTAGGCTCACTGTGTGCATGCCTCCTCCCTATATCCCATCACTTCTGAGAGGTCTGAGCCTTCTCCCTTCTCCACCATTCTGGAAAGAGGAGGACACAAAGAGAGCTGGGATTTCAGTCGTTGAGCGAGGCAGTCCGGTGGGTGTCTTGCTTAAGGCCTGCAATGAGTTAATGATTAAAATTCTGGGCACAGTTGTGGATTTAAGTTGAGGACTGCCTGTATCATTAGAACTCCCTAATTGGGTACTCAAAACTGTAAGTTACTTCCATATATGAAATCCGTTTTTTGAAAATTGGTGAGCTATTACATGCTAATTCCACACAGATATACTCCTGAAAGTTTGGTTTGGACCATCTTCAACCTCCCTGCTCCCCCCCCCTTTTTTTTTTTTGATAGAACATAAAAGAATACTGGGAAAAATTACTACAACTCCAAGAGGGATCATGAATTTAGATAATTATGCTGATTGGTTTAAGAAACATAAAAGATTGAGTGATGTGAACTGCTTATGGCCTTGGACTGTGGTACAAAATGGAATCCAATATAAGATGTGTTTTAAATATGCTGGCATCTGACTGGATTTAGAACATGAGAAGTTTCTTTTAAATCTAACTCCAAATGGTACAGAAAGATATAAAGTCTAACTGTTGCCTTGACCTTCCAGTACCTCTCCTCTCCCTCATCTGAAGAGATACTTCCAACTACAAACCTTTCTGAGAAAGTTAAATATGAATGTTCTTCTGTTGATGTTTTCCCTGTGTTCTAAGTAAGAAGTATCAGTGTTTGTGAACAGATTACGTGCAAATTCTGCATGAGTCAAGTTTATATGTATAGCTGCTGGTTGTTATCAGTAAGTGTTCATTTCACATCTCACATTATCCATAATATACACTTATTGGTATATAGTTTCCCTCATTATGAAGGCACTGGCATGTTCCCATTATATAACATGAGAAGAATATGTAATTTTTTGTAGTATTGCTCATAGCCGTAAATTATCAATTTCAGGATTGTGAGATTTAGGACAGTAATTCAGAGGTGGTATTCAGCAGGTTCTGACCAGTTCTGGAGAACCGGTAGTAGAAATTTTGAGTAGTTCAGAGAACTGGCAAATACCACCTCTGAAATACCACCTCTACTATTTTTTGCAGTATCCTTCCCTTGCCATGCCCACCAAGCCACGCCCACAGAACCAGTAGTAAAAATTTTTGAATCCCACCACTGCAGTAATTATTCTAAAAGTCCTTATTTAAATTGCCATTATTTTTAATTATATTGCACCCTATGATTCTTTGTGCTGTGGTGTTAAATTTCTGATTTTGGGACGAAGGAGGAGAAGAAAGGTCAATATTTAGCCAGAAATATGACTTGAGACTTCTCCTATTTCCTTCAGAATACAAAAGTTAGTGAGAGTGCATGGATAGGGACAACATGGAAAAATGTTTAGGATATGTAAAATCAACATTTAAATTTTTATAAAACCTGTTAAATTCAGGTAGGTCTATTTCGACATGTATTTGCATCAGATTGTATCCTAAAAAGGTTGCTTTCTCATTTCTTCCCTGTCTATGTTGAAAGACGTTACTGCATTCTGGGACAATTAAAAAGCAAAGAAAATACATAAATATATTTTTTAAAAATTTAACAGTGTTAAGATGAGAAAGGAGATGGCGCATGAATTTAAACCTCTGAGTCTGTCAATACCAGGATTAAATTGCTAGACAAAACAATATAGTGAGAAAAAGTGGAGCTGGCATTCACTAAGTGAAATAATTTTCTTTGGGAGAAACAAGTTTCATTTACTTTTAACATCATTTCTGGTTTAATTTCCCAAATATTTAAATCTTAGAAATTATCAAGCTGGCTCCATTCAGCAATTCTATATTGTTTTATTCTGATCCCCTACCTTTTAGAATTGTATTTGGATATCTTTTAGAACGGTAACATTAGAATCGCTTGACTTTATCAAAATATTGTCAAAATACTGTTTTCTTCAAATAACCATCTGTGTCATTTTGTACAATATTAGTCCATCTAAACATTCTCAGGCATGAGGACAGCTTCACTCCTCTTTGTAAGGCCATTTTGTATTGCCAAGACTAAATCAAAAATATGTCCTTGCACCTTTATTAAATTCATTTTTAATATTCAGTTGGCACTGAACATTCAAACAGCTGTCACAGTAAATCTTTATTAGAATTATATTTTAGAAACCCTAACATAAAATATCACATTATTTTATTTATAGACTTTTAATAGTTTACTCTTTTCCACTTTTTTCCTATGAAAAGAAAAACCAGAGTTGCTTTGTTAATGATAGCCAATTTTTCCCACCCATATACTTGTTTTGTCTCAAAAACTAAGAATAGTTTGGTTCATCTGCTCTTAATGTACAAATTGTAATACAAATACTATACATTATAACTATACAAGCCTCTTTTGCAGTCATCTCATGAACTATTGTTCTGTTCTCTAAGTATCCGGTTAATGAGAAAAGATAATAGCAATTATTTTATATTGAAACTAATGGCAATATGTTAGTCACAATAAATCTGTTGCACCAATTTCAATGATTTATTTCAAGCTTAACTACCAATAAGATTAAACTCATGTTGAATAAGCCATAATTGTTTGGGTTCACAGAACATGGTAAGCGAGCAGCCAAGCTTTAAAAGCCACAGTGGATTGATTCATACATCCATAATGTTGTTTCTTTTGTTTTGGTTTAGTGAACTCAGCCTAAATCTGCTTTCAAGGCTCTATCTTCAGAGCATGATAATCCTGGATGAGATGGAAAGTTGATGTTGTTGGAGGTGATGGTATTATTATATGTTTGCAGAGCACTTTACAAAGTGCAATGCCCTACAGCGCTGTCCTATGGGGAGGATTCAAAACAATTTATGTCTGGGATATGAGGGGTCTATAGGGGTCTATTGGTACCAGCATTCTTCTTTTTCAGGCATGTTGCCAGTAAGACACTATTTTAACCATCTATGAAAGACACCCAGAGAAAGGAAAATTCTTCCACATAGTCAACCCTACTATTTCCAGACTGGACCTGTGGGCCAGATTTAAACACCCTGCAGGCTGGATTCAGCCCACGGGCATTGAGTTTGACACCCCTGCTGTAGTGCAATTTTTAACATGCTTCTCAATTTGATCACAGTAGACTGTGGCTATTGTTCACCAGCAGGTGGTGTACTGCATTAGTTCTTGATGTAGATGGCACTAAACAGAAGCATACAACAATCTTCATTGTATGCTTCTGTATAGTGCCATCTACCATACATTGTATAGTACGCCTATTGTCTTCCAACACAATCTATAGAATTGTCTTTCATATAATATTTATAGTGTTTCAAATATTATCTAGCCATGACTTTGCAGACATGAGTCAATCCCAATGAGAGTTCTTGGCCGGTTTAGCTACTACCAGTTTTGGGCCCAAACAGGCTCTGCTAGCCTCAAGCATACAGCCAGCAATGACATACATATTAGAGTAAATAAAAGAGGGTGAACTCACATTGGAATGTTTGTTTGCAAAGAATAGCACTTTGAGAAAGATGGTTTAGTCTAGAAGAGTTTGGTTGGATGATACTGTAGTCAGATAGGATTAATCTTCACAAGCTGAATTGAGTCTTGGTAAGCCTTTTTTTGTTTAATAACAGCTCATAGTCCAAAGTAAGCTTGTAAGCATGTACAACCGATTACCTTTAAACCTGAATTTTAACAAACTTCCTAGGAGTATCTGCTTTGCTGTCTGGACCTTGACTTTGAATTGGTTTGGCTTAGCATTGGCTATTGATTATCATAATCAAAGGTGGTATTCAGCCAGTTCAGACCGGTTCTGGCATACTGGTAGCGGAAATTTTGACTAGTTCTGAGAACCGGCAAATACCACCTCTGGCTGGCCCTGCCCATCCGCCCCTGCCCTGTCCTGTCCCATATTCCCTTGTTTTTTAGCTCAGCTGATTCACACGGCAGAGCGGATTGCCGCGCTTCAGCTGAGCTAAAAAAACAGCTCACCTCTCTAGTGCTGACATAGAGGGCAGTTTTTGAGTGCTGCAAGCGCACTCTCAAGTAAGAAGATAGAACCGGTAGGGAAAAAATGTGGCATCCCACACTGATTATAATGACTTCTCTGTATTTCTTTCTGGCCATGTGTACCCTTTTTTATGCTAGTACAGCTATAATTAATGAAGTATACAGGCAATCCCCAAGTTAAGAGTAGGTTCTGTTCTTTAACCTGAATTTATATGAAGTCGGAACTTATCCTTACAAATGGGCTACCTATTCCTGGAAGTTGGTATGTTGAGTCCTCTTTCCATGGCCAGGCAAGCCTCAGAGGCTGCACAGTGCATTTGTCAAGGGCAAAAACCACTGAAAACAAGCTGTATATTAGAAATGTACGGCTTCAGCAGTTCCTAAAGGCAGTGCCCAGTTCAGCAGTCAGAGTGGAGGAAAGAGTGCCATCCACAATTTTTTCATGGAAAATACTATTTCTTCTTATTGCTACCTTTCTTTCCAATAAATGTTCTTTCTCCCTGCTAAAAATGAAAAGGAATGTTGAAGAGAAAGACCAAAAGGATGATGTAATTGCCTGCATACCTTGAGATAATGTGGATTAATTTACTGGATTCCTCTGGGTATTTGAAGAGGCCAACTCTGTATTGGCAAGGATTACTATAGATGTCATCTGTTAAACTGTAGTGGAGAAAGGATCATTGAAAACTTGCTTCTCAGAGCTGTGCATTTATATGCAATTATAAAATCTTATTACATTTCATTTAAATTTAAATTGCCCATAATTTTGAATCAGCATGCATATTTAGAATTTGGGACTATTATTACCAGGAATGGATATAGTCAATCACAAATTTAACCATTACTAAATAGCAACCCGCGGATGTATCTCTCGCACATTTTTCATCATCTTAAAATATTCCTTAATATGACATCTATTTCCTTTTTTAGGGGGCAGGTAGGAAATACTGGAAATAAAGCACTGGGCCTATTCTTCGGAGCGGGGGAGAGAATGGTGGAGATTGATGTCATCTTATTATGCAGCATGCCAGCTTTTCATTCATTTATTTCAAAATATCTTCAATAAATTAAAGTCAGGTCATCTAAGCATTCAGTGTCAGATAAAGCAAGATCTTCCACATGTATATAAGATTAGAGAGAAGAGAATAAATAGCCCAGGGACATGGCGAGCAAATGAATATGGATGGTCAAAATGGAACAAAAATCAATAACTCATAGGGCAGTAAAATACACTGTGGGATTCTGTAGTGATGGTTGACTGCTTTGAATTTTTAACATTTGCGGGGTGGAAGAGAATTATAGGTCTGTAATTTATGGCTTCTTGTTCACTATGTATGTATGTATGTATGTATGTATGTGTGTGTGTGTGTGTGTATGTGGTTGGCATATATATATATATATATATATATATATATATATATATATATTTGTTTTCGTAGATTTTCACGGGTAAGGTATGTAGGTCTTGGTGTATTGGTCTTGTCCGTGTATGATTGAGAATACCTTGGCAGCGTTTCGGCGAAATCTCATCCGTCATCTTCAGGCTGGTGATTTCGGAATTGGTTGCCAATCATTGGACAGACAATACACCAAGACCTATATATATATATATATATATATATATATATGTTTTCGAAGACACCAGCCTGAAGATGACGGATGAGATTTCGTCGAAACGTTGCCAAGGTATTCTCAATCTTACACGGGACAAGACCCGAATACACCAAGACCTACATACATACACACACACACACACACATATATATATATATATATATATATATATATTCCTCTCAAAATGCAATTCTTTTCCTAAATTTAAACACAGTTATGAACAGTGTAGTTGTTTTAAGGCTATATCATGACAGCACTTCAAATAAATTTATTTATTTATTTATTTATTTGGTCTTACATGCTGCCCTATCTCACTAGGGACTCAGGGCGGCTCACATAAAAAACACACAATACAAAAGTTAAAAGGAATTAAAAGATTATTAAACCCAATTCGACCAAATAAAGTATTTAAAACCCCATCACATGATGCTTAAAACTAAGACCCCCTCCCTCAGTCCAGGCTGGTTTGTTCAAATAACCAAGTCTTTAGGCCACAGTAGAGTGGAGGTCAGGGGCCAATCGCAGCTCCAGGGGAAGCTGGTTCCATAAAGTGGGTGCCCCCACAGAGAAGGCTCTACCCCTAAGGACCACCAGCCGACATTGTTTGGCTGACAGTACCCCAAGGAGGCCCTGTCTGTGGGCACACACCAGGCGATGGGAATTTGATGCTGGCAGGAGACGTTCCCGCAAGTACTCCGGCCCTAAGCCATGTAGGGCTTTATAGGTAAGTACCAGCACCTTGAATCTCATGTGGAGGGCAACCGGCAACCAATGCAACTCGCGCAGGAGGGGCGTAACGTGGGAGTATCGGGATACCCCATCACAACCCGTGTGGCCGCATTCTGCACCAGTTGAAGCCTCCGAGTGGTCCGCAAGGGCAGCCCCATATAGAGAGCATTGCAGTAGTCGACCCGAGACGTAACGTGCGCATGAGTGACCGTGCGTAACACATCTCAGTCCAGATAGGGGCGCACCAGGCGAACCTGGGTGAATGCCCCCCTGGTCATGGCTCCCACCTGCTCCTCCAAACTGAGTCGTGTATCCAGGAGGACACCCAAGTTGCGGACCCGTTCCATGGGGGGCAACACCTCTCCCCCCCTGCCTAGAGGTGGAACATCCTGGATCGTTGGAGATGCCGGTACGCATAGCCACTCAGTCTTGGCTGGGTGGAAATGAAAACTTCTTAACGTTATTTTTCCCTGAACATACCTACTAGTCCTACCAGATAAGTTTTATTAAAGCCACATTCATTTCTTTCAAGAAACAAATGATATCATACGTAAAATGGCTTTTACAGGTTATATCGTATCATTAATGGACACCATTTATACCTCAGAAAGAAACTATATCTAGCAATGTAATAGTACTCCAAGTGCTCATCACCCAACTGCATATCTAGTCCAGAGAGATTATCACCCAACTCCCTGAATATATAGGAAGTCCTTGACTTACAACAGTTCATTTAATGACCAAAGTTACAATGGCACTGAAAAAAGGTGACACTGATGACTGTTGCAGTATCCCCATGGTCATGTGATCAAAATTCAGATGCTTGGCAACTGACTCACATTTATGATGGTTGCAGTATCCTGGGTTCATATGATCACCTTTTGCGACCTTCTGACAAGCAAAGTCAATGGGGAAGCCAAATTCACTTAACACCCATGTTACTGTAGTTCTTCACTTAACAACTGTGACAAAAAAGGTCATAAAATGGGGCAAAACACACTTAACAAATGTCTCACTTAGCAACAGAAATGTTGGGGTCAATTGTGGTTGCAAATCAAGGACTACCTATATGCAACTCACATATTAATAAGAGTTAGATATGTACATTAATAGAAAAAATGTCACAAGAGGAAAACTGTTATTTCCCAGAATCTAAAAATTACAATCAAAGTGACTTAACTTTTAAAAGAATTCACTGTACCAGTCTACTTTGATTATGTTTCTAGTAATCACTTCATTAGGGCAGTAATGGGAGCCTTTAAGAGACACATTTTACTTAAGTCCACAAGACCAGTATTTTTAAAACCTGGCAACTCTCAGATTGATGTGGACTCTCAGGCTCTGACCCTGTTTCCCCCTCTGCCCAAGGTGCGTCATCAGTCACATTCCCCAACAAAGCAATTTCACAGGTTGTAGAAGTCAGTCCCTCCGGCCACTGTGGATCTCCGTGGAGATGACCTTGACGTTGATGGCTGCAATGTGCTTTGTTTTGACTGAAATGCAAGTTCCTCAATGCAGTTACGAGGCTCGATTCCCCATCCCCCTGCCTATGGCAACTCGAGAGCAGGTCAGGAATGCTTCGTGAGTTGCAGCAACTTGAAGAGGTAGGGACTTTAATTCCCAGAATTTTTAAGCCAGCATTGGAGAATTCTGGGAGTTTAAGTCTATTCATCTTAACATTGCCAAGTTTGAAAAAACACTGATCTAGGCTAATGTCATTAGCAGAAAGTATTTAATCTGTAAGATAAGGATGCCACACATTTTACCTCATATGCAGGGGTGGGATGCTACCGGTTCTGCCTGGTTCTATAGAATGGTAGCTCTGAAGAGCAGCAGACACCAAACCAGTTCTGTGTTTGCTGCTGTTTGGCCCACCCGCCCAGCCGGGCTGTTACCTGTAGTCACCGAACCGGTAGTAACACTGGTTGAATCCCACCCCTGCTCATATGTACTGTATTCTATTCTTCTTCCCAAAACATTTGTGGAACACATTTCTGCCCATAATTAACCTTTAGAAGCAAGTACCAGAAAATGTGCTGGTGGTTACTAATTTGGATGGATTTTAAAAGAATTGGATGAATTCATGGAGGACTGGACTGTCAAAACCTATGAATCTTGAAGACTTAAAGTTACCCTCAAGCATAATTCCAAATACCAGCTTCAGGGAAACCATGGTGGAAGAAGAGAGTTTATCTCATTTTCTGCTTCCAAGTACCCCACAGGATTTGATCAGTAATTGTGATAAATAAATGATGGACTAAGCTACTCCTTGGCTTGATGCAGCATGGTTTTCTTGAATCTCTTTTGTTTACTAATACCCATGAAGTAGGCAAGACTGAAAGCTCATTGTTGATGCAGGTTTCCCCATAAGCTTCATAACTGAACAGATGCAGCCTAAATTTTATAATCAAAATGAGGTATCATTTGGCTGTGGCATTTCCTTTGCATAATATCCAACATCAAAAGTCATCTCTGCTTTCATGGACTTTTTATTGTAAGGCTGCTTCTTGGCACTGTGTCTCCAGTGCCTCTTCTAAATCTTCGCCAAGGCCACTGCCAGATCATATCGCCACCTGAATGTTTGACTTTGTCTCCCTTTTACTGCTGGATTGCCACTGTTGTGAACTGGCCTCACCATTCCACAGGCTGCTTTTCCTAGTGCAGTGAGATACCCACAGGTGATGGCAGACTGCTCCAGTTCTTGCATGTCTGGGCTCTTTGAATGCTCAGAACCTCTTCCAGTTCTCTTCTCTTGCTCCTGAGACCACTCCAGATATGCTAATGGAGCCTCTTATGAAGGCACTGCTGTGAATGCTTCCTTGTTCTGCTGCTGCTCCTGCTGTCCTTCAATCATCTGGGCCACAATTCATCTGGGCTGCTTCATCTTCAGCTGCTGACATCTTTGGGCTTTTTCTTCTCTTCTTTCTATGTTTCCTGACTTACTTTTATTTTCAATCTTTTCGTTGTTTTTCCTTTCTCCCCTCTTCCCTGTGTTGAATCCAGCTCCAAATCCTTGCCCCTATCATCTTCACTGAGGTGATAGTTTTAAAGGAATTAAGCACTCTGCTGCTCTCAGCTCCCGTCTTCTGTGGGTCCTTAAAGGTATGAAAAAGGATCTCAGCCCCAACTGGTAGGTGTCCTGCTTATTCTACAAGTAAATTTCTATTTACAGTTCTTGTTCTCCCTTCAGCCATTATTCTAAGATTAGTATGTATTGTGTGAGTTATTTGCAGTTACATTACATCAAGGTGTATCAATATCAGTCTATTTCAGATGATGTACATTCCACTAAGAAGTCCACACTGGTACTCAAAATAAACCCTACGCCATTACAAATGTTAGTTTTTCCATAGCCATTTTGCTATAAGATTTTTGTTTGTTCTGCAATATAATAACAGGGCTATCTTGGTGGAAATAAACCAAAGCAAATATTTGTTTGTTTGTTTAATCCATGCCTGTGGTCACCCGAATCCTTGATAACTCTAGGCACAAATAAGAGAAAACAATATGTTTAAAAAGATAACAAGATTAACTGGAACAACAAACAAATAATCCATCTTAAACCAGACAAAACTAAGTTAAAACTAAAAGGCACTTCAGAGTCACCCATCCCTTGGCCTGGGACAACAAAGAAGTTTTTAATTGTTTCTGAAATTTAATTAAAGTGGGAGCTGTATGAATCTCTTGGGGATATGATCCCAGGCAAGGGATGGACAGCAACTGCAATTGAGTAGATGTGTTTCCTGGATCCTTGTTTATATCTAGCAAATATGGTCTTGTTTGCTTCTCAAATATCTTGCTCTTCAGAATTATTTATGATCTTTGCTTTGAAAAAAGTTTAATTTGTACACACACACACACACACACACACACGGCTTTATATATAGCAGTTGCTGACAGAATCCTACAAGAAATTTTCTCTAACTTCTGACTTCTCTAACCTGATCTCTTTACTATCTCAGTCACATAATATCTGAATATAAGCTAAAACATTCTTTAACTTTCTTTTTTTCTAGGACTAAGAAAGAAAATATACATATTTAGGTATCAAGTATGTTCTAAGACCAGGTATAGTCCAATTTATGTTCCAAGTGTGTTGCCAAGATCCCACTATGTAGATTGAGAAATGGCCTCATCTGGAGATAACTGAATTTAATTCATTGCCTAAATCTAGCACTTGGTTCAGTATAGTAATCTTTCTTCCATAGCCTAGCTAACATGTGTGAAAACTGAGATGAAATTTGCAAGCAGATTAGACCTTGAAGAGGGATGAAATTTATTGAATTTAGTAGATATAAACTACAGCATGTTTTGGACCGTGTTCCTTGAAAAATTGCTTTTATTGCCAGTGGCTTTCTTGTTTTGCAACAGAAGGTGATTAAATTTGCAGCAATGGATATTTCTTCTTCTGTCTAGATCAGAACTAGCATTGCTGCCCTCAAATGTGCAATCATAGACAGCAGCACAATACTTGTTTTTCATGTTTGCATTTGCTGTCATCCAGTGGTTTTCTGGATTTCTGCAGCCTAGATATGGTATAACCTAAGGTAAAAATCAAGCATTTGTGTGTGTGTATGAGCAGAAATGATTATGACTGTTACTCTTAATGTAATACAACTGATTGTTGGGAGCTTAAGTAGAAGTGTAAGATGGTTTGGTTTACAAATATGGATTTACAGATAAGGAATGTGCAGCTCAGCTTCAATTAGAATAGCTCCAATGCCTTTAAAGTAAACACACCAATAAATTCCTGCTGAATGTGAAGCTATGCAAATAATAGATGGAGGTATCCTTTTTTCTTTTGCAAACAAAGGAAGGTTCGGGGTATTAGAACATTAATTCAGTCACCCAAGAAGTAAATCAGGTAGTTAATGCAGCTTAGAAAGGGTTATTATTACACAGCTGCTTGCTCAGGACAAATAACTGACAATGAGGAAGCAGACCAATTTGGAGGGGGGGGGGAAAAAACAACCAAATGATTTCCCCAGCTCCAAGATCTGATGGTTACTCTAGGGCTTTGACTCAGAGGATTCCAAGATTGGAGAGACCTTGGCAACTGCTAGAGCTTGGGAGGAGAATAACTTAGAAGAAGTAGCCCTTGCCACCATAGTGCCTGGAGTCCATGATCCTGGTCAGGATTCCACCCAAACATTTTTCACGTAGTAAAAAGCACAATAGTGTGCCGAAAGGATAGAAAGGAGCATCTTGACAAATGCTGCTCGTGGCTCTCAAGCAGTTCAGCAATCTGAGCTGGGCCAGTGCAACTTACTTGGGATATGAAGCTGGGCCATACAGCCTCTTCTTCACCCTGCCAGAATCTTTACTCAATTTCCTAGGATTAACTACTGAAACCAAGAGCTGTTTTGTTGGCTGCACTGTAGGGAGGGTGGGAAAAATGGGATGGGCAATTTCCAGATGTACCCACACGGTTCTTCTTTATTTGCAGAGATATTTAATATATACAGTAGCCTTAGCTTTAGCAAACAGTTCATAGATAGTTCCAAACAGAGCTTTTTACATTCCCTCCCTCCTTCCTTTCCTCCTCATTGCAGCTTCTTTCTGTATTTTTACTTTTGGGCTCATTTCTATCCTAGGAAAGAGAGCAGAAAGACGGAGAAAAGAACTTTTCTCTCTCTGGGCTTTCTGGATTCCAGCTCCTTTGCCAAGCTGACCTTCTTGACATCTGGTCTGTTATCCAAGAACTGTCTTTCTTTCTCCATCAGCCAACTCACTCAACAGATTGCTTTCTCAGATCCTGCTGGGTCTCCAACTGTGGATTCCTTCTTCTAGATACACAGAGTATTGCTATATAAAAACAAATCCAGGAATGGCCAGCAAGCTCCTCCTCCATTACTTAATGCTTCTGCCATTCATATGTTTCACAGCTATCAGGCCAACCATTGCATCATCCGAGGTTCATCAACTCACCCTGCCACACACTGCCGTCCTCTTCAATCCTTTTGGACTGCTTCACTGCTTGCTACTATTTAGATAGAAAGGAAGCTTAGCCTATTTGGTTTAACTGCCAAATTAAATAAGAAAAGGACAGACATTTTTCTGCTGCAACAACTATATAACTGCGGCTATAATGGCACTGGTTTTTCAGCACCTCACATCAAAGTACACAATAGGCAGTAGGCTATAGAACAGGGGTGTCAAACTTGATTTCATTGAGGGCCACATCAGGGTTGTGATTCATCTCGGGGGTGGCCAGGGTATGGCCAGCTTGATGTCACTCGTGTCGGGGGTGCCTGTGGTGGCCTGAGTGCTCTGCCAGTGAAAACAGGCTCATGAGCTCCGTTTCTGGCTGGGATGGCCTCCTGCAACCCTAATGGACGATCTGGCTGAGACATCTGTCATCCCATTGATCGCCAGGGTTGATTTGGCTGATCTGGCTGGCTAGGCAGGTGTCCCCTTCATCCCTCACTGCTCCATGTACATCCCTCCTGAAACTGCTCTTGCGAGCTCCGTTTTTGGCTGGGACAGCCTCCTACAACCCTCTGTCAGCGAAAATGGAGCTCGGGAGGGTTGCATGCGGCCATTTTGAGCTCCATTTTAGTGGCAGAGGCACTGTGGGCTGGTCCTTCGCTATTAACAGGGGCACTGCAGACCAGAGCTAAGCACCCAGTGGGCCAGATGTGGCCCGCAGGCCTTGAGTTTGACACTCCTGCTATAGAGATTTCGGGATTTGGTTTATGTTCCCTCTCTTTCTTCTTTGTGTTTGTGAGATTGCTCATCTCAGGGTCTACATTCTGCCTTGTTCCCAAAGTACTACTCGTGCAGATGGTTGCATTAAATGACAATTGCCCTAACTTAGGAACTTTGAGCCAACCTCATACTCAGTCCATGCTTATGTCTCCCCAAATGATTTTGAAATGATCAGTTATATATTTTCTGACTGAATAATAATAATAATAATAATAATAATAATAATAATAATAATTTATTAGACTTGTATGCTGCCCTCTCTCCCTAAGGACTCAGGGCGGCTAACAATAAAAAACTCAGTACAAAAATTTACATTAAAAAACAATTAAACAATTACAAACCTAATAATAATAAAATAATAAAATTTAAAATTAATTAAAATAACTCTAAAACAAGCCCTCCCCCACCTTGGTCAGTCCAGACTGGCCTGTTGAAAGTAGCTATGGTTAGTTTGAAAGGTAACCCTAAAAACGTAACAGATAAGTTTGCTTTCCCAAATTACTTTATAAAAATTCCATTTATTGAAGAAAATCTGTACATATCTTAATGCCATAAGTTGATTCACTTTAAATGATAGGTCACTTAAACCAGCATATCAACTTTGGTATAGTTCTGTCTAGATTTGACCAAAGCTACCACTTTAAAAGCTAAAACATATCTACTTGTTGGCAAGTTTTTTTAACTAGGAACATACATTCATATTTCTTTTCAATTCTTTAAAACATGTTACAGAAATTCAGGGCTATTGCACCATGCCAGATTATGTAAATATTAAAAAAGAAAGCATGGACAATGATTAAAGGAAAAATCATGAGATTTTCTGGAAGGAAAATGTGAATTCTTTGAACATGCTCAGTTCAGCATAGAAAGCTATTCAAGGTTGAACCAAAGCCCAACTATTAACCTTAAAAGCAAAGTAAAATAGTGCCTATAAACTTTGTCCTTTGAGATCTTGGTATGAGGCATTTTACTATGGAATTGTTCAATATTTTGGTTAGAGTGCATTTCTGTCTGCGATTAGATGCTGAAATTGAGTGGTCCAGGGTTGCTTTCAAATCATCAAAGAATGTTTGAATAGAAATGCCCAGGAGAGGGCTTCTCAGCCTTCCTTATCTTGGTCAACTAGCCACTGCCAATTCACCATGGTCAACTCCCTGTGGGACAACTCGCTACAGCCAACTCATATGGGACAACTAACTGCAGGATTATTTTAACCAATTTAATTATTTAAAATAAATAAAAATATATTTGTAATTTTTGTCATTCACATTTCATTCTGTCCCTCCTTTTGCATCCTTTCTTTAATGATTATGTTCCACTGTTTCTTTGATATTAGGGTAACTCTTGTCCTGCATCGAGTTTTCCCCTGGCAAGTTGGCTGTGACAAGTTGTCCTGCAGTGAGTTCGCCGTGGTGTGTTGGACACAGCGAGTTGGCCATGGTGAATTGTCATAGCAATTAGCACTTAGACTTATATACCACTTCACTGTCAGGCTCTGGGCATGGTGACATACCTCAGAGCCTGCCAACTCGAATGAAGTGCTTCTGGGGAATCCCAGTGCGTGTCCAGACTCTCCATGCTGAGCGATACACGCTGAACAGCTGATGAACTGGCATCCAGCTAGCTTGCACAATGACAACAGCGTTGGAGACTCCTGAGGGAAACCTGGACATCAAAGGGCTGGGACATACTCCTACAATCAGTGTCCGGTGAGCAGCAGCCTGATGGGACTATTGGGAAGACACTTGCTGATGGGGTGGGGGTACAATGGGTGATAGCTGAGGTGGGGATAGACAGGGATGGTAGGCGAGGTGACAATAGGAGAGGCAGGGAATGCTAATCCATGATCAAAAGCCGAAAGGAGGAAATGTTTAGCGAGGGAGGGATTAGTGATTAAAGTGGAGTGGAACACAGGAGGCAGATGCGTTTAGGTGGGGGCATGGCCACAGCTATAAACAGCACTGGGAGGCAGACACTCCCAGTGCTAACCTTAATCGGCTTCCTGCCATTCTTGTCGGGTGGGGAGTTTGTTGTTTGTGAATAAACCCAGCTTTACTCAGCTTGAAATGTGTGAGTTGGTTTGTTTTTTCCTGCAAATCTGCTGACTTCCAGGAGACCGGCTGAGATCACAGTGCCTTACAGCCCTCTCTAAGCAGTTAACAGAATCAGCATATTGCCCCCAACAATCTGGGTCCTCATTTTAGTGACCTCGGAAGGATGGAAGGCTGAGTCAACCTTGAGCGATGAAACTCGAACTGCTGAACTCCCTGGAAGTTGGCAGTCAGCAAAATTAGCCTTCAATACTGCATTCTAGCCACTGTGCCACCATGGCTCTTTCTTTGGATATCAAAATGTTCTTTGAGTTAAAAGGTTTCCTACAATTGAAATGTGTTAAGTATAAGTAATCAAAATTAATGTCTCAGAAAACATGAAGTAGATGCGTTCAGCTTGATTGGTTTAATGTGCTTCTACAGAATATTCTATCTTAACGTGGATATAGCTATTTCTACTAAGAGTGGGAAACTGAGTGATGTAGAAAGACAAGAACAACTTACATAATATAGTTAAAGGGCATCTTGCCCTTGTGCATCTGTAGGACATTCTATTGGGGAAAGAAGATCTGCGTGAGGTTATTATCTCTGCTTGTCTTGTTTTCTACCATTATAATAATTTATGAATGTTTGTGGGGACACAATGGCTCAGGGATTAAAGACACTGAATTTGTCAGCTGGAAAGCTCACAACTCGGGTTTAAGACCGAGTGCCATGTGATGGGTCAAGCTCCTATCACTTGCTCCAGCTCCTGACAACCTAGCAGTTTGAAACCATGTAAAGGCAAGCAGATAAATAGATACTATTTTGATGGGAAGGTAAGAGTGTTCCATGTGCCTCGGTGTATTGTCCTGCTGGCCACATGATCATGGAAATGCCGGGACAATGTGGGCTCCCTCAGCTAAGAAATGGAGACAAGCACAGCCCCTAGAGTTAGACATAACTGGAAAAGGGAAACATTTGCCTTTACCTTTATAATACTTTGTGGGAATGACCTTGGCAGATGGGGGGCAGTGGTGGAGGGAAGAGCCACAGCCAGAGAAATGATTAGACAAGAGGGAGGGCAGA
>CM019149.1:222509249-222711025 GCA_009733165.1 Naja naja | reverse complement strand
AAAGGGACAAAGCCTCAAATCCCTTATTGTAAAGGAAGTGGCATCTAAAAGCCCCTTAAGAACATTCTTGCAGGCTGTAGTTTCATACACCAACATTCTATTATAAGAAATTGAGCAAGGTTGGTGGTGCTTTTAATGAAAACGTAGATCACACCAGAAGGTGAGATCACTGGGACTATTAGAGAACAAACATTTAATCCAAAATATTTAGAAACACATACTACCCTGTTATATCCCTCTTTTCTTCCTTGCTTCCTTTGAAAGAATATTTTAACACAAGGCATATAAACTCCTTTTTAAAACCACCCTTAATTTGGGATAGAATCAGCATATGTCATTGATGAAATAATCTCTACAATCTGTAACTGCATGCAACTACTGAAGAAATGATTTAAATTTTCTATTACTTTCAATTTTCTTTCTACTAAAGTATTTTGTACTTTAAATTTCTTTTTGTACTTTGAGATGTAGTCCAGTTTCATAAGAACCACAGCTACCAACGTCTTAGGATCATTTACCTGACAATCTTCTTTTATTGATGATGTTATGTATGTAGGTTTGAATGTCATGGGTTTAGTTGAATTTTTCTTGTAAAATGTCAAATAGGATTGGTTTAGAAAGTGCGGGAAAACCCTGCACTCTGATTGGTTGGCAACTACGGCTGCTGGCTATAAGTAGCAGCCGTAGCCCAGCCAAGTTGGGTCCATTTGAGCTGTAGTAACTAATAAACTCTTCACTGAAGCTCTTCGCGTCTGACTCTTCATGCAAACTTAACACTGGCGACGAGGGTGGGATTCCCCTGAAGAGAAGACGACGCGGAAGACAAGCAGAAGAGCGAGATGGCTGCGCTGAACACCCCCCCCCCAGCCCATTTGATCCGGTGGCAGAAGACTGGGAATTGTATGCGGATCGCTTCCAAATGTATTTGGAAGGAAACGACCTTGCCAACATCACCGAGAAGCGGAAGAGGGCAGTCTTCCTTACGCACTGCGGTCCGGCAGTCTTCAAGATGGTGAAGGCTTTGGCGGGAGCTGCAGACGTGAAGGTAATGGAATGGCCTGATTTAGAAAAGCTTTAAGAGCCCATTATGCCCACAAGCATCGCGGCCTCATTAAGAGACACAAGTTTTACCATCGGATCAAGGGGAAAGCGAAAACGTTAACAACTTGTGGAAGCTTAAGAGACATTGGGGTGCATGCAAGTTTAACAGCTTGGAGGAGGCCATGCGTGATCAGTTTGTTCTAGGCCTCAAAGACAAGGTGCTTCAGAGCAAATTATTATTAAAACCTAAGATCACGTAAAGGAGGCCATAGAAGAGGCCTCCTCAGCAGAAGAAGCCACTAAGTCCTCAGCGGCAGCCATGAAGAAAATTAACAAGGCTCAAGCCATCCTGATGTGGAAAAGTCCACAACAACTCATTGCGCAGCAGATAGATTCTGAATCAGACTGTAGTGAGGTGGAGGAAGGAATTTATAGACTCAGAATGGAAAAGAGAAAGAAAGACCTGGGAAGGAAAAGGCAAGACTTTTATTGCAGAGGTTGTGGGGGCCACCCCACACTGAATGCAAGTTTCTTGATACCATCTGCCTTCATTGTAAAAAAGAGGTCATCAACAAGAGTCTAGCAATCATCCAGAACTCCAGTACACACAAGAAAGTTTCTGACAAAGATTCTCAACCCAACAACTTCAGTGAGAAAATGGGGATGCAACTCAGAAGCAAATGGGAAGAATGAAACTCCTGAAACAGTCACCATTGGTCATTCTTCACCCTTGAGAAGCAGAAAAGTACATGTGAAGGTACTCATTGAAGGAAGGCCTTGCCAAATGGAAGTGGACTCAGGCTCCTATTTATCTATGGTGTCATGGGACACTATTCACAGGCTACCCCAACATTCAGAAGAAACATTTCCAGAAGCAAGCACTGACTCTTAAAGACTACCAAGGGAACAAGATTCCAGTAGTTGGAACAAGAGAATTCAACGTGGAAGTTTAAAGGCCACACCAAACGCTTGCCCTGACCATCGTGGACAAGGATCGCCCAAGCTTGCTGGGACTTGAGTGGTTCAATCCACTAGGCATCGAGGTGACTGGCATCAATCACGGAGCAACTCTGAATGGGAGGAGGCCTTGAAGTCTGAGTTTCCAGAGGTCTTCAGCGAAGGATTGGGCAAGTATATGGGGACCCTATCACTTTCAACCTAGATCCCAGGGTGCTCCCAATTCGTTTAAAGCCCAGAAGGGTTCCATTTGCTTTAAGGAAAAATTGATGCACAATTAGACAAATTAATAGCTCAAGGGGTTTTAGAGCCCACTGACCACTCCAGGTGGGAGACACCCTAGTCACACCAGTCAAGACTGATGGGTCAGTAAGAATCTGTGGAGACTATAAGGGGACACTGCCCATGCGCGCAGCAGGAGTGCATACCCAGTTCCAGTGGTGCATCATCTGTTACATTCACTTGGCAGGGTACAGTCTTTGCCAAATTGGATCTGGCCCAGGCATATCAACAACTAACCACTGATGCCACTGCAGAGGCCCAAACCATTGTGACTCATAGAGGTGCCTTCAAATGTAAAAGGTTACAATTTGGAGTAAGCGTGGCACCAGGCATCTTTCAAAGCCTTATGGAAAGAATGCTAAGGACTGCCAGGGGTAGTGCCTTACTTTGATGATGTGTTAATCTCTGCTGAAAATGACACTCGGTTACAAGAAAGACTCAGAGAAGTCCTTACCAGATTCAGGAAAGCGGGGTTAAAAGTCAAGGAAGAAAAAAGCACTCTTAAAACTGACAAGGTTGAGTTCCTGGGTTACATGATTGACAAGCATGGCATCCACCCCACAGATGCCAAGGTTCAAGCAATCAAAGAAGCCGCTAGACCTAAATGCAAAACAGATTTGCAAGTCTTCCTTGGACTCATTAACTTTTATCACATGTTCCTACTTCAGAAGACAATCATCGCTGAACTATTGTACAGATTACTTGACAAAAAGTCTGTTTGGGTCTGGGGGAGGAAGGAACAATCAGCATTTAACAGTATTAAAAGACTAATCACGTCTGATGCTGTACTGATACAGTTCTCTGAGAATTTACCTGTTGTACTGACTTGTGATGCATCCCTTTTGGAGTGGGGGGTTTGAGCCACAGGCTTCCCAGGGAGGGAAGCCCTATTGCATTTCACTCTCGACTTTGACCAAAGCAGAGAGGAATTACAGCCAATTGGACAAGGAAGCATTGGCAATTGTTGCAGCTGTTAAGAAATTTCATGAATATCTGTATGGGAGAACATTTACCATTGTTACAGATCACAAACCTTTGTTAGGCATTGTGGCAGGAGACAAACCTACACCTACTATCCTGTCACCAAGAATGTTGAGGTGGACTGAATTTCTTGCTGCTTATTCATACAAACTTATCCACAAGCCTGGCAAGGACATTGGACATGCTGATGCACTGAGTCATTGCCCACTTCCTTGCCACAAGGAGGACTTTGAACCTGAGGCACACACCTTTTTCCTAGAAACTGTTGCCAAGCTTCCAGTGCACGCTGCTGAAATTGCCAGAGAGACTGCCAAAGACACTTTATTGGCTCCTGTTATAGGCTGGATTAAGAAATGTTGGCCTCTTCAAGATCTACCTCACCTGGCTCAACCTTTTAAGTCCAGGCAAACTGAATTATCTGTATTAAGAGGATGTATTTTGTGGGGTAACAGGGTGGTTATTCCTGCAAAACTGCAAAGAGAGGTTTTGGAAATGTTACATGAGGGTCATCCTGGTATTGTAAGGATGAAGGGATTGGCCAGGAGTTATGTATGGTGGCCAGGTATTGACAAAATGGTTGAAAACTGGGTTGCATCTTGTCCCAACTGTCAGGTAGTCAGGCCTGCCCCACCTCTCGCCCCCACACAGGAATGGGAATGTCCTAGGGGCCCATGGTCCAGGATTCACATTGATTTTGCTGGCCCTACCAGAGGGCACACCTTTCTTATTATAGTAGATGCATATTCCAAATGGCTAGAGGTAATCCCCATGGCATCCACCACAACTGATGCTGTTATCAAGCAGCTCAAAAAACTTCCGCACAACAGAATCTCTTGAAATCTGGATAATAGTCATTTTTCCTCCAAGAGAATTCTGGTGGAAATTGTAAAATTCTTTATTGAGGTTATTTAAAAAAAGTTTTTAAAAAAAGAATCCCTGATATTTTTTATGTTTGAAGCACATAAATTTCAAATGTGATCATCATGTGTAGTCTAATATGTGCATTTCAGTCAGAAGGCCAAGAATTCCTTTAATAAGTGACTTGCTTACTTTCCCGCCCCCCATTATTATTCCTCTGTTATAATAATTAGGTACTAGCAATCTGTTCCAAATTGGTACTGATATACTCTACTTTCCTGGCCTCATATCTGGATCTCTGTAAAACCAACTTAAGTTAAGTCGCAGCTTGCTACGGTTTGGTTTTATGGAAAAATTGACAAAATCTCCTGGGACAATTTGCTCACATAATATGTAGCACAGTGGAAAAAATGTTTTCATAGTTATGAAACATCTAGAAATGACATTCTCCTTATGTACTAGTTGCCATTGCCACATGTGAAATACTGCTTATCCATTCAGCTCTCACTTTTAACGTGGATATATAAAAAAAACATTGATAGGCAGACATTGATCTCAACAAAAGACATCCCATACAAAATTTAGGTATAAGGTGAAAGAAATTGCAAAAAGAGACTCGAGATGTAGAGGTAGTGCTCGAATTACGATCACATTTGAGCCCAAAATTTTGGTTGCTAAGTGAAACCTTTGTTAGTTTTGCTCCATTTTATGACCTTTCTTATAACCACAGTTGTTAAGTGAACCACTGCAGTTGTTAATTTAGTAACCCGGTTGTTAAATGATTGACTTGGCTTGTCAGAAGTGTTCATAATCCTAAACCAAAGTAAAAAGCAGTAGCACAAGACTGTATGCAATGCCCTCAGTTGATAAGAATAATGGCTAAGTTCCTGGGGCTTTTCCATCGACCAGCACTTTCTGTCTAAGAACCGTGTTCGAGCCGAGCCAAAAACATCTAACCAAATTCTGCACAATGTCCTTTTACTAATTTACTGGTTTCCTTGGTGCTTGTTATTTGTTCTCCTTCATTTATTTACTATTTTCTAATGGCAGCCTTTAAAATAAACGTTATTTTCTCAAATCTGAAAAACACTGCAAAATGCAATTGGAGGGAAAGAAAGAAAGAAAGAAACTGCAAACTGCAGATTTAATTTAAAACAAAAGGGCAGGATAGAAGCAGCAAGGTCTTTGACATCAGATCATTCTTGTGCTCTGGTGTTTGAAGACATCCCGAAATACAGTTGTTGTTTTCCCCAAGCCAATTCAAATCTACTCCAGGAGCAACCTTGATGGGCCTCAACCTTGAATAAGACTTATTCTTAAGTAGCATTACTTATCATCTTTCTAAAATTGGGCCACCAAAGAAATTCATTTCCATCATTTGCCACCAGGTGACAGTTTTTTATTTGCTGAAATGAAGAATCCTCATTTACTCACAAAGATTTATGCCCTGGAGGCAGAACACACAGTGCAGAAATTCAGTGGGGAAAAAATAATACTGATTTCAGGAAAGAATTTTTCTTTGGCATCTCATGGTTGTGCATCTCCAGCTGTCTTACTGTACACAATGTTCCAGAATTAAAACTATAATTGTCATCACATTTACCTGGGTGAAACAGCCCATCATAGGAAAACAATTTTTGAACAAAGGTAACTCACAGGGGCTAACTTATTGAATGTGTCCAAAATCCAGGACCCATGACTTCCAAGGGAATGAAATTTGGGGAAGTTGTGGCAGCTGCCCCAAATTTCTGCTTCTGGCTTCTGCTGGGCCGCCACTGTGGACATACAATCTTTATTTTTAATGTACTGTATCAGTTTCCCAGCCAGTCTCACAATGCTTTTCTCTCTGCCCACTCAGCAGCAGTCGCTTACCTGCCTCCTGAAAAGGAAAGAAGGAACCCCCTGTACCCTTCCTGGCCCATGGCACGACCCCTTGCATGTTCCTCCACCATGTACTGTCCCCCCCATTTTCCTTATGTCTTAGGCATCCCCTGCACCTTTCCTGACCTGTGCCATACCTCATAAACCTTCCATAACCTGTATGGCCCCTCTTGCATGTTCCTATGGATCCTTCCTGATCCATGACACTCTCTGAAACTTCTCTTATCTGTGCGCACCTCATGTACACCTCCACACACCCTCCCCGACCTGCCAACCTTCCCTGAACCATGGCACTTCTTTGGCACCCCCACCATTCCTGACATGTGCTATCACCATCTGCATGCTGTCCCTTACTTCTCACACTCCCAAGCATCTCCGGTACCCTTCCCTACCCACATCATCCACCTCCATGCCATTCCCAACTGGTGCACCTTCTCTCACATACCTCTGTGCCTCCTTCTTGACCAGCAACCATTAACTTACAGCATGTGTCCAAAATCTGGGACCCATGACTTCCAAGGGAATGAAATTTGAGAAAGATATGGCTGCTTCAGTGCTACTGGTGGCTGTTGCACTGCTGGGTTGCTCCTCTGGTCACATGATCTTCATTTTCAGGGTTTTGTGACAGTTTCCCAGTCAGTCTTGCAATCCCTTGTCATTGTTGTCATCCCCTGCTGCCAGCAGCAGCCGCTTACCTGTTTAATATTTGGAAGAGGCTCAGGCTTATGTCTTCCTGATTCACTGGAGCATAACAAGGGGATGTATAGTACAATCAGACTTGCAAGATTCTGTCTTTACAGCCAATGCCAATAAAATAAGCTTTAGCCTTCCTGTGAGTTGATTTCCTAGTCTGGTTTACCTAGTGAGCTGATAAGGGTCCATTTAAGGAAGTTAGTGAATTTACTGAGTTACTGATTCAAAGCTGCCATTTATTACCGAATTTCCAGATCACAACAAAAAGATGTCTTTTTCTCTATTGTCTTTCTTTCCTATTATATGAACTCCAAATTTGTGGAAACAAGATACAGTCACTGAAAGCCAATTGCCAGAAATGAGGCATTGATTCTTGTTGCTGTTGTTTTACAACAAGGCAAGCATTCCCAAATCTCTTGTCATTATTTCTAACATATCTTAATGCCACAGGAGCAATCACTTTTCCCACATGATTTGGGTAGAAAATGCTAATTCTTGTTACATTCTTATAATAGTTGCACAATAGAAAGACACAGGTTTCATGGCATTGTCTCCGGTCAGCACAAGATATTAATGAGAAAAACTGCCTTAGCTAGTATTTTCTCAAACCCAGACCTTAAAAACATAGCAGCAAGTCAAGAGATATCAATGCCAGAATTTTCACACTTGCCAGCTAGAACCAACAACACTTGCAAGATCTAGTATGAGTAGGTCACCAGGATCAAAGGTTTATTCTTCCAAGCTTTTGGGCTTGTGCTGGAGCCAGTCATGAGGGAATTTCTCTTATTCTGGAGAAATTCCCTGATCATGGGCATGGCCAGCATGATGTCACTTGTGTCAGGGAGCGCCTGTGGTGGCCCAAGTGCTCTGCCAGGGAAAACGGGCTCCTAAGCTCTGTTTATGGCTCTAACTGCCTCCTGCAACCTTCTGCCAGTGAAAATGGAGTTTGGAGCCTATGTGAGCTCTGTTTTTGCTGGCAGAAGCATCACGGTCCGCTCGTTCGCTATTTCCAGGGCAGCCCCGTGAGCCAGATCTAAGCACCCCACGGACCAGATCTGGCCCCCAGGCCTTGAGTTTGACACCCCTGTCTTAGGCTGACTGAATTATGAATGCACATGACAGAAGCAGTATAGTTGAATTATGATGCTGGTCAATTGGATTTTAGATTAAGAGATTGTATTGAATGGGATGGACAATTAGATACTTTGTAATAAAAATGATTTTTAAAAAAGGAAAAGCAAATTGCTTTTCAGCAGAAGGCTTCTTGAGCTACAAATCACTTTTGGTATTTTCGGTTGTCTCCCCAGCTGTTTTTTTGCTTGCAATAGCTGCATGCCTTGAAGAATGAATGCTCTCTGTAATTTTATGTTGCATAAAAATGCCCATTTTTATCTGGGCACTATCCTCCCCCACCATCTCTCCTCTTTTATGTGCTTTGTGGCAGTTGAGGTCTTTCGCTTTTTTGGTCTACTGGCTTGTGAACTATTTACAAATATATATCGGTTTACATTTGAGCACAGCTGGTAATAGGTGCAGTTGCAACATCTGTTAATTGAAGTGTTTGGACCAGCTGCCGGAGCCTAGACAATTTCTAGCTCATCTGAGAGAATTTGTTAAGCACCGAATCAACTTTAAATAAGGAAACAATTACTGGATTTGAGGCTGTAAACCATTAGACCTCTTCAAGGAACAGGAGAAAGGATCTTGAAAAGAGATTGCAGAGCGGTTGGAGGAAACATTTTTTTAAAATTCATATTTATATGCCGCCCATCTCCAGAGACTCAGGGTGGCTTACAATGTTTGGAGCACAACCCAATGCGCTCGGCAATAGCCTTCATTCCATTGTATATGCCTGCTTATTACTAAGCGGCATTTTTACAAAGTCAGCTTATTGCCTCCAACAATCCTGGGTCTCCCCTTTTATTTGAAATTAAATGCAATAAAAGTTGGGTTTAGCATACAAAAGGAGAATGGGGCAGGTTGCCATAGCCAACTGGCTGTGGCCAACTCACTATGAGACAACTCATTGTGGGACAAATTAACAATTCTATGTAATTATTCAAAGTAAATAAAAATTATTTTAATTTTTGCCATTCACATTTCATTATGTCAGTCCTTTTGCATCCTTTTTTAAAATGATTGGAATAATTCTTGTCCTGCAGCAAGTTGGCTATAGCAAGTTGACCATGGAGTTGGCCATGGCAAATTGGCTGTGTCGAATTGTCATAGGTAAAGGTAAAGGTTCCCCTCGCACATACGTGCTAGTCGTTTCCAGCTCTAGGGGGTGGTGCTCATCTCTGTTACAAAGCTGAAGAGCCAGTGCTGTCCAAAGACGTCTCCGTAGTCATGTGGCCGGCATGACTAAACACTGAAGGCGCATGGAACACTGTTACCGTCCCACCAAAGTGGTCCCTATTTTTCTATTTGCATTTTTACATGCTTTCAAACTGCTAGGTTGGCAGAAGCTGGGACAAGTAACGGGAGCTCACTCCGTTATGCGGCGCTAGGGATTCAAACCACTGAATTGCTGACCTTTCTGATCGACAAGCTCAGCGCCTTAGCCGCTGAGCCACCGCGCCCCTCCAATTGTCATACACCCATACAAATGGCAGAAAAATCCAAGAGAGAAATTCTGATGGTAGAAAAAGCTGAGCGGAGTTGGTGAGTGGGTGGAGAGATCATAGGCAGTTCTCAACTTCCAACAGTTCATTTAGTAATCGAAGTTACAACAGCACTGAAAAAAGTGAATTATGACCCTTTTTCACACTTACGACCATTGCAGCATCCCTATGGTCATGTGAGTTATATTCAGAGGCTTAACAGGTGGTTCATATTTACAACCGTTGCAGTGTCCCGTGGTTATGTGATCTCCTCTTGCAACCTTCTGACAAGCAAAGTCAACGGGAAAGCCAGATTCACTTAAGAACCGTGTTACTAATTTAACAACTGCAGTGATTCACTTAACCAATGTGGCAAGGAAAGTTGTAAAAATGGGGCAAAACTCAACCAATTTCTCACGTAGCAACATAAATTCTGAACTCAATTGTGGTGGTATGTCAAGGACTACCTGTACTTCTCCCTTTTTAGTCTAATGTGCCAAATATGGTCCTGGTATATTTGGGATACTCCCCCCCTCCTACTGGAAGGGTAGACGAAACAGCAGTGGGGATTTCAAGAGAAGAGATAATAAAAACCACCTCCCTATCCACTTTGTACCAGTAGAAACATCATAAATGGAACACTGTTTTGGGTTATATCCATTCTTATAGCCATTAACTTATATCTATTCTTAAAATCCAAGTGTTTTCCCCCACTGTCCTCAGGGGAAAATAACTCCTGGATTTTAGGAATGGATGCACATTTCTGTTCTACTGGAGGTTTACTGCTAATCTAGGAATACCGAAGAATAGATTCTGGAGTTATTGGGGATTTTTATCTTTCAAAGTAGTGTTCAATTTCATGTTATAAATTTGAGAAGAATATAAAAAACTGGGGAATAGTCTCTGGTGACAGGTTTATTGCTAAATTGAAACAGGTGTTTAGGGGCAAGATAAAATTCTTTGGCATATTTAATTTGCTCCTGAGAGTTCTTATTACTTATGATATTTATCTTCTTAGTTGAATATTTTACTTCAGCAGAGTTTTTTTTCTTATGGGCTGTGTCTCATCTTGTTAAAAAATAAATGAAGGAATGCCAGATTTTCTATCACTTTTGATTTTTGTATCTCATCAACCCAGATATCAGATGGAGCAGCAAAACAAAGAGATATAGTCATCCTTATAATTGGAAAAAACATGAAGTTGTTGCAAAGGACAGCTACTTATTTATTTAGTTATATATTGCAGCTTGTCTACTGCAGGCACAGGTAGTACAAAAATTTCAATTAAAACTGAACATGAAACAGATGGGCAGAAAAATTACAAAACAACAATAAAACACCTGGACCAGACAGACTTCCGGCAGAACTTTATAAACATTTACAAGGTTTGCCAATGTTGGAGGTCTATAATGATGTGTTGTTAAGGGCTAATCTTCCTAAAACATGGGCAGAAGCAAATATTACTCTAATACCAAAAGAAGATTCAGATTTACAGCAGATAAAAAACTATAGACTAATATCATTATTAAATGAAGATTACAAAATATATACCTCAATAGTAGCAGACAGATTAAAAGGATTCTTGAATGAATTTATACACACGACCAGAACAGTTTGTTTCACCCAAAAGGCAAATTAAAAATATGAGAATTGTCTTGAATACATTGGAATATTATGGAGTACACTCTGAGAAACAGCGCTGATCTTCTTAGATGCACAGAAAACCTTTGATAATTTGAATTGGCAATTTATGATTCAACAACTAAAATGTATGGACTTTGGCTAAAAATGTATAAACAAATGGCAAAAGTGATAGTAAATGGAGATATGACAGAGAATTTAACATAAACAAGGGTACAAGACAAGGAGGTCCACTGTCTCCCCTATTATTTATACTAATTTTGGAAGTTTTGAGATCAGACAAGATCCAGAAATAAAAGGTATGGAAATAAAAAAAGAAAACTACAAATCACAGGCGTTTGCGGATGACTTAGTATTTATTCTAGAAGAACCACTGGAAACAGGATCGAAACTGATACAAAAAAAATAGGAGACTTTGGGGCAGTGGCAGGACTAAAAATAAACAAAGAAAAGACTAAGATGTTGGTCAAGAATCTTACAAATAAACAGAAAAAGGAATTGATGGAAAAGATGGGCATTCAGATAACTAAAAAAGTAAAATATTTAGGAATCTGGTTAACAGTGAGATGTGCAACTATTAAAGAAGATAATTATTCCAAACTGATACACCAAATAAAGTTAGATCTGGAAAAATTGAAAAATTTATAGTTGTCGGTGGTTGGAAGAATAGCTACAATTAAAATGAACATCCTGCCGAAGCACTTACTCTTGTTCCAAACAATTCCGATAAAACTAGAAAAAGTTTTTTGAGGATTTAAACAAATTGATCCTAAAGTTTATTTGGCAAGGGAAAAAGGGCTAGAATAAAATTGAAAATGTTACAAGAAGCAAAAAAATATGCCTACCCTTGTAGCCCCCCTCCCGAGAATGAAATATTTTGGGGAATATTAAAAAAGGTGGAATATTATATTTCTCCAAAGGAGAAATGGAGAAACATGTTCTTAAAGGCAGAAAGCAACCCTAGTCTTCCTGCTCAGTAAAACGGCCTCAAGCAGAAGAGACTGGTCTTTAGAAATGCAGATTTTGTATTCATTCATAAAGGCTGGGCCATCCTATTCATAAACAAAACACCATCAGCCACAGCTTCCCCAGGCTGGGATTAAGAATTTACATCCCCCACCCAAATTCTAAGATCAGGACATGACCTCTAGGACATAATAGGATAACCCCATCACCATTAAAATAACAAAAGGCACAAGGCTCACTACATTGCACAACTCCCTGGAGCATCTCAGAACCCTATAAAAGTCCATCCATTGCTAAGCCAAGGGGTCAGCTATTTATTTATTTATTTAGCTACCCCAGAAACATTTCTGTTGTCACTGAAGTTTCTGGAAATCAAATAAACTTCCTTTCCTTGCAGTCAGTCAGGCTCTGTTTTATTTCCAGCACTTTCTCCCAGATTGGAACCAGACTGGATTTTTCTTCTCACACCTTGGATGGGCATCCAAGTCCTATGCCCTTCCCAGATCAGAAGTGGATTTATCCTGCTATCTTTTCTTTTTCTTTCTTCCCTCCCAGCAAGCCAAAATGTTTTCTTCTCAGTACATCCAAGCTGTTTTAAAGAGAGAGGGGGCAGTGCACTGCAATTTGACAGCTTGGTGGAGTGGGGGAAAGAAGACCAAAAAAGGTTGGAAGAGAAAGAGGGGGGAAAGTGCCAGGAAGTAAAATGAGAAAGAAAGAGGAAAAACAGGAGATTCAGAAATGCCCATGTGGGTTCCCAGAAGACATCTTGCCCAGAGCCTTGTTTGTCCTGGCAACGTTACTGCAAATCTCAGAAGATAAGATAACTCATCTCTGTGTGGAGAAGAAACAGAACTAAGATGTGTCCGTTGTAATAAAAGAAATAAGTTGATGTTATCTGTCACACTAGGCTTTCCAGCATGGGAGTTACAAGAATGTAAGAAGAACTTGTGGATGTGAAGCTGATGAGCCAACTGACGTCTTTAGAAAACAACAAAAATGATTCTGCACAGTAATTGGGTAAAATTAGCTACGGTATCCAATCCTGCCCGTATTTTCTCAGAAGCAAATCTCATCTTTTATTCTGTAGCAATTGCTCACAGGTAGAGCTGGGATTTTTAGATGGAGGCTGGTGACAGGGCTCTGCAACTATAATAAAAGGAAGTGTTTACTTAGCAATAATGACATTACAGTACATTGACTTAATCTCTATAAAGTAACTAAATCCACCAAAATTACTTTCTTGTAAATTACAATTTGCCGGAGCAAGATGGGCACTGGTATTTCCAATAGGTTAATGATAACTTGGAAACAGATTTTATTTACCTACTCACCCAGTTGTTACATCCACGGATTTTAATCCTATTAAAGAGGATAAGCAGAAATCATTACGAACAATCAACAGAGCGATTGAGAAGAATCTAGCATGTCTGTTCTGAAAATATAACCAACCAGGTAGTGCTGTAGCAGTCCTATGAGTCAGGCTGGAGAAGGAAATTTAAATTTGAATAGAACGAGATGACGTTTATTGTCTTTCAAGAAGTAATAGGTAGAAAATATACACGAATTAATAAGAAAGAGATGAGCAAAGTCTGAGCAAGATGAGGCTGTCCCTTCAGGAGGCAGAGGCTGAAATAAATCTGAAAATACTGTACAGGTAGTCTTCCATTTACAACCATTCGTTTAGCGACCATTCATAGTTACGATATCACTGAAATAGTGACTTACAACAGGTATTCGCATTTTCAATCATTGCAGCATCTCCACATTCATATGCACAAAATCTGAGTACCTGGCAACCAGGATGTATTTTATAATGGGTTTGGGGTTTTTTCTTTCTTTTTGGATGATGATGGTTGCAGCATCCCAGGGTCATGTGATCTCCATTTGCTTGTTTTCTGACATGAAAAGTCAATGGAGTAAGCTGGATTCTCTTAATGACCATGTGAATAATTTCGCTTAACAACAACCATGGCAAAAAATGGCCATTCAAGTGGGCACAACACCTCTAACAACCACCTGACTTAACAACGGAAATTCTAGAACTAGCTGTATAGAAGTGTATTGATTGATTGATTGATTGATTGATTGGATTTCTAAGCCGCCCCATCTCCTTGAGGACTCGGGTGGCATACAACCATAAAAACAGTACAAAATATACAATTAAAAAGAAATTAAATAAGAAACCCAATTTACAATCAAAACACTAAAAACAATCATTAAAACTCCCACCCCCCCAGTCCAGGTCAGCGAGTTGGAATAACCATGTTTTTAGGTCCCGATGGAAAGAGCGGAGGTCAGGGGCCACCCGAAGCTCCAGGGGCAGTTGGTTCCATAGGGTGGGTGCTCCCACAGAGAAGGCCCTACCCCTAGGGCTCGCCAGCCGACATTGTCTGGCTGATGGCACCCCAAGGAGGCCCTGTCTGTGAGAGTGCACAGGACGATGGGAAACAGTTGCTGGCAGCAGGGTCTCCTGTAAGTAGTCTGGTCCTAAGCCATGAAGAGCTTTATAGGTCAAAACCAGCACCTTGAATCTCAACCGGAGGGCAACCGGTAACCAGTGCAGCACACGCAGGAGAGGTGTAACATGGGAGTATTGGGACACTCCCATCACAACCCATGTTGCCGCATTCTGGACAAGTTGAAGCCTCCGGGTGGTCCTCAAGGGCAGCCCCAGGTAAAGAGCATTGCAGTCTTTCAAACTTCGCAACTTTAAGATGTATGTACTTCAACTCCCAGAATTTCCCAGCCAGCACATTTCAGAGAAAGAACATCACACTGTACCGTGTAACTCTACAATGTCTAAATGTCTATGGAGATTCTCAATCGTCCACAGGTCATGGTTGTCCCAAAGGTGCTTTTTTTCAAGAGGCAACTGGACTTTCTGGGGTTTTTCTTTGAAGAAGTTTTGTTTCTCATCCTAGAACCTTCATTCATGATTTAGATGATTTAGAATCTCCATAGATACTATTTATAGCTAGTTCTCAACTTACAACAGTTCGTTTAGTGACTGTTCGAAGTTACAATGGCACTGACAAAAGTGATTTATGACCATTTTTCACATTTACCACTGTTACAGAATTTCTATGATCACGTGATCAAAATTCTGAAAAAAAAACCCTCTGAAGAAGGTTCTTGGATGAGAAGCGAAACATCTTCAAAGAAAAAACAGAAAGTGCAGTTGCCCCTTGAAAAAGCTCCTTTGGGATCTGTAATGTCTAATTAAGAAATAAACCCTGATCATTTGAATCACACAGAGCAAATCTACATACCTGAAGTTCTGTTGTTATTAGCAGTAATCCCCCGCCCCGTTCTTCCTTCCAAGGCTGTCTATGGTGTGCGTAGGATAATTTGAGAAAGAGAAACTTGGTGGTGCAGGCTGTTAAACACCTAGCACTTAGTTCCAGCTGCCTGCAATTAGTGCAGGCTCGAATCCCACCTGGCTCAAGGTTGACTCAGCCTTCCATCCTCCCAGGGTCGGTAAATTGAGAACCCAAGATTGTTGGGGGCAATAAGCTGACTTTGTAAAAATGCCGCTTAGTAATAAGCAGGCATATACGATGGAATGAAAGCTATTGCTGAGCGCATTGGGATGTATCCCAAAAATTGTAAGCCACCCTGAGTCTTCGGAGAAGGGCGGCATATAAATGTAATTTTAAAAAAATGATCACAATTCAGATGCTTGACAACTGTTTTAAAACTATGAATTGGTCTATAATGTCCTTAATAGATAAAATAGTAAGATGTACATGAAAATAACTGGTTATAAATCTCTTTATTGGTTTACCTCCATCCCTGAAAATACATTTATTGAAAATACAAAAATCATCACTAAAATAATAACAAACACAATGTAACAAAAAGAAAGAGTACTGTATTTATCAAAATGATTAGTTTTCCACAGACATTTAGTTAAAGCAACGGCATAAATATTGGATTTCTACAAAAGTACCACTTTCACATTATTGTTGATTGTCTACTATATGGGGTCTACTATTCTAATGTGATACAATAGGATATCTATATCAAAAATTACAGAGCCTTGGTGGTGCAGGCTGTTAAACGCCTAGCACTTAGTTCCAGCTGCCTGCAATTAGTGCAGGCTCGAATCCCACCAGGCTCAAGGTTGACTCAGCCTTCCATCCTCCCGGGGTAGGTAAATTGAGGACCCAAGATTGTTGGGGGCAATAAGCTGACTTTGTAAAAATGCCGCTTGGGGGGGCCAAAAGCCCTAGTAATAAGTAGGCATATACAATAGAATGAAGGCTATTGCTGAGCGCATTGGGTTGTGCTCCAAAGATTGTAAGCCGCCATGAGTCTCCGGAGAAGGGCGGCATATAAATGTGAATTTAAAAAAAACAACAACTGAGAATGTTGGACTATCCACTATAGTTTGAATGGCATCTTAGAGAGGCCTTTCCCCTCTTTTGAGATACAATATGGGGCAATAGTTTTAGTTTCCAGAAGGAATACATTACTTACCTTTACTTACATTGAACTTAGTTACAGATATATCGAATATTATGGAAAGATTATAAAGAATATGGGTTCCTCTAGAACAGGGGTGTAAAACTCAATTTCATTGAGGGTCACATCAGGGTTGTGTTTGACCTCAGGGAGCCAGGGTGGGCGTGGCCAGCTTGACATCACTTGTGCCAGGGATACCTGTGGAGGCCTGAGCACTCTGCCAGCAAAAACAGGTTCCTGATCTCTGTTTTGGCTGTGATGGCCTCCTGCAACCCTCTGCAAGTGAAAATGGAACGCAAGAGGGCCGCATGCAGCCCTCCCAACCTCCATTTTTGCTGGCAGAGGCACTGTGGGCTGATCCTTCACTGTTTCCAGGGTGGCCCTGCAGGCCAGATCTAAGCACCCTGTGGGCTGAATCCAGCCCGTGGGCCTTGAGTTTGACAGCCCTGCTCAAAACCCAACCACCCCCTGGTAGCTCTTCTCAGGCCTCAAGAGAAATGAGGTGGACACCATCTTCTTGCTCCTTTTGGTTACCTGAACACAGGGGTGGGATTCTACCGGTTCTGTCCGGCTCTGTAAAACTGGTAGCTTTGAAGAGCAGCAGACATAGAACCGGTTCTATGTCTGCTGCTGTTTTGGCCTGCCCACCTGCCCGGGCTCTTACCTGACCTTTATTTCCTGGTTTTTCAACCTCAGCTGCCTTGCGAGGCACAGCTGCGGTTGAAAAAGCAGGAAAAAAGTGATTTTTCAAACGCTGCTTCCCTGCACGCAGTGCTGCTCAGCTGTCCAGGCAGCAAGCTGATGAAGATTTACACATGTGTGCAGCGTGCAGGGAAGCAAATGATAAATCACCGAACCAGTAGTTAAACCGGTCGGATCCCACCCTTGCCTGAACGTTGTAATGCATAGACAGGGCTCCAGGGGTGGGATTCTACCGGTTTGGACCGGTTTGGGCAAATCGGTAGTTCCAGTGATCATTTGGCCCCACGCACCCACCCCTGCCCTAGTCTGTCCTTTATTTCTGTGTTTTGTGCACTTACCGAACCGGTTGTTACACCAGTTGAATCCCACCACTGCAGGGCTCCTCATCCCCGTGTGTCAATGCACTAGTAGCATTGCAAATAAACCTGATAGTTCTAGCATGGAATCAGGTGGAAGAGCTCTGAAGGTTAATTGACTTTCTGCTCTTCTTGAACCAGAACGATTCTCGTGTTTGAGGGCCGAACAAAATTATACAGCAATTATTCCTCTGCACCGCAGGCAAAGGGATAGAGACCCACTCCAGGAGCCTTTTAACGATCTTCCACTATTTAAGGAATAGACCTCTCTGACAAATAATTTATAGGAAATGCTTCGGTGGGAAATTATGGTAAATCATACCTTCTGCTTTGCCGGTTATGAGCTTCAAAGAGTTTAGAGTTTTAAATCAACAGGTGGTTTGGCAGTATGCTGATATAGTTCGGAAAGATTGCTATGCTTCAGCGGCCTTATTTATAACTTGAAAGGTTTCATATTAATACCGTTTGGGAATACTAGGCAAAACAGGCTCATCCAAGCACATTTTCTAAAACTCTCCAGATGTTTTTATTTTGCTTTATTGTTCAGGTCATCACAATTTCTGGACATTTCAGGCAATCTTAAAGGTAAGAATTTTCAACGAAGAGCTTTTAACTTTTTTTTAAATGAAAATAAATGTAGAACTTAAAATATAATATATTCAGCCAGGAGAAAAAGCCAAAGCATTGCTATGATCCAATGGCGATAATTTTCAGCCTGGGCTTGGAGATGACAATTGACTAATGAATATTTGAAAAAACTCATATTTAATTTTTTTTTTAAATTACATTTATATGCCACCCTTCTCTGAAGACTCAGGGCGGCTTACAATTTTTGGGACACAACCCAATGCACTTAGCAATAGCCTTCATTCCATTGTATATGCCTGCTTATTACTAGGGCTTGCAAGTGGCATTTTTACAAAGTCAGCTTATTGCCCCCAACAATCTTGGGTCCTCAGTTTACCTACCCTGAGAGGATGGAAGGCTGAGTCAACCTTGAGCCTGGTGGGATTCGAGCCTGCACTAATTGCAGGCAGCTGGAACTAAGTGCTAGGCGTTTAACAGCCTGCACCACCAAGGCTCTGTAATTTTTGATATAGATATCCTATTGCATCACATTAGAATAGTAGACCCCATATAGTAGACAATCAACAATAATGTGAAAGTGGTACATTTGTAGAAATCCAATATTTATGCCGTTGTTTTAACTAAATGTCTGTGGAAAACTAATCATTTTGATAAATACAGTACTCTTTCTTTTTGTTACATTGTGTTTGTTATTATTTTAGTGATGATTTTTGTATTTTCAATAAATGTCTTTTCAGGGATGGAGGTAAACCAATAAAGAGATTTATAACCAGTTATTTTCATGTACATCTTACTATTTTATCTATTAAGGACATTATAGACCAATTCATAGTTTTAAAACAGTTGTCAAGCATCTGAATTGTGATCATTTTTTTAAATTACATTTATATGCCGCCCTTCTCCGAAGACTCAGGGTGGCTTACAATTTTTTGGGATACAACCCAATATGCTCAGCAATAGCCTTCATTCCATTGTATATGCCTGCTTATTACTAAGCGACATTTTTACAAAGTCAGCTTATTGCCCCCAACAATCTTGGGTCCTCACTCATTTGACTGTAGGGATGCTACAATGGTTTTAAGTGTGAAAAATGGTCATAAATCAATTTTTTCAGCACTGTTGTAACTTCGAATGGTCACTAAATGAACTGTTGTAAATTGAGGACAACCTGTACCAATAATTTGAAATTGAAGTATTTAGTCTTCTGCTTCATTTACTTGAACTTTCTCCAGACTTGAGGGAGATTCTGTTTTAGGAAGAGGTTGGCTGAAGGCATTATCCAACCTCAGTCCATAGATTTTTCCTCAAATTTTGTCTGTTTTTCTGCTACCTCAAAGAATTCCAAAATCTTTTACTAGCAAATGGAGAGACTGGGATTCTGTATGTGATCAGGTGCCATGCCTCACTCATGGACGAGAATGATATTTGAATCTGTCCTACATGTAGACTAGCCAGCTGTGAATGCCAGTTTTTCTCCTGTACATTCACAGCAATGCAGATACAATTTAAGTCTAGAAATAAAGCCAGCTTTTGCAGTCTTCAATCGCTGTAGATTTATAATAATTTTATGTTTAATAGAAGACATTAAACTCCAAGATGGTTCAATACTATTTTCATAGAGCCATCTTATGTATGCCTATTCAGAGGAAGTTATGAGCAGAAGACATTTAAAATAATGAGAAGACATTCCTTAACTTACGACCACAATTGAGCCCAAAATTTATATTGTTTAGTGAGGTATTTGTTAAGTGAACTTTGCTCCATTTTATGAACTTTCTTGACATAGTCTTTAAGTGAACCACTGCAGTTGATAAGTTAGTAACATGGTTGTTGAGTGAATCTGGCTTCCCCAGCGACTTTTTTTATCAGAAATTTGCAAAAGGTGATCACATGACCCCGGGACACTGCAACCATCAGCTGACAAGCATCTGAATTTTGATTTTGCCATTGTAACTCTAAATGTTGTTAAGTCGAGGGTTACCTGTAACAAACCATTTAAGATGTTGGTCTACAGTCCTTTTATTCATACACACATTTACTCACTCAACCAGAAGTGGTATTCAGCAGGTTCTGACCAGTTCTGGAGAACTGGTAGTGGAAATTTTGAGTAGTTTGGAGAACCAGCAAACACCACCTCTGACTGGCCCCGCCCCCATCTATTCTCTACCTCCCAAGTCCCAGCTGATCGGCTGGGTCTTCTTTTGTTGCCCTGCACAGGACAATGGAGCTGGAAAGCAGGTTAGTGGGGTGGGGAGGGAATGGAAATTTTGCAGTAGCCTTCCCCTGCCATGCCCACCAAGCCATGCCCACCAAGCCATGCCCACCAAGCCACGCCCACAGAACTGGTAGTAAAAATTTTTGAATCCCACCACTGACTCACACATACACAATAAGGAGCTAAGAGAGCCTAATACAATTCAAATATAAAATATGATTAACCTCAAATAGAATGTGGATCTTCTTTATGTTGTCACAGAAAGCCAATAATTGAATTCACAGCTGTTTAAAACTAGCAAGCATGTACCTTTGTATTCACACTGCAGGAACTCCTTCTGTTCTGGCAATATGAAAAAAGAAATATATTCCGGGTAGGGTATGGCCTAAATCCTTTCATGCTTACATGGATTTTGAATTAGTTTATTAAATGTTTAATGAAACTGGTATTCCAGACTTTAATTAAACGCAGCGGTATGATCATATGTCACCAAAAGACACCTACAGCATATTTTCTCAAGGTGCTTTTATGGATGAACTATTTTTATGTCTTTTAAGACCTAAGAGAATATACCTCAACAAAAGAACAACTGCTATTCTTAAATGGATTCCTTTGTGAGATCTGAATCACTGTACAGTATGTAAATACTTTGCTGTAGACAGAACAAAAATATGGTATATAGCAGAGATTAATCAGTCCCTTGGACAGAGTTTGTTCCATGCAAACAGGAGATTTATACTAGTAATGAAAATTAAACTTGGCTGCAAAGACCAAGCAATCTGGTACAAGTAAATCTAATCGTTCTAACAACAGCACAGATTTCAGGGAAACAGACAGAAGCTCTGCAAAGTCTGTTCATTGATGTGACATTTTTGCTAGTAAATTGGGCAGAGCAGTTTTACAATATCACAGAAAAAGCTAGAATTGAAAAAAAGATGCAACCTTCTTTTAAAAATACATATATCTGTATTTAGTGACGTTTCTAAATTAAAATATGCCCCTCGCTTGTTTGCTTGCAATTTGCATGATGAAGCTAAATTTGTTGGCACTGATATATGTAAACGGTGAAAAATCATTCCATAGTAAAAGCCGGGAAACGTCGTTTGTCTATCTCTCTAAGTTGTGTGGACTTCAATTCCCAGAATTCCCCAGTCAGCAGTGCCATCACCCTGAATTCTGGCTGGGGAATTTTGGGATTTTTTAAATTACATTTATATGCCGCCCTTCTCTGAAGACTCAGGGTGGCTTACAATTTTTGGGATACATCCCAATGAGCTCAGCAATAGCTTTCATTCCATCGTATATGCCTGCTTATTACTAAGCGGCATTTTTACAAAGTCAGCTTATTGCCCCCAACAATCTTGGGTTCTCAATTTACCGACCCCGGGAGGATAGAAGGCTGAGTCAACCTTGAGCCTGGTGGGATTCGAGCCTGCACTAATTGCAGGCAGCTGGAACTTAAGTGCTAGGCATTTAACAGCCTGCACCACCAAGGCTCCTATGAATTTGAAGTCCATACCTCTTGAAGTTGTCAAGAATGGGAAATGTTGGATCAGAATGTTCAGGGGTTAAAATGATCCACTCCTGAAGTAATTAGTATTGTAGATTAAAACATAACTTGGTTATAGTTTATGCGTCTATGTAATGTATATCTTTTACTTATCGCTTCTACTTTGAACAGCAATTTAGAATGCAATTTGTTGGTCTATTATTACTTAACATTACAGTAATTAACATTCTGGCTGTTAATAAAATGATACTAATTAATATTGAATTACATATATCTATATGCTCATTTTATTTTTTTACTTCTCTTTAGAGATTCTCAATAGTATCACAGGAGTGAATAAGAGATGCAGTTATAAAAAGACAAACTGAATTTTAATAATCGCATAGTTCAACAACACCTTTAATTTTTTTCAATAATCAACTCTCTCCATATATTAAATCACTAACCAAAAGCTGCAAAAACAAGTTACCCTTTTCAATTCTGTATCTTTCATTCCAAAATATAGTACTCAAAAACCTCATATCATGCAGTCCCATAAACCAAGAGCATAAAAACAAATTGAACAGTTCTAATAATAAGTTTATTGTTACAGTTGGCAACCAGCCAGAGTTGGGTAGTTTAATTTAAAATCAAATTAAAATGCTAATTACTAGTGATAATAAACCTGTAAACAAGGCTGAGCATTATTATTTATACAGAAGCAAGGAGAGCATGAAGATGAATGAAAAGCAGAGAGGCCAAAATGGTGTTTTTTAAAAAAAACATATACAGAACAAGGCTTTGCAGCCCCAGGCAAATGTTTTAATATACTTTGGGAGGAGTCAATCAATTGCATTTGCCAGAATAAAAAGGAACATTAAAATTAGAATCTGGTATATTGAGATTAATTTGCATCATGGTAGCTAAGATACATCTGACTGGATAAAAGTTCCATTGCTGTAATTTCGTACCTCATGCCCAGTATTTGACAAATATTAAATTAATATGTCACATTGGATTATTTGAAGTGATACATGCTCATACACTTTCAAACATATAATTACATTGTCCTCAGATATATTTTTTTTGCAAAAAACATGTCTATTTAAGAACATTATTTTACTTGTAGTTAAGTTACTTGTAAAATAATAAAGGCAGGATAAAAATGTAATACAGGTAGTTCTCGAATTATGACCACAACTGAACTCAGATTTTCTGTTGCTAATTGAGACAGTTGGTAAGTGAATTTTGCCCCATTTTACAACCTTTCTTGCCACAGTTGTTAACTGCAGTTGTTCAGTTAGTAACATGGTTGTTAAGTGAATTAGGATTCCCCATTGACTTTGCTTGTCAAAAGGTTGCAAAAGCCAATCACATTGACTTGCAACGGTCGTAAATATGAGTCAATGGCCAAGTGTCTGAATTTTGATCACGTAACCATGGGGAAGCTGCAACAATCCTAAGTGTGGAAAATGGTCATAAGTCACTTTTTTCAGTGCTGCAACTTCGGTCAGTAAATGAACTATTACAAGTTGAGGACTTACCTGTACTGAGAAAGAACAGAAAGAAAAATAATAACAATGGAAAATGTTTCAGGCATTCATGCAATTTATAAAATCGACTCTTCCTTTTATATTAGCTTACTGCAATTACTAGTTTTAAACCCAGTAATGTCCCCACTGACCCAGATTCATCACTGCTTTTACTACCCTTAACCAAAGCTGATGTTTACTTATAAATAGTGGATGAATTAAACTATGAAGAGTTGTAAGACCAGAGGCTCAGGCAGAAGGGGAACTAAAAAACATTACAAGAAAAATGGTAAGAGAAGGAAATGAAATCTACTCTCTATTTTGCTATAGGCCTACGTAAAAAGCAAGCAAAGGATGTGCAGGTTGAAGATGTCAACTAAAACATTTTAGATCTGAGAGTATTCTAGTGATAAAATAGTTAAGCTGCATTGGATACCGGTTGCCCTCCGGTTGAGATTCAAGGTGTTGGTGTTAACATTCAAAGTCCTGTATGATATGGGTCCAGGGTACTTGCGGGAGCATCTCCTGCCAATATCAAATACCAATCGCCCTGTGCGCGCACACAGACGGGGACTCCTCGGGGTACCGTCGGCTAGACAATGTTGGCTGGCGGTGCCCTGGGGAAGGGCCTATTCTGTTGCGGTCCCCGCCTTGTGGAACCAACTCCCTTTGGAGCTCCGCTTGGCTCCTGATCTTTGCTCCTTCCGTCGCGATCTGAAGACCTGGTTGTTTGAACAGGCCGGGCTGGACTGACCTCCGGGGGTTTTTTAAATTATTTTAATTGGGTTTTAAAGATTGGGCTTGTCCGATTTAATTTCTCTTTTAAATATTTATTGTTTGTATTATTGTGTTTTAACTGTGAGCTGCCCCAAGTCCTCGCGGAGAGGGGGCGGCATACAAGTCCAAACAAATAAATAAATAAATAAAATAAAATATGTTAGGAATGAAAATATTTGTAGCTCAGGTGGTTTGTTCTTTGAGCTTGCTGACTAGCTTCTGAACATTTGGTTACCATGTTCTAGGTAACATCCTCAGCACGACTTCAGTTAAAGCATCTTGTTCCAGATCTTCACTGCTTTTATTGATCTCATGTGGTCATGTGGTCAGTGGGTCATGTGACTGGTGGGTCATGCTGTGTGATGTGACATTTGACTGGCTGGTTATTGCATGTAACCTGTCATGTGACCAGCTGGTCAATGTGTTTCATCAAATTAAAAGGCTATTAGATTACCATTTTTTTCCTAGAAGTTTCCAACCCAGACAACCTTGGGAAGTCCGGAAACATATGAATCAAAGCTTCGCAAAGCATTTACAGGAATGCTTTGCAAAGCTTTGCAGGAATGCACAGAAAGAACCTGTATTTCTATAATTAAAGAAGCTGGGTTTTTGCAAGGTTCCAAACTGTTCCCTATTTTTATCTTTAGAAAGGGGGAAAAGGAAGATCCATCAAACCACAAATCAGAGATTTCCCTGAATCTCTGAATCTAATCCCCAAGAAGATCACAAGAAAATTGTTCTGTAATTACCAGGACAATATTGCAGTCATTACTAGAAATCAGAACAAAACCTTACTGTCTGGGTAATTTTCTTAATAGATTGTGGACATAAGAAATTCTCACTCCTTCTGTGGTTGGGAAGATAGTAAAATACTGTACATCTACTGTACATATATTGAACATATATGTTGCAAAAACCTTTACAATACATTGACCTCCAATCTCTTTTGCATCCATCAGTTATCATCTTTCACTTTAGTCTGCTTGACCCCAATTGTTGCGATGGTTTAAACTAGCTCACCTGACTGTCATACAGAGAAGCCCAAGGTCTTTAGGAGAAAGGCAGCATGCAAGCTTCAGCAATCCAAAATAGGAAACAATCATAACCAAGATTTTCAGATGGGGCTACCTTTCAAAATATAACAATGATTGATCTGGAAAGGAGCCAGAACATCAGCCTTACTTCAATCTCCATCCCATTTTCCCCACTGAAACAGGAGGTTTCTTCAAGAATATATCAGCTCCTCCCTTGAGAACATTTCAGCTTCCAAACTATTATTTTTCATTAGGTGGCAAAGTCGTGGTCGTCATAAATCTCTCCAGATTTTTTTTAATTGTGCTGAAATAAAGACCAAGTTTGCCTGCAGCCTTCTACCAAATGGTCCGGTAGGAAATAATACAATTACACCCATTTCAACACTGTAGAGTATATTTATGTTCCAGCTGTTCTATGATGATTCCTCACACCCTTAAGCTTTCTCTCAGCCAAATTCCTGGCTGTGTGCCTGTATTGAAATATAAAAGAGTGCCCAACCCCACCCCTGATGGTCTTTTATTTCCTTCTCCTTGAATTATTACCCAAAATCATTTCTTCCTTTGTTATTATCTTGGCAGGCTTTGGGAAATATTTATTTAATTCAATCTTACAATCTTCGATCCTTTTATTTATGAACATAAAAGACATAGATCATGTCATTTGTTTTATCTCTAACTCCCCTTCTCCACCGGTGCTAATTCACGTACAATATTGCCCTGAAAAACCTTGTAGAATGGTAGCACAATAATACATATAGCAAGTCAACTTAAAACTAAAAATGTTCAGGCAATCAAAGAAGCCCCCAGGCCAAAATGCAAAACAGATTTGCAAGCATTCTTGGGACTCATTAACTTCTATCATATGTTTCTACCTCAGAAGGCAACCATTGCAGAACCCCTACATAGGTTGCTGGACAAAAAATCTGCTTGGGTCTGGGGGAGGAAGGAACAAGCTGCATTTAACAATATCAAGAGACTAATCATGTCTGATGCTGTGCTGATACAGTTCTCTGAGAACTTTCCTGTTGTTCTGACTTGTGATGCCTCCCCTTTTGGAGTGTGGGGGGGTATTGAGCCGCATGCTTCCCAGCGGGAGGGAAGCTCCTATTGCATTTACTCGCACCTTGACTAAAGCAGAGAGGAACTACAGCCAACTGGACAAGGAAGCCTTGGCAATTGTAGCAGCTGTCAAAAAATTCCATGAGTATTTATATGGGAGAACATTTACTGTTGTCACAGATCACAAACCTCTCTTAGGCATTGTGACAGGGGACAAACCAACGCCCACGATCCTGTCACCAAGAATGCTGAGATGGACTGATTTTTTGCTGCTTATTCATACAAACTGATCCACAGACCTGGTAAAGACATTGGGCATGCAGATGCTTTGAGTCGCTGCCCACTTCCTTCACACATTGAGGACCCTGTTCCTGAGACTCACACCTTTTTTCTAGAAACTGTTGCCAAACTTCCAGTACATGCTGCTCAAATTGCCAGAGAGACTGCCAAAGACACTTTATTGGCTCCTGTCATAGGCTGGATTAAGAAAGGTTGGCCACTTCAAGATCTACCTCAACTCCCAACCTTTTAAATCCAGGCAAGCTGAATTATCTGTATTAAGAGGATGTATTTTGTGGGGTAACAGGGTGGTTATTCCTACAAAACTGCAAAAAGAGGTTTTGGAAATGTTACATGAGGGTCATCCAGGTATTGTCAGAATGAAGGGATTGGCCAGGAGTTATGTATGGTGGCCAGGTATTGACAAAATGGTTGAAAACTGGGTTGCATCTTGTCCCAACTGTCAGGTAGTCAGGCCTGCCCCACCTCTCACCCCCCCACAGGAATGGGAATGTCTTAGGGGCCCATGGTTCAGGATTCACATTGATTTTGCTGGCCCTACCAGAGGGCACACTTTCCTTATTATAGTTGATGCATATTCCAAATGGCTGGAGGTTATCCCTATGGCATCCACCACAACTGAAGCTGTCATCAACCAGCTTAAAAAGCTTTTTGTAACTCACGGGTTACCTGATGTGCTTGTTTCTGACAATGGCCCTCAATTTACACCCAACCTTTTTGAATCATATCTAGCACAACAGGGTATCAGACATGCCCTGACAGCCCCTGGGCATCCTTCGGCTAACGGCCGGGCTGAACGTATGGTACGATTTACCAAGGAAAAACTTCAGCAATTGGGTCCAGGGGATATCACTGAGAGAGTTGAAAAACTTCTCAGTGTTCAGCATATCACTCCCAACCCCTCAACTAATTTAACCCCAGCTGAATTGTTGATGGGTAGGAAACTCAGGTCTCCCCTTGACCGCCTCCATCCCACTTACACACCCAATGCACCACTAGATTCCATTTCCAAAGTTCTCACATTCAGTGTGGGTGATTCTGTTTATGCTAAGAACCATTATGGATTCCTGCTGAGATAACCCAAATTACAGGCCCCAGGTCTTACAGGGTACAAACGGAGGATGGTGTCCTCTGGAGCAGACACATTGATCAGTTAAGATCCAGATTGCCTCAGGAGCATCGCTTTTGCTCCTCTCTGGTTCCCATACCTACTGCCTCTTCTAGGGGAAGGGAGGATTATGAGAGTAATCAGCAAGCAAGAATCAACCCCATGTGTAATGAGCTAACACGACAGGAACCATCCCAAAACCTGTCACAATTCCAACAACCATTTTCACAAATGGAAGATCACTACCTGATTTAGGTGCTGACATTGGGTTGGAGATGGATTGGGAGGAGAGACCAGGTTGTAGTAACCAAACAGGTTCTACCATTACTACAAGTCCAAGTAGGGAAATGTCAGCAGACACATTTCCTCTCTCACAAGGTGAGAACATTAAAACATCTGAACCACGTAGGTCTCAACGTACACGTAAGAGCCCCACCTATTTAAAATAATACATTAGATAGGTTGGGGTTTGAGTATGGACTGAACCTAGTGGGGAGGGGTGTTATGTATGTAGGTTTGAAGTCATTGGTTTAGTTTGAACTGTTCTTGTAAAATGTTGGAAATGATTGGTTTAAAAAGTGCGGGAAAACCCTGCACTCTGATTGGCTGGCAACTGCGGCTGCTGGCTATAAGTAGCAGCCGCAGCCCAGCCAAATTGGGTCCGTTCTGAGCTGTAGTCACTAATAAACTAAGAGCTTGAAGCACTCCGCGTCTGTCTCTTCATGCAAACTTAACCTCAACATTCACATATTCATAAATACATGAATGTTGCCAAGCATCCAAATTTTGATCATGTTGCATTGTGATAGTCATTAAGTGTGAAAAATGGTCGTAAGACCAGTGCTGTTGTAAATTTGAACATTCACTAAATGAATGGTTGTAAACAGATTATCTGTACTTTAAATGCATTTTGGAGTTGGAGAAGACTGCTGTATGCTTTCAATTATATTCCGGTAAAATAATCTGTGTCTCTGCCTTTTCTGGAAAATTTGCTATTTTTGTTTTTTTTTAATTCATCAGAAAAGTTTGCACATCAACGCAACCTTAACTTCAGGCTATTTACACTATGACAGTCACACAATTAAGAAGTTGAGCTCAGATTTTCGGAAGAGACACTTTATATATAATACCATATTGTAATCTCCCATTAGCTTAAGAGCAGAGCTCGTCTTTGGAGGGGGAAAAAAAGACCCATCTGCCAAAAGGGAGGAATTATGTTCTTTTCCTTTTTATCTTAAAAGGAAGCTGCAGCAAATATGGGAAGAGGTTAGGAAAGGTGGCCTCGTCTTTCTGCACCTAAGCAAACCTATTTCCTGTCTGTCTCAGGCTGGAATGTTCTCACTTATGGCTGTTCGTGGCAGAGTTTTTTTTACAGGTTTCTGTAATTTTCTGCTGCAAGGGGTGAGAGATGATAAAATCAGGTAATGGAATTGTAGACATCTATGTTCTGGATCAGAGTATGCCACAGGGGTGGCCTTCAAAAAATTTAGCAACCGGTTCTGTGCCCAGTTGCTGGGTGGGCGTGGCCATGGTGGGTATAGCCTAGTCGGCCTCCTGAACCATGGCAGGAGGGAGGGCATTTTCACCCTTCCCGGGCTGTGGAGGCCTTCCTCAAACCTCCAGGAGGGCAAAAACAGCCTTCCCAGGCTCCTGAGGCCGGAAACCGGCATGTTTCTGGCCTTCCAGAGCCTCTGGGAGGCCTGTTTTTCACCCTCCCCAACCCTCTGTGTGGGCCCTGCACTTACCTGGGATCCAAAATGGACCGCATGGAGACTCCTGGGAGGGGCAGAGCAGGGTGGGCGGGGCCAGCCAGTTGTTGAAACTACCAGCTTCATGAACCAGATGTAAAATTAACATCCAGTTTGCTCGAACTGGTGCAAACCAGTAGTAGCCCACCCCTGGAGTATGCCCTATTTTTTTAAGCCTCCATTAATTAACAGCAGTAACTGAATGATTGATTGACTCCACATGTCCTGTTGTATGGCCGCCACTATAGGGACTCTAAGACTTGTAACACCTTACCTGGCTAAATATCCTGGAAACTCTATTATCATTTTTATGTAAAACTATTATTGTCACGAGTATGATTCAGTTCCTCGGACACATAGCTAAGTTTTGTTACTCTGTGTATAAAACTGAGCAAACTTTGGTCACATATTGATTTCACCATCAATTGTAATATATCACAATGCCTTGTTCTGTTTGGTTCTGTTTAGTTTAGTTTAGATGTTTAAATTTTTTTGTGCTTGTCTGCAGACCATAATAAAGATTGAATTGAATTGAAGGAGTGATTGATTTGATGTTTAAGGTCATATATTGAAGGTTCCTACTGAGGTAAAGAATTATGATTTTGATTATTTGATTAAGAATTATGATACTGGATGAAGAGGAATAGTATCTACGGCTTTAACCCACAACACAAGCAAAAGGGTAATTTGCGCCAGGATATATGATACAGTGAACGGTATTGTGTCTTTTTCTTCCAAATTGTGGCCTTGATCTCCCCTCTGTCATTTTTGTAAAATGGTTTCTCCTCCTGATCGATCACCCATGTCAAATTTCAAGGAGAATGTTTTTCTACCAAAACAATAATCTGATATGCGTGCAATAATGCTTATTCAGAAATAACTCTACATAGAAGTGTTGCTAATTATTCTCTCTATATATTTTGGAAGATATCCATCTGCCCTCCCTCCTCCAATATTATTTGGGGAAGTGTGGCAAGCATTCAGTCAAGATGGGTGTGTAAACCTCAATTGAACTCTCCTTTCCCAGTTTTTTCTTTGCTGAATGAAATTTACATGTACTTACAACAGTTCATATAGTAAATGTTTGAAGTTATAATGGTACTGAAAAAAGCGACATGACCCTTTTTCACCCTTACAACCACTGCAGCATCTCCATGGTCATGTGATCAAAATTTGGGTGCTTGTCAACTGACTCATGTTTATGATGGTTGCAGGGTCATGTGATCGCCTTTTGTGACTTTCTGACAAGCAAAATTAATGGGGAAGCCAGATTCACTTAACAACCGTGTTACAGACTTAACAACTGCAGTGGCTCACTTAACAATTGGCATGAAAGATTGTAAAACGGGGCAAAGCTCACCTGACGTCACTTAGCAATAGCAACTTTGGGCTCAATTGTGGTTTTAAGTTGAGGGCTACCTGTATTTCTCAGTTCCTCCCCTTTAGGTCTTATAATGAACATCAATGAAGGGCAACCTGGAGCAGCTTGAAGACAAAGTTTTGTTGGAGCACTTTTAAAACCATCTCTTCATCTTATTTATTTATTTATATATTAGTGGGACTTGTATGCCGCCCCATCTCCGAAGACTCGGGGCGGCTCACAATTAAAACAACGACAACAATAAATAATTAAAAAGAATTAAACTAAGCAAGCCCCAAAGAATGTAATTACAAAATACAGAAATAAGAATCACCCCACCCAAAGGGTCACAGCCCGGATTGGTTAAACAACTAGGTCTTCAAGTCATGGCGGAAGGTGGAGGGTGGAAGGTGGAAGGTGGAGCTCCAAGGGAAGTTGGTTCCAGAGGTCAGGGGCTGCGACAGAATAGGCTCGTCGTCGGGGGACCGCCAACCGGCATTGCCCGGCCGACGGGACCCCAAGGAGTCCTTGTCTATGTGCTCGCACAGGGCGGTTAGTACTCGATGTCGGCAGGAAACGCTCCCTTAAATAATAAGGACCCATGCCATGAAGGACTTTGTATGTTAAAGTTAAAACCTTGAATCTCACCCGAGTGCAACCGCAACCAATGCAGGCAGCGCAGGAGGGGGTAACATGGGAGAACCGGAAACTCCCATCACCACCCGCCCACCGATTCTGCACCAGCTGCAATCTCCGGATGGTATGCAAGGGCAGTCCTAAATAGAGAACGTTGCAGTAGTCGAGTCGCGAAGTAACAAGGGCATGAGTGACTGTACGCAGGGCATCTCGGTCCAGAAATGGGCGAAGCTGGTGAACCAGCTGGACCTGGGCAAAGGCCCCCCTGGCGACAGTCCCCACCTGCTCCTCCAGCCGGAGCCGTGCATCCAGGAGGACCCCCAGGTTCCTCGCCCTATCCACAGGAGCCAACACCACTCACCCTATGGTCAACGGTGGACATTCCTGACTGGACCGAGATGCTGGTATGCACAGCCACTCTGTCTTGGCCGGGTTGAGCCGAAGCATGTTTCCATCCATCCAGATCCGTATCGCATCCAGACAGCGAGTCATCACAGAGAGGGCATCACTGATCTGGTTTGGGGTGGAGATATATAACTGGGTATCATCAGCATATTGATCATACCTCACCCCCAAACCACGAATGATCTCACCCAGCGGTTTCATGTAGATATTAAATAAAAGGGGGAGAGGACTGACCCCTGCGGGGACCCCACAAGTGAGCCCTCGGGGCCGACCTCTGCCCCCTGCCAACACTGATTGCACGCCTCGAGAGGAAGGAGGAGAGCCACCGAAGAACGGTGCCCTCACCCCAACCCCCGAGGCATCGCAAAGGATACCATGGTCGATGGTATTGAAAGCTGCTGAGAGGTCTAATAGGACCAGGACAGAGGAAAAGCCCCTGTCCCGGCCTCCAGAGATCATCCATCAGTGCGACCAATGCCGTCTCCGTGCTGAAACCAGGTGGAAGCCCGATTGGTACGGATCCAGGTAGTCCGCTTCATCCAGGAAAAGTGGAAACTGCCGAGCCACCACACTCTCAACAACCTTCGCCAAAAGCAAAGGTTGGAGACTGGACGAAAGTTGTCTAACACGGTCGGGTCCAGGGCAGGCTTCTTCAGGAGGGGTCTCACCACCGCCTCCTTTAAGGCGGAGGGAAAAACACCTCCCTTAACGCGCATTGACAACTGCCGGATCCAACCGCAGGTGACCTCCCTGGCGGCATAAGCCAACCAGGAAGGGCACGGGTCCAACAAACATGTGGTGGAACTCAGGCACAGATAATCCTGTCCACTTCATCCTCAAATGAACTTTCTTGTTCTCATCCAAGAAGTCCAGCTCTGTCCTTCTAGGAGAGAAGTGAAAACTTCTCTTGGGTTCTTGAAGACATAGTGGATTCCATGATCCTTCAAACTGGAGAGAAATAGACAAAGCACTTTTCTGCAGTGGATGCTGTTAACTCTCACGAGAAAGAACAGAAGAGTATTTCATCAGAAATAATTATAGATATGCATTTAATATTTGGGAAACTGCAAATGCGGGTCAAACATTAGTGGATCCCAGAGGATAGGTTAGTAAGCTTAATTAATGTCTTTGACCTACATATGTACATTGCTGCACAGTACGTAAAACTCTATATAGCTCATAAAAATAGCAATTTTATAAAGTTGAAAAGAAAAAGGAGGGAGAGAGAGGATAAAGTTTTGAAGGTATCAAAAAATGCAGTTTTATTGGACAATATTTGCTGCCTGGCAGTGAGACAAAATTAGGCTCCATTATAGATAAAATGATCTTGTTATCTTCTAGGAGGTAGGAAATGTGCCAGTAATTGTCTTCCTTGGGGAGAGGAGAAAGAGTATAAAAAGAAAGGGTTGCTCACCTGGTAAGTTACCTGGATCACATGGACATATGCCCTATTCTGAAGGTCACTAAAAAGAATATTAAACATGTACACATGTAGTATTGACAAAGTGCTGTGTGTGCATATTTTGTATTCTTCTTAGTGACCTCCAAAGTGGGCATAACTTGAGCAAGTCCTCATTTTCCTCTTCTTCTGGAACCTCAGGGACTGTTTTCCAGGCAGCAATTTCTCAAGACTGCACGATTCATAACAACAAATATAATAATAATAATTTACTACCTGTCAAAAGCAGAAATTACAGTAGTGTTAAATGCTCTGAAAATGCAAAAAAAAAAAAAAAAAAAAACCCAAAGTACAGGTTTCTCAGTTATTCCACTACAGCAAGGGTAGGGAACGATGGGCCCTTTATGACTTGTGGACTTCAACTTCCAGAATTCCACAAGTCCTAAAGGGACCATCGTTCCCTATCTCTGCTCTACAGGAAAGGTCTTGCAGTGTAGTCTGTTATAGTAAGAAAGGCAAGAATCTGTTATGTTTGGTTTTCATTTGATCACTGGGCTTCAGAAAGGAACAGCTCTGCTAGTTTATTTATTTATTTGTTTGGTCCTGGTCTTGGTCTTGTATGCCGTCCTATCTCCCAAAGGACTCAGGGCGGCTCACATTATAGAACACACAATACAAAAATTAAAATTCTTTAAAAGTTATTAAACCCAATTCAAGCCAAACAAATCTAAGACCCAAAACACTAACATTATAAAAGCTAAGAACACCCCCGCTCAGTCCAGGCCAACTTGTTCGAATAACCATGTATTTAGGCCGCGGCGGAAAGAGCGGAGGTCGGGGGCCAATCGTAGCTCCAGGGGCAGCTGGTTCCATAAAGCGGGTGCTCCCACAGAGAAGGCCCTACCCCTAGGGGCTGCCAGCCGACATTGTCTGGCCGACGGCACCCCAAGGAGGACCTGTCTGTGGGCGCACACTGGGCAATGGGCATTCAATGCTGGCAAAAGACGTTCCCGCAAGTACCCTGGCCCCAAGCCATATAGGGCTTTATAGGTAAGTACCAGCACCTTGAATCTCACCCTAGTTGATATTAGAGCAGAAATGCTATATGCAGACTTAGCTCCAGTGGTGGGGTGCAACCGGTTTAACAACCAGTTTTGTAGGCGCATGCTTTGCATGCGCATTCAATAAACACCAATTTGAACCTCTCCAGCTCACCTTCTAGACTTCCCAAGTAGAACAGCTGAGACATGGTAATCCACTTTGCTGCATGAATCAGCTGAGCTGCAAAAGAAGGAAATGTAAATCTGGATAGGGTGGGTGTGGGTGGGTGGGGTCAGCTGATTGTCAGTCATGTCAGAGTATATTCATGAACTGGAGTAGAGCATGATAACAAGGTCAGCCAATGAATAGGCATAGCAACTAAGTCAGCCAATGAGGACTGTTTTGGGAACTGAAACAAGAAGTAGCCTAGACCTGGCTCTATGTTAAGCTCTGCAACTCTGAAGCTATATTAAGCTCTGAGTCTGTCTATTAAAATGAAACTGCTTCTCTCCTCTGCTTGCCTGCTGAACTAAAGTGAAACTGATGTCTGTTTCTGAGCTCCTGAGTTGCTGCTGAAATTGAATTGATTGCAACATGTTTACTTCTGTTTGAGTTTGCTCCATGTTGAAGAATCTACAATTGGTATTGTAAAAATTTAATATGCTTATGAAGACGTTAAATGAAGCATCAGCCATCAGTTTATTTTTCTGGTGCTGAATTAACACTGCAAAACTCTGAACAAGTCATACTGGGTCACTAGAACAGGTCCAAACTGGTAGCAGCCCATCACTGCTTAGCTCTTAGGAAACCTGTAGTTCTTAAGCATCTCAATTCTGGGAAAGCTCCTTCTGCTGAAGTTCATTGAATTCATTCATTCTTGTCAATGATAAATGCTTTTCTGCCTCAAGGCACATGGTGGCTATTAATTGTTCTATTGCTGATTGGCAGCTGATTACCAACAACAAATAATCAAATAATCTCAGGTTGATACTGGATTGCAATCTGTATAAGTCAATGGGATCCTGTTCCTGTCAGAGGCACTGTTTAAGATACTTCTGGGTTGAGTTAACTGGTGACATCACTGCTGCCGGAGAGACATCTATGGGGGCTCTGTCATGTTCTCATGAAGGAGCTGGAGCATGTGACCGGAGCTCACCCCACCAAGCAGCAGCACGGGTCTCGAACACAGGCTTGCTAACTTCCAACGCATTGTCCTAACCACGTGAGCCATCCCGCTCCATTAGTCAGTGGGATGATATGGCTGCAGATTCAGGTTTTAGGCTATATCAAGAAAAATATAGTCTCGAAATCACAAAAAGTAATTCTTTTACTTAATCAGATTTGGCAGATGTTCACTTTGCATACTCTGTTTGATTCTGGGCACCATACTTCAAGAATCAGAAAAAGCTGCACAAGCTCAAGGAATTGCAATCAAGATGATAAGTCCTGTGAAGTCCCATGAAGAGAGAATGAAAGACATGCATGTTTAGCTTTCAGAAAGAAACACAATTTTGAAAAGTTATCATCGCAAAGTTCAAGACAACCATCATTCCAGAGTGTAAGGCATAAAATAATGGATTTAATGAAGAAAAATATTAGATTTCAAGAGTGGAATCAGTTATCTAGGGAGAGTTATGATCTCTTCTTTATGGGATCTGCTCAAGCAAAAGCTAGTCAGCCATTTGTCATTGACATTTTTAATTTGAGTTCCTGCAGAGTTTGGATTTGATTGCATGAATGGCCCTTGTAACCCAATGGATCTATGAAAATTAGAAACCAAGTATGATATTCAATGTTATACTTGCAGGAGAGTGGTTACCTAGCTATACTTTGTAGGAATGGCAGCTTCAAACATCATCTTACTATGTTTCCCCCCAAAATAAGACCCTGTTTTATAATTTTTTTGCCACCAAAAAAGGCACCAGGTCTTATTTTGGGGAGATGTCATCCACTGACTAATCTCACTTGCAAGCATCACCCCGGCCTCCTTTTTGCTGTCAGAGGCCTTCAGGAACTTCCTCTTCTGAGGCCAGCAAGGCTTTCTCAAGGCCTCTGCAGCCAGATTGATCCGGAACTTTGTTATCAGCTACAGAGGCCTTGAGGAAAGCCTTGCCAGTTGAAGAAACGGGCCAGCGAAGTGGATGTCAGGGTGTGCAAGGCCTGGGTACAACTGTCCAAAGGTAAGAGTAGGGCAGCTCCACCCCCTCATCCCCACCCTACCTTAATTTTTACCTACAGGATCTTAATTAGGGCTTTTTGGAGGGGAGGTAGAGCTTATATCGGGCGCATGTGTAAAAATCAAGCTAGGACTTACATTCAGGGTAGGTCATACTTTTGGAGAAACGGTATTACCGTGTTTCCCCGAAAATAAGACACTGTCTTATATATTTTTTGGCTCCCAAAAACACACTAGGTCTTATTTTCGGGGTAGGTCTTATATATTTATGGTGCCAAATAGTGGGTGTGAGTGTGTAGGGGGTGTTTCTGGTGCACGGTTGCTCCCTGAAAAGTCTTCCTGGAACTGGAGATTTACACTAGGTCTTATTTTCGGGTAGGTCTTATATTAGGGCAGGTTTAGAAAATAGTGCTAGGTCTTACTTTCAGGGTAGGTCTTATTTTTTTTTATTTTTATTTTTATTCATATTTATATCCCCCTTCTCCGGAGACTCAGGGCAGCTTACAATTTTTGGGATATAACCCAGTGTGCTCAGCAATAGCCTTCATTCCATTGTATATGCCTGCTTATTACTGCATTTTACAAAGTCAGCTTATTGCCCCCAACAATCTTGGATCCTCACTTTACCTACCCCGAGAGGATGGAAGGCTGAGTGAACCTTGAGCCTGGTGGGATTCGAGCCTGCACTAATTACAGGCAGCTGGAGCTAAGTGCTAGGCTATTAACAGCCTGCACCACCAAGGCCCTTATTTTCGGGGAAACACGGTAGCAAGTATAAACTCTGTTCAACAAAGGTGATATTTAACAGAGCCACTGAAGATTTCAGATATAAAGTTAATAAAATTTGAGCCTCTAGTTTCATATACACATTTGCACTCTTTTTATTGTAGTGGATTTTTTTTTTCAGATTAGGTAAGGACAAATAGCCGTTTTCTTTTCAATAAGAAGCAGGTGACTTAAAAGGATCTTCCATTTGTAGTCTCTTTCTCTTACTATCTGCTACATTCAAGCATATGCCGTAATGAATGTTGCACAAGGAATCAGCAAGTGGAGGAATTTTTTAAAAAAGGAAGAAATGGGGGAAAACAATACAAGTAATAGTTTAAAGTATTATTTAAAGTACAAGTAGTGCTCGACTTACAACAGTTCATTTAGTGACCATTCAAAGTTACAACGGCATTGAAAAAAGTGACTTATGACCAGTTTTCACACTTATGATCATTGTGGTATCCCCATGGTCATGTGATCAAAATTCAGATGCTTGGCAATTGACTCATATTTATGACGGTTGCAGTGTCCTGGGGTCAGCAAAGTCAATGGGGGAAGCCAGATTCACTTAACGACTGAGGCAAGAAAGGTTGTAAAATGTGGAAAACTCACTTAACGAATGTTTCACTTAGCAACGGAAATTTTGGGCTCAACTGTGGTCGTAAGTCAAGGACTACCTGTATCTAGCACACAGCACCGGACAATTTAAGAATTAAGTGGCTGAAAGGGCTCCTTGCCCCATCTAAATGTTTAAAGTTTCTTTCATCCTGCTAGCCTTACAAATTGAAAGAATCATCTTTAGGTGTAGATGTGTGTGTTTCTTTTTCTGCCCAAGAAAAATACCTTTCCCAGTGATCTTTTAGGCGGCTTTGTATCTGATTCTAGGAAAAAAAATAACTTCATGGCTGTGAAGAGTGGTGAAAGATTAAGTATTCCATAAAAAACGGGAATGCCGTTTGAAGACTTCAGGAGGCAAATGCAATTGTCCATTTCCTTCCACTTCTTTGAAGAGTTCTTGCTGTCATTTTACTGCTTGGTAGTCCCCATAAATAAGTTTCTTATATATCCCGTGGCCTTCCCGAAACTGGTCTCTTGTATGGGGGTTGGGATTATAGCCAGCATGACCAAAGACAGAGCTAAGTGGAAATGTGTTAAATTGAACAGATCCAGAGAAACCAAACTAGGGAGAAAATGCTAAACCGATTGCTAAATTTAATTCTTTCTTGAGACATACAGCCAGAGCTGGTGAATTGCTTATGGCTGATCTATCGGGTCAAAGTAAATAATTTTAACTCAGTTGGGTTCCCTTTGCTAATAGTCGGCCACCTGTTTCCAGCAATTGAACAATAACTTAGTCTCTAAAGCTGAGGCACAGATTTTCCTAGTGAATTGTTATCTCGGAGAGAGAGAGAACTTTATTTTGGTCATTGAGCAAGAAAAATACGATCAATAAAATGAACAACACAAAAGTGTTCCTTAACTGCAAGAAACATTTTTGGGGTGATGCTTACAGATAGTGTAGAATACTTCTGTTACTTTTAAGAGAAATCAATTTATCGTTATTAACAGACAGGGCAGACAAAAACTATCTGAACACCCAAGGAATCTAAATGAAAGGGCTCTTAAATCTAAACATGAAATTACAATTTTCTCTTACCAAAGGGCCACAAGTGTATAGTAAAATTATCCCAAAAGTTAAAATCTGGAGAGAACTTAATTCTACTACCAAAGCACCAAATGCATCATATGAAAACAAAGAGAGGGCAAATAGGAATGTTTGTCCAAATGCCTGCGACTATTTCAATCCTACTATAGGTATTAGTAATTACCTATTACAGGTAATATAACTACCTTACTATCGGTAGATTTATTTAGTGATCTTTTGAAGTTTCAACGGCACTGAAAAAAAGTGACTTATGACCATTTTTCACACTTATGACTGTTGCATTTGCAGCATATCCCCATGGTCATGTGATCAGAATTCAGACACTTGGCAACTGACTCATATTTATGATGGTTGCACTGTCCCAGATTCATGTGATCACTCTTTGTGACCTTCTGATAAGCAAAGTCAATGGAGAAGCCAGAGTCACTTAACGACCATGTTACTAACTGAACTGCAGTGATTCACTAAACAACTGTGGCAAGCTAGGTCGTAAAATGGGGCAAAACTCACTTAACAAATGCTTCATTTAGCAGCAGAAATTTTGGACTCAGTTGTGGTCGTAAGTCAAGGACTACACCTGTTTAGTATTACCTGTACCTGTACCTATACATACATACATTATATATACATACATACATACATACATGCATACATACATACATACATACATACATACATATGTATGTACCTATAACTTCTCTATTCACTTAAACTTTGTAATAAACAATAGACACTTATTTTTAAAATCATTTTCAGAGTTTACTTCACACTTATTTCTTATAATTTATGGGTAAAGATACATCAAACTATATTTTGCACTGGATGAAAAACACTGTTTCGGAAACATTTCTCTTCAGTAATGCTAAAGTTCATTAATTCATTATCTGAATTCTTTTCTAGAATCCACCTCCAAGGAATGAAATATAAATCTATGTCAGTTCCATGATGTTCAAATATAAATCTATGTCAGCTACATGATGTACATTCAGATAGACAAGCCAAGGCACACATTCACATGTCTTTTAAAAATGTAAGGAAAACTATATTAAAGGCCTAAAAATATTTTCCTCTGTTCCAAAATTATAACAAAATATCTGCCGGATGACAATAAAATATTTGCTACTGCTACACACGTACATATGAAAAGAATGTCAAAAAAATCTCTGTTTTCAAGTTTTCTCTCTAAAAATAAGTATTTTCCTAATTTGTTAGACTGTAAGAACAAATACCCATCATCATTGCAATACCAGAAGCCTAGCATTCATCAGCAACCATATGGTTTTGACTCTAGAAGACTTAAATGTTTAGTGTAGTTACTATAGGATTTGCAATCTTTCTCTACTTCAACAAATACCTGGCAAATCTGAGAATCAAATTCATGGTTTAACATATACATCCAATCCTCCAGTTTTTGTAAGGAATTATACATGTCATTCAAGTTAATTATCTCAGACCAGGGCTGAAATTTTATTTTTCATCTTAATGTTGAGATAATCTTCATTGAATATGGGATTCAGATGGATTTATTTTTGAATTGCATACATGGGATTGGAATTTGAATCAATGTCTACCACTATATTTATATTACCATTGATATTACAATAAATGCCTTGATTTTCTATATTGCCATAGCACTTTGGGGATCAATATTTTTTTAAATGCTTACATTCGAATGTAGCATATCCTCTTAAACAAGAAACAATACACTCTAATTATATTTCCTGCCTAGGATTAATTCTCCCTCAAGAGAAAGAATTCCTAAAGACTATGTATGTGTACTTTATCATGATTCTGTTGAAGATACAGCAAAGATATAATGTCATACATGAATTTGCAAGTTTTTTGGCAAGAGATGAAAAACTTTAACAACAAATCACCCAGAAATATGCAAACTATTCCCCATTTGCTAACAATCCATCATAATACCTTACAGACCTTGGAAGAGACAAGATGTCAAATATGTTATATTTTTCATATTCATCCATCTTTAAATATCCTTGATCATTTCTTTTATCAGGCATGTCCTAGAGAAATCCTGAGGATATGATGTTCCTCATTCCAAAGTTATTTAAGCATTGTACAACAGTAATATAGTTTTCAGTATTTAATAATTATTATATAATGGATCTAAGTAATGATTGTTTTATACTTACGGTTTTATTGGATTGTTGTACACTGCCCAGTCACTTCTGGTGAGTTGGGTGGCCACATAAATTTGATTGATAAATAAACAAACAAACAAACAAACAAACAAACAAATAAATAATAGCTCCATACCAGCTGTTTTTAAAATATGCCTCATGCATATTGTGAAGATAATGTGAAGGGCCTTGGTGGTGCAGGCTGTTAATAGCCTAGCACTTAGCTCCAGCTGCCTGTAATTATTGCAGGCTCGAATCCCACCAGGCTCAAGGTTGACTCAGCCTTCCATCCTCTCGGGGTAGGTAAAGTGAGGACCCAAGATGGTTGGGGGCAATAAGCTGACTTTGTAAAAAATGCCGCTTAGTAATAAGCAGGCATATACAATGGAAGGAAGGCTATTGCTGAGCGCATTGGGTTGTATCCCAAAAAAACCCTGTAAGCCGCCCTGACTCTCCGGAGAAGGCGGGATATAAATATGAATTAAAAAAATAATAATAATCCAGATGTGTGTTGCTCAGAGTATCTTTGAGAATGAAGAAGATTCAAATATATCTACCAAAGCACACTGACTAAGGTAAATGGGAGTGAAAAAATAGCGCAGTGAAGTGTAAAATAAAGTTCCATGCAAGTAAATGCAAAAGAGCCCTGTGTGAAAAAAATGGTTGTGTGATGAGGGAAGGAAACACACCTTCATCTGTTCTCCTTACATGATTATTCTTCATTATTATTATTATTCTGTGGTACATTCCAAATTTATTAACTGCACTATTAGAATTCAGGAGAATTGGCTAATGTCTCCAAATCTTTTTAAATATCACTGAGTTCATTTCATAGACAGGTTTCAATTGAAATTATATTTGCACTGGTTAAATCAGAAATATGAGATGGCTAAAGCTTTTTTTAAAAAAGAAGGAATGATCTCAGGATGCTTTGAAATACAATAAAGCATCGACCCATAAATGTGAAGCTCTCTTAAAGCATTTTTTGCTCCACAGCAGGAATGGGTGGGTGAATTTCATCAAGGGAGTGACCCTGTTCAAATATTTGCTGTGAGGCATAAACAGTTTCCTACATTTCTCTTTTACTTGTTAACCCCATTAGAGTTAATCTCCAGCTCAATTTTACAGATAATGTGAACATTTGACTATTTACTCCAGGATAAAATCATGTCATGAAGTGGAAAAGAAATCTCAGCTTTGTCAAACTGTCACATATATCCTAACATTTCAACATCATCCCAGCAATTTGTCGTTAACTGCAGGATGGACACTTGATATGACAGTAAGAACTTAAGCCTGTATTTATATCAAAACAAATGCTGATTAAGAAAACCTATGGAGGATGCAAAATCTGAAAGTTTGCAGAGTGATTCATTTTAAAAATGAATCATGCATTTTAATGTAACAGAGGGTTGAATAATATGGAAGAACTGCATTAGCTGTGTTATTACAGTTTGCATGAATTAAGTGAAAAATATATTGTTCAATTTTAAAAATCTTTACCTTATTTCCATTCTCTGTGATGCTATTGTGCAGGAAAGATTAAAGGTCACCCTGGACCACCAATTCTGAGGGCAATAATGGAGAGAACAAATGAGGTTAAGCAGTTATTAGAGGGGTCTCAAAACTAGAACAATTTCATAAAAAATAGCCTGCGAAGTGATTGAACAATTATCCTCGGTTCAAGACTTCAGGGAACGAGTTTTGCACCAACTCTAATGCTAATGATGGTCACAACCACTGGTTTCAAAGCCAGCCGGTCATGCGTAGAAGTGGTTGCATTGGACTGTAAAAGAGTTGGTAATTAACACCACAATTTTTACAGAAATGGGAACTTTATCGAACTTAAACAATCTCTCTAGCAGAGAAGGCTCTTGAGAAAGATTGTAGATCAGGCAGTGCTGGAGGGACGTGGAGTTAAGCACCTCATCAACTTAGAATTGTTATGTTCCCACGAACACTCCAAGTCCAACCCCCTCTTGAAATCTGCTGACCATTTTACAGTTGAACTTTGGTTGACCAGATTCTTCTGTATAGGTTTGAATAAATCATCTATGCAGCAGCTCAGTGGATGGCCCTGATTCTTTAAACCTGACAAATGGTAACAAAATGATTCAAGAAAGGAAATAGGCACCAAAGTAGAGCAGAGGTAGTGCCAGCAAGGAATAACAGGAGATTCTTGGAGACTGGATATGTTCCATGTCAGATTGTGCCGATGTGGAGGAGAAATATACATTCATACTGAGTTCAGCCAGTCTACAGCATCAAATCAGCATGCATTGACGATCGTGACTTTCTCCCCTTCGCTAAAACTGGCATGATTATGGCCGGTGTGAGACACATCTGGCCCGCAGGCCATGAGTTTGACAGTCCTGGTCTACAAGAAGTCCTCATCTTATGAACACAATTTCTGTTGCTGAACAAGGTTGCTGTTAAGTGAGTCCTGTCCAATTTTTATGAACTTTTTAAAGCGAATCATTATTCTTGTTGTGCCATATCTGTCATCGGACGTTAGTGCTGCTGAGTTTTGTTCAAACCAGTCCCTTAGATTTTGAAGCCCTGATGTTCCTCTTCTGCCTGGACCTCTTTTTCCTTCACTCTTTCCTTGGAGGATTAAGTGAAGCGTGCTGTATTTTTCCAGCTGTCGCATCACATGTCTGAAATATTCTAACTTTTGCTTTTTAATGGTTTTGATGATCTCTCTTGGCTTTCCCAGGTGGCTTATCACCACCTCATTTCTGATTTTGTCAACCCAACTTATACATTAACAGCCATCTGTAAATCCACATCTCAAATGCTTCTAGTCTTTTCAAGTGGCTTTCTGTCAGAGTCCAACTCTCTACTCTATAGAGCAGGAGAAAAAAGATGTAACATCTGACAAGCCTGATTTCCAATCATAAGCTTAAGTCGTGTCTGCAGAAGACCTCAGAAGAAGCTATTCATTGCTCTTGTTAAATGATTCATCTGGTCATGAAGTGAATGACTTGGCTTGGCGGAAACCAACGGGAAGGTCACATGTGGTGAGCACTTCATCCCAGGATGCTGCAATGGCTCAACGCTCAGATGTTAATCATGTGACTGTGGGAATGCTGCAATGGTTGTAAGGTAAGTCATTTTTTCATTGCTGTTGTAAATTTGAGTTGTTGTTAAATGAATGGCTGTAAGTTGAGGACTACTTGAATGGATTTTGTAAAAGCGTAACATAAGCAATACCCTGCTGGATAAGACCCTCACTTAGTCCAACAGTCTGTTTTCACAATGGTCCACCATCTACCCAACACAAATCTCCCAGAAGATAATATGGGTAACTTGTGTGTGTATGAAACAGACGGACAAGACAGAGATCTGCGTGATATTGCTGCAGCGCAACATGCACTGGCATATTTCACTATTAGGGGATAATCCTATATTGTAAATATTTTATAACACCATAGGAATAATTCAACTTAAGTAGATCTTTATTTCAAGATTCCCAAGTATGCTTTCTCAGGTATCCATTAAACAGTCCAGACCGGATTACTTACGTAAGAGTTTCATCCAAACCAGGAGACCAGAATTCAAGTATCCATCAATAATTTAATAACCATAGTTGATTTATAATACCAGGTGGGTAATTTTATATTGCACATCTACAGACAATATAAATAGTACGCCTAGCAGTACAATTAGTTTTATGGCAATACTGATCATATTTCCTAAGGATGTTTGTGTTTGGAGCTTGATGGTCAGGATTGGGTCTTTAAAAAAAGATAGTGAGTGTTGGGTCAAAAATGAAAAAACAAAAACAACCACAAGCCATTCTTGAGGAATAAATGATAGTGTTTTTTCAGAATTTTTCATCTAATAGGTTGGTTGAAAAAGGAAGTGATAAGAGAAGTAAAATTATTACATATTTTATACACAATTGTAACATGCATTTTATGCATAACTTATGTATTTAAGATGGTCAGCTAAAAATATTTTATAAATAAACAAAAAAGGATTCTAAAATAGTAGCTAATTTTCTAGCTATAAGATGCTGTTTTGGCTGATGGTGTATCCACTTTTACCATTTATGCTACTTCTATCCTGTGCTCATGTCAGCATGACTCTTTGCCAGCTTAAAAAAAATATTGTCTGGAGCGAGACATTTGGGCAACAATTTGCAAGAGACACACAGTCCAGACTGCATGCTACTACACCCTCCCCTTTGTTTAAATTTTATGGCTACCCACCTGCCATGTAGAAAAACACACCTTCTCTGTAGCTGTTCCCTTCCACCTTTCTGTAATAGGAAGCAACTGCTGAATGTATACTTTTTGTGCCTATGTATGTATGTGGCAGGCAGGGGTGGGATTCTACCAGTTCGCACCTATTCTCTAGAACCGGTTGTTAACATTCTAAGCAGTTCGGAGAACTGGTTGTTAGAAGAAATCACTGGCCTAATCCTGTAAGGAAGGCAGGAAGGAATCATTCTGGTGTTGCTTACAGAAACTGCCTCTCCGTTAACCCTTATTACATTCTTGGCAGGACTAGACTTCCTGTCCCAGGAACTTCTCTGGAGTTTCCCTCCTTTGCTGGTACTTTGCTTGTGTGGAGTGACCATTCAAAGTTACAATGGCACTGAAAAAAGTGACTTATAACCATTTTTTACACTTATGACTGTTGCAGCATCCCCACAGTCATGAGAGGCCAGGCGAGGAGATGCGTGCCTCGATGTGAGTGATATTGTGTTGGCCACACCCAGCCAATAACATGACCACCAAGCCACACCTACCACCTAAGCCATGCCCACAGAACCAGTTGTTAAAAATTTTAATCCCACCCCTGGTGGCAGGGTATGTATGTGATGCCTTAACTACTGCAGACAACTGGGTCTCTAGTAACATATTATCAACTGTTTATTGGTTGAATGGATCATTTAGAAAAGTGTGTCTTTTCATGTGGTTTTGTTGTGGTCTTTTAGGCCAACATGTGTAACATTTGGAAAAGGGTGTCTTTTTGAGTATGGATTTTAAAGTCCTCTTCAAAAACCAGAATTGTTCTAAAGCTCTTTAGCTATCTTACTTAAGGAAGAGTTTGTAAAAACTCAGAAGTTTTCAGATTGATTTACAAGTCTTCAGTTGACCTATTTAATATACCACCTTTGACTATTAGGGTTTTTCCCCCCATGAACATCAGTGGTTTAAAATAATAAACATTGGAATGATAAAAGAGATACTGCAATGGCAGAACTAATTGTAGAACTGAAGTAGCATTACTTTGAAATTTGAGGATAATAAAGCATTAAAAGTTTATGAATGGATGAGTAAAATTGTAGTACTTATTTTCAGAACAACTGGAGCGATTTTGGAAACAACCGAGGACGGAGGAAAAAAACACTGGCGTGACCTTTTTTTGTCCAGATGAATTCAGACATTTTTAAAAAGAGCATCAGATAAAAGTGATATCAAAGATAGTCAAATTACCAAGGGATAACAAAAACATTTTGATGTCCCATGAAACAACTGCAGTGAATTTTGCACATTTCTCATTTGAAAAGTCTAAAACTAGGAACTTGCAGAAAACTGTGTGGCCTCATTGAAGCCACATATCTGATATGATCATGGAAAGTGTTTGTTTATTAAATGTATTTGCTGCTTATGTCACCATTCAAAGTCACTCTGAGTGGCTTGCAGCACAAGAAGCATGAAAACTGTGTTTTTTTTGTCCTTTCTTCATACCCACTCTTCCAAGGGGAAAACATTTATGCCACCTGCCCAGTTTCAAATAGCTCATAACAATCAAACATAAAGACCGTAAGATCAGCATAAAGCCCTTAGAACTTCAAAATATAATCAAACAGCTACTAAATATTATATCATATCAACTTCCCACATTCTGTTAAATTCAGCAGAAGAGGATAATCTGAATCCATTTTTTCTAAAAGAATTCAGGGAAGGGGCAATCGTGACATCAGGAAGGTCCATAGTGTTACAAGGCCTGCAGAAAAAGCCTATTTATGGGGCCCGGGGCCCTTGATCTTGTGGGAGTGCAATCAGAAGCATAACCTTCTGAACAGCCTGCATAGGACAGGCAGATTCTGATCAAACATGACAATCTTTGTGGTTAAAGAGGAACAATCCGCATTTTGGATTGTACCCAGAAACCTATTGGTAGCCTACATGGCTGCTAAAGTAGATGTGGACCAGGATGGACCAGGGACCATCAGCAAGTGTGCAGGAGCTTTTCCAACATCAAAGACAACCCCTGGAACATCACATTACAGTAACTGAAGTGCAAGGTGTGACTTGCACTAAATCTGAAGCTCAGCATGGTTTAACTCAGAACATGTTTTTTTGTTATCAGAGTCTAATCAAATCAGGAAACTTAAAAAAAAATTTTTTTTGATGAACCTCAATAGAATCCTGATGAACATTTTTGTGTTATTATACCTAATAAAAAAGTTTCTGGATTAAGTTCAATTTTCTGATTCGTGATTTCTTCTATCCCTTGTCTAATTGTAAGAGTAAGATATAATGGTAAAGGAATAAGTAAACACATATACTGAAAAATGTGAGGAGATGCAAAAGATATCTTGATGTTGATAACAATGTATAAAGTTTTATTTTAGGTTTTTAAAATTTGAAAACTTAATAAAATTTATTTCAAAAAAAAGAATCCTAATCAACAGACAATAATTAACCCACTGAGCTGATTTGATACCAAAATGGTTTTCATCCAGAGAAGATCACAATAGCACATATACCACTTCACAGTGTTTTTACAGCCCTCTCTAAATGGTATACAGAGTCAGCATACTGCCCCCAACAATCTGGGTCCTCATTTTACCCACCTCGGAAGGATAGAAGGCTGAGTCAATCTTGAGCCTGGTGAGATTCAAACTGCCAAATTGCAGGCAGCTGGCAGTCAGCAGAAGTAGCCTGCAATACTGCATTCTAACCACTGTGTTAAATAATATTAATTTGGCCTGGATCTTTAAACCTATATCTATTTCACAGAGTCATTCAATAAATTGCAATGCCAAGTTGTGTCAGAACAAAACAGATTTATTTATAACAGAACAATCAATAAATATATTATTCTTAAATATATACAGAGTCTTTTCTTCTTTCGTTCCTCTTAAACAGTCCTTCAAGGAACTAGAAGTTACTATGAGAGATTCACAGTTCTTCCTCTCATAACCTCTTCTTAGATATAGCTAACCTCTTTAGAAAGTCCCTTTCTCTTTAGGTTATAGATCTTCTCTCAGATTTCTTTGCTATATCTTCTCATGCACAGACCTCAGTCTGTCAGATCCTAATATCTCCTCAGAGTCTTGGATCTTCTCAGTATCTCCAATCTCCCTCAGAATTTCCTCATTTTCTTTCTCATATTTTTCTCTCATTGAAAATGACAGTTGACAGCCCTTTTATACTTAGGGGCATGTCCTACAGTATCACAGTGAGGTGCTCAATGCCACCCTGTCATTGGTGGGTTTGATCACCTCATCAAACTCCACTAATTTGTAAACTGCATAGTAACTCCAGAAAGTTCTACTTTCTGACACACTGCGCCACCGATGCTCATTTAAACCATTCCTTCTTGAACAGAGCAGCAGGAAAAAAATCATTGTTGTAAAACTTAAAACAAAGCCTCTTCCCAATTAGGCAGTCTGTGATTTGCAAAGCTTTTGGGAACAATTTCTGATATTTAAATGATATCAAAGGCTAATACATTTGTAGCCCTGAAATTTAATATACAAATTATATTGCCTGAGTGAGGAATAATGCTGTGTAAGCTTGGGGAATATGTTTAGGAAAGTGAAGTCCTATTGCTGATCTACAAGCATGAGAAAAAAAAAGCTTTGGAGTCTTAGGTAGAGCAAGACTGACTAACTTTACAAACTTCACTGTTTATGCAGAAAATCACAGGCACACGTTTTGTTCAAAATGTGCTACAATAAATTAATTCAGTTCTTGGAAAGATTAAAACAAAAGTTTGATTTTGGGACTTGGCATTTATAGAACTGTGATCTGAATGACCCATGTGCTAGGACATCTGAAGGATCCAAAACAGCTCTCAGGAAATATATATATATGTGTGTTTAAAAACAGCTCTGCCATTACTGTCAAAGCAAATTATTTGCTTTGGCCAGGGTTATTTTCTGCATAGCTCTGACTGCACCTCCATGTTCCTTTCATGGCTTCCACCTCACCCAGGCTGTCTCCCTGAGGGGACGTTTGGTCTCTCAGATCCTAGTTTTATAAATACATAAAGTGTTGGCCGAGCCACAAAGACAACAAAACAGAATCTACCCCATGATGAAATACGACCTTTGCCAATTCTTTCCTTGTAATGCAGGAAATCTTACCCACTTAAGATAATACTAACTTACCACAAGGTTGTCTTTGGAAGGGCAACCTATACCAAAAAAAAAAGATTTTTTAACTTGAGAAAAACTGGAAATATAAACAAACGTACAGGTAATTAGGCAAAATATAGAAAAGGCTTGTGGCACCTTCAAAAGATAGTTTAATGTGGTGGTGAAGATGTCAGCCTAGAAATCAGGAGACTGAGTTCTAGTCAGTGGTGGGATTCAATTTTTTACTACCAGTTCTGTAGGTGTGGCTTGGTGGGCATGGCAGGGGAAGGATACTGTAAAATCGCCCATTCCCCCACTCCTGGGGGAAGGATACTGCAAAATCCTATTCCCTCCAATCAGCTGGGACTCGGGAGGCAGAGAATAGATGGGACGGGGCTAGTCAGAGGTGGTATTTGCTGGTTTTCTGAACTACTCAACATTTCCGCTACAGGTTCTCCAGAACTGGTCAGAACCTGCTGAATACCACCTCTGGTTCTACTCCCTGCTCAGCCATGACAGCTGGCTGGGTGACTTTGGACCAGACACTTTTCCTCAGCTCAGCCCACCTCATAGGATTGTTGTTGTGGGGAAAACAAGAGGAGGAAGAAATCCAAGTAGTCCTTGAGTTATGACCACAAAGAACCCCAAAATCTGAAAAGAGACTGTTGGTAACAGTTAAGCGAGTTTTGCTCCATTTTATGATATTTTTTTTTGGTCACACTTAAGAAAACTGCTGCAGTTGTTTAGTGAATTTTATTTGATCGTTATGACCAGGTGGTTGTTGTGGGAAAAATAGGAAGTAGTGTTAGATACATTCGTTGCCTTGTGTTAATTATAAAGTAATAAAGGTGGGATTTTTTTGAAAACAGCAATCAAGTAAATCAATCAATCAATGCATCCCATGCATTTAACAAAATGACCTGCGACCCAGAAACTTTTACGCAGTCATAAATACGATTTATCTTGAAGGTGACCTCAAGATTCCTATTTAGCTTAGCTGCAAAAGATTAATGCAGCCACCATCCCTCTCTGGAACACTGAATAAAATAGAGAGCAATTCAAAATACACGGAACCGTACAGAGGAATAAAACAATCATTTTTAGAAGGTTGAGAGCAACTAGGGATAGCTGTAAGTGAAGGTAAGCATTTTGGCTGCTAGATAGAAGGAAATCCAAACATAATGTCTTACGATAATGGTCCCTTGAGTAAGATATTGCATAAATTGGCCATCTGCTCAAAGGAGTTTTTGCCTTTCAGTCTTGTTTCTGGCCTGAGGAACAGAGGGTAAATGCCCCACAATAATTTTTCTACATCTCTTTCTTCTATTTTTGCCCTTCCTTTTAGCTGCATCCTGACAGGACCTTCTCAGGACAAACTTCTAAAGCTGAAGTTATCTAGGAGTTACAACTCTAAAAAATACTCTAGATGCTCTTCAGTAAGTGTAGCAAAGTCTTTATTCATGTGGGCACTCAAAAGCCAAAATTCTTATTTCATCATCATTATTTTTTTACTTATTAAATTTGTTTAATTTATAAGGCAATTCTTCTAAATAATTTTAATTGAATTGAAATGATATATATCGCAATAAAGGCAAATATTTGGCATAGTGGTTAAGGCACCACCCTGAAAACTAGACCATGCAGCATTACCGCAAAATGAATTCATAGAAAGACAAGGAAAAGAACCACATGGAATAATCTATTTGCAAGCGGAAGCAATATGATAAAAATGAAAAGAGACTGGAAAAGAGTTAATTACAGTATTTCAAACAGGAGCATAAGGATATAATACCTTTGTATCAAGGATCCTTGTTCTCTAAGAGCTTTAAAACCACAGTACCATACAATAATCTGAAGGTTTTCTGTTTACTATTTGATTTGTTCTGCTGTAGTTTTGATTGTACTAGTTTCCGAAGCATTGTGCAAGCGCCAAAGGAAACCAAAAACCCCTGCTCTAATCTTACCATGACTCAGTTCAAGTGTAGCACTAAGCTGTGGTTTGTTTTTGAAACCTGATTTACTGACATCAACCACAGTTAGCTAAGTTCACACAAAGATGCAAATTATAAACCACGGTTTACAAACCACAGTGCTTGAGTTCACAGAATATGCTTTAACCAAAAACCAAGCAAGCCATCCTGATGGCTTAGCATTATGAGTGAACCCAGTCACGACCTTCTGACTGTTTCATATTTGATATGCAGGAACACAACACCACACAAAACAGCCTGGGACTCTCTGCCTCTCATCCAATATCCAAATATTCACTGCAGACATTTTAGGCTCATGAGTTCTGAGTTTCAGAGTGTATTGTGGGAGATGCACAATAAGTAAACACCTCAGCTTTGATATCCAGTGTGGGAATACTGTCTTTTTGATAAATAGGGACAATAGGATTAGAACTGAAGTATAAATGGAATTGGATTCACACCATTAGAATCTAGACCGGCGTTTCTCAATCTTGGCTGGCTGGGAAATTCTGGGAGCCGACATCCACACATCTTCAAGTTGCCAAGGGTAGACAACATAAAGACACCTATAATACAATTGTGAAATGATGGAAAGCTTCCGATAGTAGGAAGGTATATGATCCAGTCAGGATCCAGATAAGTGGAGATCCATCTGTTGTATGATGAATATGAGCTTCATACTGAGGGGAGAACTTTCAGAATTTTCAGTCTGGAAAAAAAATAATCCTTTGTAGTTGCAGTTTGGTGGATTAAGTCTTACAGGAATAAAGTTTTTTTATTGAGATTCCCACATATAAAGTGATGGCAGGAGACTGAAAAAATAACAAATGGAGATGGAGAATTTGATTCATTTCAAGTAATTTTGAAAGGCAGCATTATTATTAAGGAGCCTCTGTGGCACAGTGGTTAGAGTGCAGTATTGCAAACTACGTCTGCAGCCAGCTGCCTACAAATCTGGCAGTTCAAATCCCACCAGGCTCAAGGTTGACTCAGCCTTCCATCCTTCCGAGGTGCGTAAAATGAGGACCCAGATTGTTGGGGGCAATATGCTGACTCTGTAAAACCGCTTAGAGAGGGCTGTAAAGCACTATAAAGCGGTATATAAGTCTAAGTGCTATTGCTATTACTATCTCACCTCAGGAATAACATCAATGCCAAAGCCCAATTTTTGCCTCTAATGTAGAGTTAAGTGAAATGTTTATATATATAAAAAAACCATAACAATTTTTGGTTGGTTAGTGAATCAAAGTTAAAAGAGAAAAAGTATACAAAATTGGTTGCATGGCATGCCCACTGGTATTAGGCCTGTCGAATTGGGGAAGGGTTTACTGGAAAAACCTGTCAATATACATGCTTTGGTAGGCCTGGAATTTTTCAAGCTACCCAAGGTTCAGGATTCAGAAATACCATCATGCATAAAGGTCTACATTACTACAGAGAAGCTGCAAGATGGATATTCAGGGATTTTTTGTTTTGAAATGTTAAAGAAAACATAAAGAATTAATCCAATCAAATATAAAGCAAGGAAGAAAAAAAGAAAAAAAAGCAAAGGAAAAGAAAAAAAAACGTTTAAGAAAAATGTTCATTTCCATTCTTTGGATTTTTGCTGAGAGTCATCGCTTTGAAATCTTTGGCTGAGTTTTGTCCTTGAAAAGACAAGAAAGATGGAGATTGATTAAACTGCTAGGGGAAAAAAAGACTTATTTTCTTCATTCACACACCCAATTGAATTAAGGCAGGGTGGTGCATGCCTTCCTGTCATAATTACAGGGTTAGCCCTATCATTAGATAAGGTGTGGCAGTTGCCTCAGGCCGCAAACTCTGGTGTTTTTTAAAGGCAGCAAATAGTTAATTATTTAATGCAAGCATTGTTTTAAGGCAGTTGTTATGGTATTTAAAGCTATGGATAAAGAAAGGAACTTGTGGGATTTGTGTGTTTTGTTAAATACGTCAGAATTATTCATCTGATTCTCAATATTATACAGTTTGATGAGAATTCACTTCAATTTATGCACAGAATATCTTGTGTTCACCAGGGCTAATTAGACTGAAAATAATTTTTCAAGTATCAGTATCTATGGGCTGTGGTGGTGCAGTGGTTAGAATGCAGTATTGCAGGCTAATTCTGCCGACTGCCAGTTTGATTCTCACCAGCTCAAGGTTGACTCACCCTTCCAAGGTCGGTAAAACCAAGATTATTTGGGGCAATATGCTGTCTCTGTAAACCACTTATAGAGAGCTATAAAGCAACGTGAAGCGGTATATAAGACTAAGTGACATTGCTATTGCTATCTGACAAGCACCTATTTGGATTTGGGGTTAACTTACAAAATAAACTTGAATTGGTGGTGAAAACCCTGATAGGAAAACAATTCTGATTTTGGAATTAGTATCGCATTTCCAAACAAATCAAGAATTCGTAGCAGCACTGTTCAATCTTTTCACTTTTTATCCCATGCTCTCTGGGGAATTCTGGGAATTGAAGTCCATGCATCTTAAAGTTGCCAGGGATGAGAAACACTGATGTAAATACAGAAACAATGAAAATCCTCAGAGAACCAATCTTGCCTACTAAGTGTTAATATTTACCTGAATGTTGCATTGCTTAGGATGAAATATTTCAGCCACTCAGTCACAATTTACAAATTAGAACTACAGTATCCTTGACATTAGTGAAACATAAATCTAAAATACAGGTAGTCCTCGACTTACAACTGTTCATTTAGTGACCTTTCAAAGTTATAATGGCATCAAAAACAGTGGTTAAGAGTGCAGTACTGCAGGCTAATTCTGCCGACTGCCAGGAGTTCAATTCTCACCAGCTCAAGGTTGACTCAGCCTTCCATTCTTCCGAGGTCGATAAAATGAGGACCTAGATTGTTAGGGGACAATATGCTGACTCTATAAACCACTTAGAAAGGGCTGGAAAGCACTGTGAAGTATATAAGTCTAAGTGCTATTGCTATCCCCAGGCTCATGTGGGAATAGTCAGACGGTCAGACACTTGGCAACTGATTTATATGTGTAATGTATGCAGCGTTTGAAATGATTGGTTATAAAAGTACAGAGTTTGAAATGATTGGTTGTAAAAAGTGCGGGAAATCCGAGCACAGCCATTGGCTACTAGCCGCGGCAACTGGCTATAAAAGCTGCCGCGGCTAAGCCATTTCGGGTCCGTTCTGAGCTGTAGTCTAAAGAATAAAAGAGCTGAAGCACTTCACGTCCTGTCTCCTTCCGAACATAACACTGGCGACGAAGGTGGGATCGTAACGGAGGAGAAGATGACGCAGAAGAATCAGAGGCGAGATGACTGGGCTGAACACTCCCCCAGCCCCCTTTGATCCGAAGAACGAAGACTGGGAGTCATATGCAGACAGATTTCAAATGTTTTTAGAAGGAAACGATCTACATCGATATCTGAGCAATGGAAAAGAGCAATTTTCCTAACACACTGCAGTCCAGCAGTGTTCAAGATGGCAAAGGCTTTGGCTACTCCAGCAGACGTGAAGGTGATGGCCTGGGCAGATTTGGAGAGGCTATTAAGGGCGCACTACACACCCCAAGTATCGTGCCTCATTTGCAGACACGAGTTCTACCGCCGCAATCAAGGAGATGATGAAAGCATCAGTGACTTCGTGGCAAGTTTGAGAAACATTGGAGGCGCTTGTGAGTTCAGCACACTAGAAGAAGCCATGCGCGATCGTTTTGTCTTGGGCCTTAAGGACGAGGTCCTACAGAGTAAACTACTTATGAAGCCAAAAATTACGCTGAAAGAAGCCATCAATGAAGCAATAGCAGCAGAAGCCACAAAAACCTCAGCAGCAACAATGAGAAAAATGAATCGAACAACGTCCCATGCTGAAGGTGAGAAAACCACCACAGTACATTTTGACGAGTCAGAATCAGAGTACAGCGGAGAAGAAGAAGGGATTAACAGGCTCAGAATGGAGCAGAAATGGAACACCCAGGGCCGGAAGAAGCGAGACTTCCACTGCGCAGGGTGCGGAGGGAACCACCCCCGCACGGAATGCAAGTTCCTGGAAGCCATTTGCCTCCATTGCAAAAAGAGAGGGCACATCGCGAGAGTCTGCAAATCATCCAGAACCCCACCAAACAGATGGGAGTTTGTTCCAAATAATAAAGACAGAGAAGTAAAACCCAGCAACACCAGCGAAAAAATGGGGCGAGGAACAGAAGCAAGCGGAAAAAACGAAACTCATCAAACTGTAACCATCGGGCATTCCTTATCACTGAACAATAGGAAGGTGCATGTCAAGGTGTATATCGAGGGAAGACCATGTCAGATGGAGGTAGACTCAGGTTCATACCTATCTATGGTGTCATGGGACACTATCCAAAGACTTTTACCTGAAATTCAGAAGAACCAATTCAAAAAACAAGCACTAACCCTCAAAGACTACCAAGGAAACAAGATTCCTGTAGTTGGAACAAGAAAATTCAACGTGAAGTTCAAAAATCACACTAAAATTCTACCATTGACCATTGTAGACAAAGATCGCCAAGTTTGCTGGGACTTGAATGGTTCAACCCTTTGGGCATCGAAGTGACTGGTATCAACCATGTGAGCGACTCTGAGTGGGAAGAAGCCTTGAAATCAGAATTCCAAGAGGTCTTCAGCGACGGATTAGGCAAGTACTCAGGGACCCCTATTGCTTTCAATTTAGACCCCAACGTACAACCAATCCGGTTGAAAGCCAGACGGGTGCCATTTGCGTTAAAAGAAAAAATCGATGAACAACTAGATAAACTGATTGCTCAAGGGGTACTAGAGCCCACAGACCACTCCCGATGGAAAACACCCATAGTTACCCCTGTCAAAGCAGATGGCTCTGTAAGAATTTGTGGGGACTATAAGGGGACACTGAACCATGCCCTACAACAAACTGCATACCCGGTGCCAGTAGTACATCACTTGTTACACTCACTGGGCAGGGGCACTGTTTTCACAAAGTTAGACCTGGCCCAAGCATACCAGCAGTTAACAGTAGACGATACAACTGCAGAAGCACAAACTATTGTGACCCATCGGGGTGCTTTTAAATGTAAAAGATTACAATTCGATAAGTGTGGCACCAGGCATCTTTCAAAGCCTTATGGAAAGGATGTTACAAGGTCTAAAGACCTGGCCCAAGCATACCAGCAGTTAACAGTAGCGATACAACTGCAGAAGCACAAACTATTGTGACCCATCGTGCTTTTAAATGTAAAATTACAATTCTGGCACAGGCATCTTTCAAAGCCTTATGGAAAGGATTTACAAGGTCTATGGGTGGTACTTATTTGATGACGTCTTAATCTCTGCTAAAAATGACACTCACTCAGAAAGACTCAGAAGTTCTAACTAGGTTCAAAAAAGCAGGTTTAAAGGTCAAAAAAGAGAAATGTATACTAAGAACTGACAAAGTTGAATTCTTAGGCTATATGATTGACAAACATGGTATCCACCCCACAGAAGCCAAAATTCAGGCAATCAAGGAAGCCCCCAGACCGAAATGCAAAGCTGACTTACAAGCATTTCTGGGACTCATTAATTTCTACCATATGTTTTTACCACAGAAAGCAATCATTGCGGAACCCCTACATAGACTGCTTGATAAAAAACTGCATGGGTCTGGGGCAAGAAAGAAGCAGCGTTTAACAGTATTAAGAGACAAATCACTTCTGATTGTGTACTAATAGAGTTTTGTGAAAATTTACCAGTGGTGTTAACATGTGATGCCTCCCCTTTTGGAGTTGGGGGGGGGGTACTGAGCCACAAGCTACTGAGTGGCAAGGAAGCTCCCATTGCATTTTATTCCCGCACATTGACTAAGGCAGAGAGAAACTATAGTCAACTGGACAAGGAAGCCTTGGCCATAGTAGCAGCTGTCAAGAAATTCCATGAATACGTTTATGGCAAGAAATTCACCATTGTCACCGATCACAAGCCTCTCCTCGGAATTGTGGCCGGGGATAAACCAATGCCAATCATCCTGTCACCACAAATGATGAGATGGACTGAATTTCTCACGGCATACTCCTACAAACTCATTCATCGACCGGGAAAAGAAATTGGGCACGCAGACACATTAAGCTGCTGCCCATTACCCTTACACACTGAGGACCCAGCTCCTGAGACTTTCACTTTTTTCTTAGAAACAGTTGAGAAGTTACCTGTGAATGCTGCTGAAATTGCTAGAGAGACAGCTAAAGACAGCTTGCTGGCCCCTATCCTGAGTTGGATCAAGAAGGGTTGGCCACAACATGAACTCGCTGATGCCAGCAAACCCTTTAAGTCCAGGCAAACTGAACTATCTGTGTTAAAGGGTGTATATTGTGGGGTAATCGAGTGGTTATTCCTGCAAGGTTACAGAGGGAAGTATTGGAAATGTTGCATGAGGGGCATCCGGGAGTTGTTAGAATGAAGGGATTGGCTAGGAGCTATGTATGGTGGCCAGGGATAGACAAAATGGTTGAAAACTGGGTGGCATCCTGTAGGAATTGTCAGGAAATGCGCCTGCACCACCTGTGGCTCCTAAACAGGAATGGGAATGTCCTAGGGGACCATGGTCAAGGATTCACATTGATTTTGCTGGCCTCTAAAAGGGCATACTTTTCTGATTGTTGTAGATGCATACTCCAGATGGCTTGAGGTTCTCCCTATGTCCTCCACCATGACCGAAGCTGTCATCAAGCAGCTGAGGAAACTTTTTGTAACTCACAGGTTGCCCGATGTTCTTGTTTCCGACAAAGGTCCCCAATTTACTTCCAACCTTTTTGAATCATACTTAGCACAACAGGGCATTAGACACGCCCTTACAGCTCCCAGGCACCCTTCGACTAACAGCCGGGCTGAATGTATGGTACGGTTTACTAAGGAGAAATTTCAACAGTTAAGTCCCTGGGACATCTCTGAAAAGGTGGACAAACTGCTCAGTATCCAACACATTACCCCCAGCCCTTCCACCAATTTAACACCTGCCGAACTCTTAATGGGCAGGAAACTCAGGTCAACCCTCGACCGCCTTCACCCCTGCAAACCACCGCGCCAGTAGACTCCACTAGCAAGACTCGCATTTTTCACATTGGTGATCGAGTTTATGCTAAAAATCTTGTGGACCCTTATGGATACCTGCAGAGATCATCCATGTAACAGGGCCCAGTTCTTACAGGGTTCAGACAGAGGATGGGTTCCTTTGGAATAGGCATATAGACCAATTATGGTCCAGAAAGTCTCTGGACGTTCGCCCTAGCTCATTTCTGGACTCCTTGCGCACACCCAATCCATGGGGAAGGGGAGACATTGAAGATAATGAACAAGTAAAATACCCCCAGTTAACGAGCTAACACTGCAAAAGCCACCCCAAACCTTAACACAATCATCACAACTGCTAACACCAATAGAAGACAGCACACCTTTACCAATGTTAGAGGAGGATGACATGGGGCCAGAGGTGGACTGGGAGGAAGAGACAGGTTGGAGTAACAAACCCGGATCTACCACCAAAAAAGTCCAAATAAGGAGATGTCAACAACTTCCATTCCGCAACTTCGGGTTGAGCCTTCTACTTCGAGAAGCAGGCGGCGGTTTGTGATCGTCCCACGACCGCAGCCTGGCTCTTAAATCCGGAGGCCCGATCCTGCAAGGTTGGGGGCTGAAGCTACCTGGGGAGGTGGCGGAGAAAGGAAATCTGCCAGCCAGAGTGAGGAGCTGCATCTCCCCTTTTTGGTCTGGTCTTTTCCCTCGAGGCGTCAAGAAGTGGTGGTGGTCAAAATGGCCACCTCGAGAAGAGAAGGTCTCAGCAGGATTAGGTGGTGCAGGAGGAAAGAGAAATTGACAACAGCAGAGGAACCGGGAGTATCGGATGGAAAGATCAAAGGCACCCAGGGATTAAGATAAAGATGAGTTTTTAAAAAGAAACAAGAAGCGCATAGTTCAAGTGAAGGAAAAATAAGTAAATATTTTTGACAGCTATAAGGGAGCTTGAACGGAAAAGGAAGAAGCCAAGCGTAAGGACTTAAGTTTGGGGCTGGAAAACTTTGAATATCAAAATAAAGAGAAAGGGTTAAGACTCTGTGCAGAAAGTGCCACTTTGTGGAGAAAAATTGGAAGCTAAAGAAAGAAAGAAACTATCTTGTTCCTTTGTGGATTAGGTTGTTACATTTAAAGAGCATAAGACTCATAGAAAGTGAAAGCTTGAATACACAAAACGGACTACGGACTAATTGGTGATATTGATATAGACTCTGGACCTGGGTTAGGATCATAGAAAATTTAAGAAAAGAAGAAATAAGGAAAATTAAAATTCTGGTGGCCATCAAAAGAATTAAAATGGAGTTTAAAAAGCATGAAAAAGAACTACAGGAAATAACTGAACTAACTTGGCTTGTTGCAGAAAACATGGGCATTCAAATGCTGAATAAAGAAGAAGAAGAAGCCTTGGAAAGGGAGGAGCCAGCACAAGAGAAAAATATCTTAAAAGACAATTAATAAAAGATTAATACAAATAAAAGGAAAAGGAAGAGTGGCTAAAAAACGGAACCTAAGAAAAGTATCTAAAAGGGAACATTTATGAAATTAAGCATGTTAGAAAAGGTTCAGAAGGAAAAAGGGAACAGAAAATGAAAGAGAGGATTCAAACTGGATAGAAAGAGGGGAAACAGGATAAGGAGAAAGGAGCCAACCTAAGCGAAAATATTTTAAAGACAATGCTAACTAGAGTAATCTAAATAAAGGGAAGGAGGATGGTCAAAAAACGGTTGGATGGAACATTATGAAATTAGGCATGTTAGAAAGGTCAGAAGGATAGAAACAGAAAAGATTAAAAGAGAGAGAGGATTCAAACTGGATAGAAGAAGGGGATAGCGGGATAAAAGAGGAGAAGGAACAAGAACAAAGATAGAGACAGAATTATAATGAAGAATGAAACTTGTTTGCATAGAGATAATAATGGCTAATGTATTAAAAAGGGGGGTTCTGCATGAAGAAATGGTAATAAGATATATTGTAATTATAAAAGTGTAAAACAATAGGGGTTACTGACAATTTACTGGTAAAGGTCACATTTTTATTTCTTATTTACAAAAAAAGGTAAATGATGATTAGATAAATTGAATTAATTGAAATGATTTTAGAAAATGTCTAAAATGAGATTTGTCAATAACCAAGATTAGTTATTTTTTTATTATTATCTTGGAACCATAAATAAATCTTGGGGATATGTATTGCAGAACCGATCGATTAGAACCCGATCGATTAGAGATATATGTAGGAGCTTTTCTTTTCTCCTTTTTCTTTTTCTTTTTCTCTATCTTTCGTTTTAAAGGAATGATTATGATTATGCTACTATATTAACCACTGAGGTGTCACTTTCTGAGTATATTAATGAAGCAGGGATCCTATCTTTTATGTAAAAGTACTACTCCTCTTTTTTCTTTTGGTCTAAAGCATAAACATATTGCCTAATTTTTTATTCTCTAATAGATGTTTCTGTTTTTGAGTAATATGGACTTCTTGTAGTGCTATAATGTCTGCTTTTTGAATTTGTAAGTGTTTAAAACCTTTTTCCTTTTTACCGGTGAGTTTAATCCATTTATATTCCAAGATATAAGATCAGATAGATTTGCATTTTATTGAATTCTATATTTAAGCTTCTTGTAATTCTAATGTCCGTGGTTCTTCTGCAACTTCCGATTTCCCATTACTGTCATCTTTACTGTCAGTTATATTTACCTTTTTATATGTCTCTAATCTTTTCCTTTCGACTCTCCTAATTTCTTCCCTGTCTTCATCTACTCCCTCCCTGTTTAAGTGTTGATCAAAAAACATCTCTGCCTTCTCTATAGTCTCTATTTTATATTTCTTATCATGCCAGGTAACCATTATACCTTCTGGGACTAACCATCTAAAATTAACATTTTGTTTTATCAATCTGGTCATTAAAAATTGGTAGGGTCTTCTCAGATCTCTTATTTTTTTGGGGGTTTGTTTAAGTATTATTATTGTTTTATCGGCATATTGTAAAATATTATCTCTGGATCTATGTAGAATTTCATCTCTGAGAGATTTCTTGACAAATTTAACATGTATCTCTCTTGGTGAAAGTTAAATCTCTAAGCGTAGTTGGTTTGGACTCTATACAGTTCGTCAATTTCCTTCATTAGATCTTCTTTTTCCATCTCTAGTGTGCCAGCTAATATATCTGTCATAACCTCCCATAAATTTTCTTCCCTTTCTTCCTTTACATTTTGAAATCTTAGATAATATGCAGCTTTTTCTGACTCGAGATGAATAATCGCAGTTCTAGTTCTTTGTTCTCTCTTACTAACCTTTCTGTCAACTCATCTACTCTCTTTTCTTCTTTGGTCACCTTTGTTTCAATTTCAATATTTTTCCTGATTTTTCCTCATCTCCTGTTGAAATATTTCAAATTTTTGTCTATCTTTTGCATTTTGTCTTTCAAATCTATTTTAACCGACCCAATTTCCTCTTTCATCTCCTCATGATTTTTGACCATCATTTCTTGCATGTTTAGCAATAAACTTTGTAAGTCCTTAGAGGAATTTGCACGTTCTTTAGGGGCGTTTCCTCAATTGTCTTTTGTGCAGAGGACTCTGCACTGTCATAATAGTTGGTAGTTGGGCAGGAGCTTTCCTGACTGTGCCAATCTTAGAGATATTAGTAGTACTCGTCATTTTTCAAATTTAACTTAAAGTTTATCACAATATCAGTTAAAGTTCACTTTTCCCCTTATTTCTTTCCACCCAAATCAAGTTTATATCCCAATCTCCTCCCTCTTTTATTTTTGTGTAGACAAAATTATCTCAATACGTATAACATAGATATACTTATTCAATATACTTATTCAATACTTATCTACTATCTCTTCTAATATTTGAAACATAAAAAATAGTTCTTTCCTAAATCAACAACAATTCTAGTGAAAAGCTTATCAATTTTATAATTATGTAATTCAATAGTTTTAGGTAAATAGTTATTTAGATATTAAGATATTAGAAAAATATTAGCAAATATTAACAATTGTTTCTAAATATATAATAATAGTTAGAAAGAAAAAAGAAAAACAAAAGGTAAGAGTATAATTAAAAAAGATGTCAAGTATAGAAAAGAAAAAGGAAAGGAAGAAACAGAATCAGAGAAAGTATCTATCTAAGAGTTACAAGTTTAAAGTTTGAAAAGGGAAAGTAAATCGAAAGTCTAATGTATCTAAAGTATCACTTTCAGTTCCGCTCCTTCTTGTTGCAGCGTGAGTCAGGGAGTTTCTTTTCTTTCTGCTGCTTCCTCTTCTCTTATTAGTTGCGATCTTGAAAAGTTTTTTGGGGAAGATCTATATAGTTCAACGGTCTTTCTTAATTAGGTCAAAAGGGATTCAGTAGAGTCAATAAAGTCCAAATCCAAGTATTTTGTATTTTATTCAATCATCTCTTTTCGGTCTGTTTCTCTCAATCTTCCGTGGTTGACAAGTTAATTAAATTGTAAAGAATCCACAGCGTCCATTTTCAATCAACTCTGCTGCTATCTTTAAGTTGAGATCTTTATGCCTTGTTTGGTTCAAATTGAGGTCTAAATTAAAATCCGACCCGAAGTTGTATATATATTTTGGTGGTATGTACCTGTTCAATTATGTATATATTGTTCTTGTTCTCCTTCTAGCAGTTTAAGTTTCCATTTCTATTCTCTCCTTCCGCTCATCATGAATCTCGCCGCTTAGTCAGCTTTTTAGATTAGAGCTGTTAATCGTTTCTTCAGATGTTTTCAAAGTTGTCTATTGGCATCTAAATTATCTTTGTTTATTTTTTGCTTATTGGATATTGCTTAATCTTGCAAAGCCGTACCTTGGGTTCTGCTTGGTCACCGCTGGTGTGGTCAGCTGTCAGCATTTAAGGTGGCCATTGCTAGCCTCGATCTTCTGCCCGTTCGTTTGTTCGCTCTGGTTACCCGATTCCACCGCCAGACCGCCGCCTGGGGTTTCTCTCCAGGGACCCCTCTCCTTCAGGAGCTCTCCAAGCCCCCTTTGGGCTCTATATAGCCCAGCGTAAGTGAAGGATCGTGCTCGAGAGTCCTCTGCCCGCCCGTCCCTTCTCTCTGACAGCTAACCGGAAGTCCCAAGAGGTGTCACTTTCAAAGTAGTAAAAGGGGGGCAAGTCTAGGTTTTTCTCATTCTTTTAGTGTTAAAATTTGTGCGGATTTAGAATTATGGAGAGAATATGATGAAAGGGCAAATCTGGACGGATAAAAGAATTCTGTAAATGATAAAAGAGTATTAACAATGTGAAGATAATTAAAGGATAGATATGGATGAACTTTATCTTTAATATGATGGGCAAATATATTGTTATTTGTAAGATTTATAAATGATGTTTTAATATATATATATATATATGTTTGCAATTAATTTGAAATGAACTGGGGTTACATAGATTGAGATTAAGATTTGAGATTAGGATTAATTTCTTTGACTCTTTGTCTGTTAAAATGGAATAGAAGTGAAGTTAAATGCTTAAAATGAAAATAGACCTACTGTCATATTTGCATGTAAAAGTGATGACCCGGGAACATGCTTTCTACTGAAAGAGCTGTTTTAAAAATTGTTAAAATTGAATAAAATTTATTTAAAAAAAAAAACAACTTCCATTCCCTCCAAACATATGGAGGTTCCTAGAACACCTGAACCACGCAGATCCCAACGAACCCGTAAGAGCCCCACCTATTTACAAGAGTACATTAGATAGATGGGGGGTTTGAGTATGGACCGGACCAAGTGGGGAGGGGTGTAATGTATGCAGCGTTTGAAATGATTGGTTATAAAAGTACAGAGTTTGAAATGATTGGTTGTAAAAAGTGCAGGAAATCTGAGCACAGCCATTGGCTACTATAAAAGCTGCTGATTTCGGGTCCGTTCTGAGCGGCTATAAAAGCTGCCTGCTAAGCCATTTCGGGTCCGTTCTGAGCTGTAGTCTAAAGAATAAAAGAGCTGAAGCACTTGGTCATCTACTGTCTCCTTCCGAACATAACAATATTTACAATGCAGTGTTCTTTTCTTGTTAAGTGAGTCACTGCAGTTGATAAGTTGTTAAGTGAATCTGGCTTCCCCATTGACTTCGCTGGTCAGAAGATGGCAAAAGGTGATCATATGATCTTGGGACACAGCAACGTTCATAAACATCTGAATTGTGATCACATGATCACAGGGATGCTGCAAAGGTTGTAACAGTGAAAAACGGTCCTAAGTCACACTTTTCAGTGCCGTTGTAACTTTGAATGGTGACTAACGAATTGTTGTAAGTCAAGGACTACCTGTGTTAGCTCTTGTCATTAAACCTCTGCTACTTCAAGATTAAGCATAGACTTAAGCCCAGATAAGATTATAAAAATAGGATATGAAAATACATGGCCCTCGTTGTTTTTATGCCCACCGCTAATGATAAAATCTCATGGCCAAACTGTTTCTACAAACAGCAGACAAATCCACGTTGGGTGGACAAAATGTGACAAAGACTTTTTAAGGATCCATTTTCCAGTTGTAAAAATGGACTGGAGCAGAGGTGGTATTCAGCAGGTTCTGACCAGTTCTGGAAAACTGGTAGCGGAAATTTTGAGTAGTTCGGAGAACCGGCAAATTCCACCTCTGACTGGCCCTGCCCACATCTATCCTCTGCCTCCCGAGTCCCAGCTGATCCGCTGGGTCTTCTTTTGTTGCCCTGCACAGGAGAAAGGAGCTGGAAAGCAGGTTAGTGGGGTGGGGGAGGGAATGGGGATTCTGCAATAATCTTTCCCCTGGAGTGGGGTGGGAATGGAGATTTTACAGTATCCTTCCCCTGCCACCCCACCAAGCCATCCCCACCAAACTGGTAGTAAATTTTTTTGAATCCCACCACTGGACTGGAGGCAGGGTGAGCAGCTCTCGAAGCCCAGACACCAGACCCTTTACCTGCCTCTCTCCTTTGTGCCCACTTCTTGAGTAACACCATCACTGACTTGACTCTATGGAGTTGAGTTACTATATCCCAGCTGCAAAAACCTGGATGACAATTAGGCAGCCACAAAGAGACACAGAAAACTCCTTACTAGCAACTGATGGTGTTACCTAGTTTGAGTAATGAAACATCTGCAAGAAAACAGGCAAACTCAGAGAGTGCCAAGGACCTGTCATTTCAAGCCAGAGCTACAAATATTTTCCTTTATATAAAAGCCGGGGTGGGATTCTACTGGTTCTGTCCACATCTGTAGAACCGGTTGCTATGAAAAGCAGCAAACAGAGAGCATACATAGAACCGGTTCTATGTCTGCTGCTGTTTTGGCCCACACGCCCGCCCGGGCTCTTACCTGACCTTTATTTCCTGCGTTTTCAACCGCAGCTGCTTTGCGTGACACAGCTGCGGTGAAAAGCACCAAAAAAGTGCCTTTTCAACTGCTGCGCACTTGCACACAGCGCTGCTCAGCTATCTGGGCAGCTTAGCAGATTGTAAATTGCGCATGCGTGTGCAACGCAGAGTGACCGAACCAGTAGTTATACTGGTCGGATCCCATCCCTGTATAAAAGGTGAATGAAGCAGTGGCCTTGAATTCTTTAGCATTATCCAAACTCCATCAGCTATGAACATTACCGTAATGTCACAAGAGATATAGTTTAATATCTCCTGTCCTTCTTGTTGGCTAACTTTCACCAGAGAAACAAAGAATTTCATGCACACTCCTCAAACTTGTCACCTTTGTCTCAAATGTCTTCGCAGTTGGAACTCTTTTCACAAACTTGTCAAAACTTACCCAACTGGAATATACAATAATTTGTTAATGTCCATAATCATCAGGAAGAAGGAGCCTTAAACTACCTAAGTGCCAGAAGAAGACAGATAAGGCTATAAATTTACTCTGCCGGACCAGAAAAAACAAACAGAGCTTTTTGCTGAACGATGACAAGTTAACTAAATGCAACTGGGGATTTCAAAACATCAGTTAACACTTCATTTCTCTCCACATGTTGAGCCATTTGAGAATTCTTCTGTTGCCTTTGAAATTGTCCAAAAGTAAATTATTTCATGTAGACACACATATAGACGGTGACAAGATAAGGAATAATATACAGCTTCTGACAGACCTGCTATTAACACATTAAAATAGGATAACCAAATGAGGATGGCTAGGACCAAAGGCAGATGTCCTGGCAGTTTAAGGTGTTAAAGGAAAAACACATGAACAGCATCTCTAGATCAAACCAGTTATTGATTTATGCACCTCTTAAGTGAAATTTTTCAGGAAATTTCAAGAAGATTCAGGTCCAAGCTTCATGAGGGAGATATTTCCCCCCAAAGCAGTCAGGGTCAAATGTAACATTCAAAATCCTATATAGGTGCATCACAACCAACTCTATATGCAATGAAATTTATTTTCAGGTAAACTTTTACAAAAATTGCAAGTTTTTGACTTGGTTTCTTCCTTAATCAAACAACAAAACTGGTCAATATTTTTCAGCCTAACCAACACACACAGCAGTTGTATGAATAAAATGTAGGGAGATTCAGACACTGTCTTGAACTCCTACAAGATAACAAGTGTACAGTAATATATATTACTCCTTCCCTCAAAACGATGCTATAGAGCACTGCACACCAGAACAACTAGACACAAGAACAGTTTCCCCTGAAAGCCATCACTCTGCTAAACAAATAATTTCCTCAACACTGTCAAACTATTTATAAAGTCTGCACGACTATTGCTATTAATCTTCTCATCACTCATCATCCATCCCCTTCCACTTGTGACTGTACGACTAACTTTGTCGCTTGTATCCTTACAATCTATATTCACTGTTTCCTAGTATGATTTGATTGCTTATTTTATCCTATCACTATTATTAAGTGTTGTACCTTATGATTCTTGATGAATATCTTTTCTTTTATGCATACTGAGAGCATTTGCACCAAGACAAATTCCTTGTTTGTCCAATCACACTTGACCAATAAAAAGAATTCTAATTCTAATTCAGTTTCAGCATCAATATTGGCACCCTCATCTACTGGCTGTATTCACCGAAGACGCTTAGTTGGTTTAGCAAAAAACCAACAGATGCATTTGCAAGCCTGCCATCTGAAAGATGGAAGGCTGAATCAACCTTGAGCCTCATCAGGATTGAACTCCAGGCTGCAGGCAGAGTTTGCCTGCAATACTGCATTCTAACCATTGAACCATCAAGGGTCCAGGGGCATGGTGATGGTGGCAGAGCCAATGATGTCACTTCAGTATTACTGCCCGATTACTAAAACACAGGAATGCATTCATCACAGTGAGCATTTCACAATATATAACCATGTCTGGAAAGTGACCCTGTTACTATGGAAGTTCCTTAAATGAACTTAAATAAGTTCCTTTAAAAAAGTAACTTATTTAAATAAGGGAAACTTACATTTTATTTTCCTTTCAAATTTATCCAGTCAATAAAAGAGCCTTGGTGGTGCAGGCTGTTAAATGCCTAGCACTTAAGTTCCAGCTGCCTGCAATTACTGCAGGCTCGAATCCCACCAGGCTCAAGGTTGACTCAGCCTTCCATCCTCTCGGGGTAGGTAAATTGAGGAGCCAAGATTGTTGGGGGCAATAAGCTGACTTTGTAAAAATGCCGCTTAGTAATAAGCAGGCATATACAATGGAATGAAGGCTATTGCTGAGTGCATTGGGTTGTATCCCAAAAATTGTAAGCCGCCCTAAGTCTTCGGAGAAGGGCGGCATATAAATGTAATTTTAAAAAAAGAAATGTTCCTGTGAAACTATACAGCACAAGCTGCAAATAACCCAGGCCAATTTTTATGAAATAAAGCAACAGCTTTAGAGCCCTTATGTTCTCATACTTTCACCAAGACCCAATTTAATTATACTTGGCAAGAATGTTTTTTTAAAGTATCTGGAGTGTGTGATGCTTGAATAATATTCCTTGGTTAATTTAATAGAGGTTTAAACTAAGTTTATTTATGTATTCTAAAATAAGTATTTTATTTTCCTGGCAATATATATGCAGTCCTAGAGAAGAAGTTTCAAATATAAACAGTTTCAATTAAATTTAATAGAACTGAATCAGACAAAGTGATCTAAGGACAGATTGTTACGAGAAAATACTTCAATAAAGCTGAAATGTTCATACTGGATTCACCTATCAAATAATTCCAAAATGTAGTTTGGTGGTTTTTGTTTAGCATATTGTGTGAACCCAGTTGTTCCCTTTTTTTCATGTTAGTAGGACATAATGGTTTATTCAGTAAAGCATGGTTAATTAAACCATGGTTTAGCATGTGTGAACACATTGAGTTCATAACAACACACTAGACCAGGGGTGTCAAACTCAATTTCATTGAGGGCCACATCAGGGTTGTGTTTGACCTCAGGGGGCTGGGGTGGGTGTGGCCAGCATGACATCACTTATGTTGGGAGAGGTCTGCCAGAAAAAACGGGTTCCCAAGGTCCATTTTTTTGCTGCAGTGGCCTCCTGCAATCCTCTGCCAGTGAAAACGGAGCTTGGGGGGGGCATACATGGCCCTCACAAGCTCTCTTTTCGGCTGGGACGGCCTCCTGCAACCGTCTGCCAGCAAAAACTGAGCTCAAGAGGGCCACTTGCAGCCTTCGCAAGCTCTATTTTCGCTGGCAGAGGCACCACAGGCTGGTCCTTCATTATTTCCAGGGCGGCCCTGCGGACCAGATCTAAGCAACCCATGGGCTGAATTCAGTCCCCGGGCCTTGAGTTTGACATCCCTGCACTAGACCATGAAATGATTTGTTTGGATTAGACATAGTTTGTTGCATGAATCATGGCTAATAGTCTTAATAAGATGTGTGTAGATCTAGATTAGTGAATTAGATTAGATGTGCACCCAGCACTGATATCCTACTTATCAAAAAGAAATTTATACCTGAGTTAGAACACAAACTGTGCAGATTCACCCAAAATATAGGATTTGAGGGAGCCATTGTAAACAAGGAAAGAGGCACTGTGTAGCAAAAGTTTTTTCAGCACTTAAAAGTAACTTTTTAATGTAAGAACAATAATCCCTTGTATTTGGGGACATTTGTTTTCTAATGTCTCTCCCATTTTAAAACAGCTGTCTATTCTCGGAAGCTTTGACAATTTCTCTAGTGGATGTTTATATTTCAGCTCCACTGCTGAACAGGTTTAAGATTTAAGCAGCCACAATTATGCTTTGAGGCTAACAGCGCAATTAAGATAAATGGGAGAAGTTTATTTCTCTTTGGGACTCATTTGGTGCTCCACACCTGAAACCTGACAGGCAGAGAGACAAATTTTTCTCCTTAATAGCCATCTTTCAGATTAAAAGAAGTTTTAAGAGGGGAGGGGGAGGTCAATCATGTCTGAAGATCCAGAGTCCACCGAATAAAGAGGAAAAACGAGAGCCATTCACTGAATTTCAAAATCTCCAAGCTTCCTGGTTTTCAACACTAATGGACTCAAAGTCGACCTCTGGAGAGGCTTAAGCATCTTTGTAGAGGTGCTCTTTGTGTCATTAGTAGATGCAACAGCACTCAAGAGTAGCAACCTTAACAGTTACACCACCCCCAGGCAACCTGCTAACGTCCATTTAGGCTGGGTGTGTGTGTGTGTGTGCAAGGATTTTGCTGATGGCAATTTGTTCCATCGCTATCTGTCAGGGATGGCTTGAGTTTGTTTAAGCTCGTGCTTGTGTATTCACTGATAGTATCTCACCACCTTGTCTTCTGTCAGTTTTCCTCTCAACTGCCTTTGATTTTTACAAGCATCCAGATCTCCCCCAGTGATGCTCGTCTTGGCAGAACATGTCCAAGATGTGAGAGATTTAGATTTATTATTAGTGCTTGGGTTTTACTCAGATGTGGCTGCATTGTCAGTTGTTACATCTTTTCTATCCCGCTCTACGGAGTGGAGAGTTGGTCTCTGGCAGAACGCCGCTTGAAGAGATTAGAAGCATTTGAAATGTGGATTCACAGGTGGCCATTACATATAAGTTGGCTTGACAAAATCAGAAATGATGGGATAAGCCACCTGGGAAAGCCAAGGGAGATCATCAAAACCATTAAAAAGCAAAAGTTAGAATATTTTGGACATGTGATACGACACCCCGAAAAATATAGCATGCTCCAAGGAAAGATTGAAGGCAAATGAGGTCCAGGCAGAAGAACATCATGGCTTCAACATCTAAGGGACTGGTTTGGACAAAAGTCAGCAGCACCTTTTTGTGCGGCTGTTGATAAAAATAGGATTGCCAACATCCGATGATGGATATGGCACAAGAAGAAGTGGCTCCATCATGCAAGTTGGAGTAACAGGAAGAGTGTCAATGCTTTTTTATTCCCAAAGCATGGTGGGAGACTACCCTTGTTTCCACAGTAATGTCTTCAATTTATCCTAGACCCAGGCATGAGGCAGACCGGGCCTATTATCTGCAACTTATGTGTGTGTGCACAAGTGCATTATGAATCTTCAAGTAAATCTTAAGTCCTTGGCAAGATTTTTGGAACTCTTCTATCACTGCTTTCTTTTGATCACCGGGTAAGAATGACTGATCTCAAATAGCCATGTCAAATTTATGCCAAAGGTAGGACTAGAACTCAGTCTCCCCATTTTTAATATGGCAATTTTAACCATTGTACCAGACTACCTTACGTCTTTAATTTCATACCAGCTTAGAAAAAAACCCCAATTTCTCTTATATCAGCTCTGGATCGTGAAATTTAACTATTTTCCATAATATAATGAAACACCAAATAAAAGCAACACATTCCTGATAAACTAATGTATCATAAATCACTTCATAATCTCTACTGTAATAACAAAAGCATAAAGTGACAGACAGCAGAATACCAAGCAACTTAAGTTTTACTTTGCAAAGGCTCCAACAAAAATAAGGCTTAGGAGAAACATGATAGCATTTCGGTATTTGAAGGACTGTCATGGGAAGAGAGTGCCAACTTACTCTGCATAAGAGCTGAAGGGGAAGACAACAAGCAATGGTGGAAACTTACTGGAAGGAAGAAACAACCTGGAAACAAGGAAAGTTTCCCAACAAGAAAAAGAATTAACAAATAAGATGGCTTGCCCTTAAGGTGACCCGGGGGAGGTCCTATTCTGTGGCGGCTCCCACTTTATGGAACCAGCTTCCCTGGGGCTCCGGTCAGCCCCCGATCTCTGCACCTTCCGCCATGATCTAAAGACCTGGTTATTTGCGCAGTCTGGGCTGTGCTGACCTCCTGGGTGGGGGGTTGATGTTTGTTTTAAATTGTGGGGTTTTAATTCGGATTTGACTTGTCTAGTTTAATATGGTTTTAGGTGTTATGTATGTAGGTTTGAATGTCATTGGTTTAGTTTGAATTGTTCTTGTAAAATGTCAAATATGATTGGTTTGAAAAGTGCGGGAAAACCCTGCACTCTGATTAGCTGGCAACTGCGGCTGCTGGCTATAAGTAGCAGCCGTAGCCCAGCCAAGACAGGTCCATTCGAGCTGTAGTCACTAATAAACTCTTCACTGAAGCTCTTCGCGTCTGACTCTTCATGCAAACTTAACACTGGCGAAGATGGGATTCCCTGAAGAGAAGACGACATGGAAGACAAGCAGAAGAGCGAGATGGCTGCGCTGAACACCCCCAGCCCGTTCGATCCGGCGGCAGAAGACTGGGAATCGTATGGATTGCTTCCAAATGTATTTGGAAGGAAACGACCTCGCCGACATCTCCGAGAAGCGGAAGAGGCGGTCTTTCTTACGCACTGCGGTCCGGCAGTCTTCAAGATGGCGAAGGCATTGGCGGGAGCTGCAGATGTGAAGGTAATGGAATGGCCTGATTTAGAAAAGCTTTTAAGAGCCCATTCGCCCACAAGTATCGTGCCTCATTAAGAGACACGAGTTTTACCGTCGGGATCAAGGGGAAGCGGCGTTAACGACTTCGTGGCAAGTTTAAGAGACATTGGGGGTGCATGCGAGTTTAACAACTTGGAGGAGGCCATGCGCGATCGATTTGTTCTAGGCCTCAAAGACAAAGTGCTTCAGAGCAAATTGTTATTAAAACCTAAGATCATGTTGAAGGAAGCCATAGAAGAGGCCTCCTCAGCAGAAGCCACTAAGTCCTCAGCGGCAGCCATGAAGAAAATTAACAAGGCCTCAAGCCATTCTGATGTGGAAAAGTCCACAACAACTCATTGCGAGCAAATAGATTCTGAATCAGACTGCAGTGAGGTGGAGGAAGGAATTTATAGACTCAGAATGGAAAAGAAAAAGAAACACCTGGGAAGAAAAAGGCAAGACTTTTATTGCAGAGGTTGTGGGGGGGGCACCCCTGCACTGAATGCAAGTTTCTTGATACCATCTGCCTTCATTGTGAAAAAAGAGGTCACTTAGCAAGAGTCTGCAAATCATCCAGAACTCCACCTAGTAGGAAGAAATTTCCTGAAAAGATTTAAGCCCAACAACTTCTTTGAAAAATGGGGCACAACTCAGAAGCAAATGGGAAGAATGAAACTCATCAAACAGTCACATTGGTCATTCTTCACCTTGAAGCAGAAAAGTACACATGAAGGTGTTCATTGAAGGAAGGCCTTGCCAAATGGAAGTGGACTCAGGCTCTTATTTATCTATGGTGTCATGGGACACTATTCACAGGCTACTTCCCAACATTCAGAAGAAACATTTCCAGAAGCAAGCACTGACTCTTAAAGACTACCAAGGAACAAGATTCCAGTAGTTGGAACAAGAGAATTCAACGTGAAGTTCAAAGGCCACACCAAACGTTTGCCCTGACCATCGTGGACAAGGATCGCCCAAGCTTGCTGGGACTTGAGTGGTTCAATCCACTAGGCATCGAGGTGACTGGCATCAATCATGTGAGCAACTCTGAATGGGAGGAGGCCTTGAAGTCTGAGTTTCCAGAGGTCTTCAGCGAAGGATTGGGCAAGTATATGGGGACCCCTATCACTTTCAACCTAGATCCCAAGGTGCCCCCAATTCATTTAAAGCCCAGAAGGGTCCCATTTGCTTTAAAGGAAAAAATTGATGCACAATTAGACAAGTTAATTGCTCAAGGGGTTTTAGAGCCCACTGACCACTCCAGATGGGAGACACCCATAGTCACACCTGTCAAGACTAATGGGTCAGTAAGAATCTGTGGGGACTATAAGGGGACACTGAACCATGCGCTTCAGCAGAGCACATATCCAGTTCCAGTGGTGCATCATTTATTACATTCACTTGGCAGGGGTACAGTCTTTGCCAAATTGGATCTGGCCCAGGCATATCAACAACTAACAGTTGATGATGCCACTGCAGAGGCCCAAACCATTGTGACTCATAGAGGTGCCTTCAAATGTAAAAGGTTACAATTTGGAGTAAGCGTGGCACCAGGCATCTTTCAAAGCCTTATGGAAAGGATGCTCCAAGGACTGCCAGGGGTAGTGCCTTACTTTGATGATGTGTTAATCTCTGCTGAAAATGACACTCAGTTACAAGAAAGACTCAGAGAAGTCCTTACCAGATTCAGGAAAGCGGGGTTAAAAGTCAAGGAAGAAAAATGCACTCTTAAAACTGACAAGGTTGAGTTCCTGGGCTATATGATTGACAAGCATGGCATCCACCCTACCGATGCCAAGGTTCAAGCAATCAAAGAAGCCCCTAGACCTAAATGCAAAACAGATTTGCAAGCCTTCCTTGGACTCATTAACTTTTATCACATGTTCCTACCTCAGAAGGCAACCATTGCAGAACCATTGCACAGATTACTTGACAAAAGTCTGTTTGGGTCTGGGGGAGGAAGGAACAATCAGCATTTAACAGTATTAAAAGACTAATCACGTCTGATGCTGTACTGATACAGTTCTCTGAGAATTTGCCTGTTGTACTGACTTGTGATGCATCCCCCTTTTTTTTGAGCCACAGGCTTCCCAGCGGGAGAAAGCCCCTATTGCATTTTACTCTGCACTTTGACCAAAGCAGAGAGGAATTACAGCCAATTGGACAAGGAAGCATTGGCAATTGTTGCAGCTGTCAAGAAATTTCATGAATATTTGTATGGGAGAACATTTACCATTGTTACAGATCACAAACCTTTGTTAGGCATTGTGGCAGGAGATAAACCTACACCTACTATCCTGTCACCAAGAATGCTGAGGTGGACTGAATTTCTTGCTGCTTATTCTTACAAACTATCCACAAGCCTGGCAAGGACATTGGACATGCTGATGCACTGAGTCGTGCCCACTTCCTTGTCAAGGAGGACTTTGAACCTGAAACACACACCTTTTCCTAGAAACTGTTGCCAAGCTTCCAGTGCATGCTGCTGAAATTGCCAGAGAGACTGCCAAAGATGCTTTATTGGCTCCTGTTATAGGCTGGATTAAGAAAGGTTGGCCTCCTCAAGATCTACCTCACCTGGCCCAACCTTTTAAGTCCAGGCAAACTGAATTATCTGTATTAAGAGGATGTATTTTGTGGGGTAACAGGGTGGTTATTCCTGCAAAACTACAAAGAGAGGTTTTGGAAATGTTACATGAGGGTCATCCTGGTATTGTAAGGATGAAGGGATTGGCCAGAAGTTATGTATGGTGGCCAGGTATTGACAAAATGGTTGAAAACTGGGTTGCATCTTGTCCCAACTGTCAGGTAGTCAGGCCCCACAAACAGGAATGGGAATGTCCTAGGGGCCCATGGTCTAGGATTCACATTGATTTCAAGGCCCTACCAGAGGCACACCTTTCTTATTATAGTAGATGCATATTCCAAATGGCTAGAGGTAATCCTATGGCATCCACCACACTGATGCTGTCATCAAGCAGCTCAAAAACTTTTTGTAACCCACGGGTTACCTGATGTTCTTGTCTCTGACAATGGCCCTCAATTTACATCAACCTTTTTGAATCCTATTTAGCACAACAGGGTATCAGACATGCCCTCACTGCCCCTGGGCACCCTTGCTAACGCGGGCTGAACGCAGGTACATTTTACCAAGGAGAAACTTCAGCAACTGGGTCCTGGGGACATCACTGAGAAAGTTGAAAAACTTCTTAGTGTTCAGCACATCACTCCTAACCCATCTAATAACTTATCCCCAGCAGAGTTGTTGATGGGTAGGAAACTCAGGTCTTCTCTTGACCACCTTCATCCCACTTACGTACCAATGCACCACTAGATCCACTTCCAAAGTTCGCACATTCAGTGTGGGTGATTCTGTTTATGCTAAGAACCTTATGGGTGAACCTTGTGGATTCCTGCTGAGATAACTCAAATCACAGGCCCTCGTTCTTACAGGGTGCAAAGAGGATGGAGTCCTCTGGAGCAGGCACATTGATCAACTTAGATCCAGGTTTTCTCAGGAACATCGCACTTGTTCTCTCTAGTTCCCTCACCTGATGTCAATTCTAGGGGGAAGGGGAGGAGCAGGAGGATAATCAGCGAGCAAGAATCCATCCCATGTGTAACGAGCCATTACGACAGGAACCATTCCAAACCTGTCACAATGCCAAAATCCATCCTTAGAAGTGGAAGATTGTACATCACTACCTGACTTGGGTGCTGACATTGGGCTGGAGATGGGTTGGGAGGAGAGACCAGATTCTAACAATCAAACAGGGTCTTCTTCACAGGAAGTCCCAGTAGGGAAATGTCAGCAGACACATTTCTCTCTCACTGGGTGAGAATGTTAAAACTTCTGAACCACGAAGGTCTCAACGTACACATAAGAGCCCCACCTATTTAAAAGAATACATTAGATAGGTTGGGGTTTGGTATGGACTGAACCTAGTGGGGAGGGGTGTTATGTATGTAGGTTTGAATGTCATTGGTTTAGTTTGAATTGTTTATTGTAAAATGTCAAATATGATTGGTTTGAAAAGTGCGGGAAAACCCTGCACTCTGATTGGCTGGCAACTGCGGCTGCTGGCTATAAGTAGCAGCCGTAGCCCAGCCAAGACGGGTCCATTCGAGCTGTAGTCACTAATAAACTCTTCACTGAAGCTCTTCGCATCTGACTCTTCATGCAAACTTAACATTAGGTAAATAACTTATTATGTGATTTTAGTTGTTAGCTGCCCTGCGTCCTTCTGGAGAGGGGGCGGCATACAAGTCAAATTAATAAATAAAATAATTAATTAATTAATTAATTAATCTCTGGAGGAATTCAAGAAATCTTTGCTTCCTGCTAATTTCAACAGCCACTTATAGAAAATGATATGAGGCCACCCTTAACAGCAGAGTTCCCCAATCTTTCCAGATTGGCAAATCAGGGTATCCAGCAAACATGGGCAGCTCCTTTTGTGTGGGTGGTGTGGACACACAAATGCCATTTATGTAAATGGAGAAAATGTCAACCACTGTGTTCATGGCCAGCTGCAAACAGCTCACAGCCCAATAGGGGCCATATGGTGGAGACCTGTGCCCTATAGCTTTCCAGCAAGGTTCCACACACATTTGGCAAACACAGATGGCCAGTTCTAGTTGCATGAACATCATGCACACACCATACTGTCCACATAAATGGAACACATACAACAGGGGCTCATATGGTGGAGACTCCTATAACTATAGCTTTCCAGCAAGGTTAACACACATTTGGCAAACACAGATGGCCAGTTCTAGTTGCATGAACATCATGCACACACCCATACTGTCCACATAAATGGAACACATACACACAAACTCATCTGGTTTCTATAACCTGGCTGCAAATATATCATAAGTCATAAAGGAATTACAGTCCAGAAATTAAGGACCTCCATTTTATAAAATAGAAACCCAAAACAAAACACTTATAGAAACTGAAAGAATATTTTCATTTTAAAGGAGATCAGGCAAAATCTAACTTCTCTTGCAGTCGTAGTGATCTTTGCCCACTTCATAGAACACACCGGAAAGCTACACATCACATCAGTTAGTCACATGCCAGACTCTTAGCTTGGACCAGTAAGACAAAATAAGCTTTTCTTCTATTTATATTGAAATCTTCTGCTGATTTCCCAGAAGACACCAGGAGGATGCAGGTCATCCAATGGTTCAGTTCTGAAGTAGTGAACTGTCTCTGACTTGAGCTGGCCACCAGACTTCAACTTATTTCCCAGAATACATCAGCAATATGCAAATTAACTCAATAAATGAAATCCTAGGGCTCCTTGAACTAGCAGACAAAAAGTGAAACTGGATTTACCTCATAGTTTCTTGTCAGACCTGACTGGCAACTAGTCCTAGAATACAGAACTGGATATACTCACCCTACCAGTGTATATACCTGTAGTTCTTTGTTCTATTATGGAAAAGACTTGTGCATTTCCTTTCAGGTTTATTTAAAAATGTTAGTGAAGTATCTTTTGTTGCTTTGCCCTTTCATTTTAATCCTTAATTTACTTGTAGGAAAAGGTGTATCCCTCACATGAACTAATAGTAACCACATGACCTTTAATGGCAGCAAATTTATAAGGATGTTTGATTATGCGTTGAAAGGAGGAAGGTATTTTAATTAGTTCTAACTAAAATGTTTTAATTAAAAGAACTACATAGTTCTATTTTCATACTTTTTTTAAAAAATCAACTTTTACTATTTTTCCATTCACCTGCAGTAGAAATCATTCTCTCCCAAAGACTTAATTGTACTTTAGATAGCCAGAAAAATTGTAAAAGTCTAGGTATATGTTTTAAAAAAAAGGGGGGGGGATTACTTTGGTCTGGAAAGAACCTAACTCAAACAATTTCTGCTGTAGTTTGGACCTGTAAATTTCTTCTGTTCCCCATATTATTTCTGTAGCTTAATGTTACTAAAGGGAAGTGAAGAATTTACTACAGCAGATGCTGGAAAGTGAAATTAGAAAGTAGACAGCCTGCTTCAGCGACACAATTTTTGATTTTCTCATCTTACAAAACACTCATTTCCATAAATGTTTCAGCCTTATACATTCTTGTAAAAAACATTAAGAACTTATTCCTGCATGGAAATCTTGAAAAGACTTGCATTCATTTGAGAAATTTAAGCAACAAAATAATGTAACAAAAATCTTCTGCAATTAAATAACATGAAGCCAAATCAGCTTGTTATTTATCTGTATTTACTTCCTTTGTTCCTGTTTATGTTCATACTTATACTTGTTATCTTGTACATGTTTGACAAACAAACAAATAAATATCTGATTGCAATATTACAGATAAGTGCTTCTCAAATGGTAACAATGGGTATATTTTATTTATTTATTTTATTTTGTCAAGCAATTATAAGATAACAGGTATAAGTATAAACATAGTTATGAATACATGAAATGAATACATATAAGAAAAAAAACAATAGGACAGGGATGGTAGGCACATTGGTGTGCTTATGCACGCCCCCTACAGACTTCTTAGGAAAGAGGTGAGGTCAATAATAGACAGTCTAAGGTTAAAGTTTTGGGGGTTTGGATCAGAAACCACAGAGTCAGGTAGAGTATTCCAGACATTGACCACTCTGTTGCTGAAGTCGTATTTCCTGCAATCAAGTTTGGTGCAGTTTACCTTGAGTTTGTATCTATTGTGTGCTCTTGTATTGTTATGGTTGGCATGTATATTATTATAGGTAATACTTAGATCGGACCGAAGGCGGCGTAGTTCTAGGTTTTCTAGGTCTAAAATTTCAAGTCTGGTGACATAAGGTATTCTGCAATGAGTAGAGGAGTGGAGAACTCTTCTTGTGAAATATTTCTGGACTTTTTCAACTGTATTATCAGATACGTAATGCGGGTTCCAAGCTGATGAGCTGTATTCAAGTATTGGTCTAGCAAATGTTTTGTATGCTGTAGTTAATAGTGTGATATTACCAGAGAAAAAGCTACTTAGGTTAGGTTAACAACTCTTAATGCCTTTTTGGCTATGTAGTTACAGTGGGCTCTAGTACTTAGATCATTAGAGATGAGTACTCCAAGGTCCTTAACAAGTTTGGATCATCAACAAGGTCTTGACTATTCAGCTTGTATTTTATTTTCTGATTTCTTTTGCCAATATGTAAGACAGAATTATAGAAATATGTAAGAATTATTAGAATTAGGGCTGTGGTGCTAGAAAATTGAGTGGTTTTTTTTCCACAGAACATTTTTTGGAGTCAAGAAGCTTCTAAAATTAAATTTTCGATGGATGGTCCAGTTCCAAGTTTCTTATTTTTAGGTTTTTTGAAGTGTTTTCTTTGTAATATGCCAAAAAAGGCAAGAGTTCATAAGAAGCATACAATTTTTAAGCCACTGGAAGCCATATGGTTTAGATATACACTTGTTCACCTGAAGCAAAATTATATGTGGTCTGAAATGCCAGTGAGGACTTTCTCCTCATTTTCCAAAATGGTTGTTGCCTATTTGAATAGTTATAGATCTATTATTATTATTATTACTACAGTAATGTCATTTCCGAACAAGCACTGAAAAAAATCCTACCAGACTAAATTCTTTAAATGTGTGACAGAGAATAAGGACCGCTACAAAAGACAACTTCTCTGGATCAGAGAAAATAAATGTATTTTTAATAAATAAACCACAACACTATCTGCCACTAAATTTAATGCCCTTTGGAATGATCACCAATTGTAGCTTCTAATGTCCTGCTAATGTTGGTTTATGATAATGCTTCCAAAAGCCAATGTTAGATCTGACTTTTACCATAAAATCCATTTGACATTATTCTTGTGGGTGGCTTTGACAGGTTTCATCCATAGGCAGCTTTTAAGGCCCCTATGCATTTAGCATCACAAGCTACTTCCTTTGGAAAGCTCAAATGACCCCCGACAAGGGTCCCCAGGAATTTGCATGCTGCCGAGTTTCCTTGGCATCCCTGCCCCCCCCCCAAAGTCTCTTTTATCTCCCCAGGTAAAGCCTCCCATAGCATTCAAGTCTCAAACCAGCAGCTAGTCCCCCATTCCTGGCAGGCAAAGAAGAAAGAGCTGAGGTGCTATAAAAAAGAATACCTCAAAAAGCCAGTCTTGCTCCAGTGAAGCTTGAGAGAATCTGGAAAAGGTGAAGGTCAGAAAAGGAGCTGTTTAGAATTCCGATTGTTACAATAGGAGAACTATAAAACGATCTGGGAGGAATTACAGCTTAATTACAGGCCCCGCTGGGCAGCAGGAATGCAGGTTAATTCATTTTAAAAGCCACGTGATTCCTTGGGTACTCATGACAGACAGCTGGCAACAGCTGTATAAAGCCACATTGCTTACAGCCTACGCAAGCTTTGATGAGGGCAGAATAAAATGGACTTGTATGTCATCAGTTACATCTCTCGGCTTGCTTCTGGTCTCAGACAGGGACAACATGGCCAATTTTTCCAGAGGTTTTGGATGTGGTACATAGCGTAAAGGCAGCTCCTGGAAGTATTAAATATGAGCCAGTAGTGTGCAGTTTCAGCCAAAAAAAGCCAATGCAATCCTAAATTGCATTAACAGAGGGATACAATCAAGATCAAGTGAGGTACTAATACCACTCTATAAAGCCTTAGTAAGACCTCACCTAGAATACTGTATCCAGTTTTGGTCACCACTAGATGGGGGTGAGGACAGTCAGAGCTGGTATTCTAAACTACTCAAAATTTCCCTACCGGTTCTCCAGAACTGGACAGAACCTGCTGAATATCACCTCTGCTGCTGGAACACCTTAAAGCAGGGGTCTCCAACCTTGGCAACTTTAAGCCTGGAGGATTTCCAACTCCCAGAATTCCCCAGCCAGCAAAGCAAACTCCTGCCTTAAAGCAGCTGTCTTTTCCAGAGATCAGGCAGCAACTGAAGAAGAGGGGAGAAAGCTCAGGAAAACATGGCTGCTGCTTTAAGGAGTGGCAGACAAGTGCTAGAGCAGGGCTGTCGAACTCCCAGCCCGCGGGCTAGATGTGTCACATGCTGGCCACACCCATTGCTCGGTTTAGCGAAGGGGGGAGAAAGTTCTGATACGTCACATGACGCAGCTGGGATGACGTGAGTTTGACAGCCCTGTGCTAGAGGCATACTCCTCTAGACTCCAAAACATTGTTTTTGGAGTTAAATCAGAAGCCCTAGATTTTTTATATAGTTGCCGAGTAGAGCAGCACAGAAACATTGGTGACAAAAGAATATGTAAGTTATGCATGATACCATTGCTTGGTAAGCTGCATTAGCTGCCAGTTTCTTCAAGGGGCAATTCAAGGCCCTGGTAGATACCTTTAAGATCCAATATAGCACACAGCCAATATGGGGCCATTTCTTCCCTATTGTTTCTAACTATCCTATCTGATCTCACAGGAGGGGCATGTGCAGGTAATGTTGGTCATAGACAATTGGGATCTTCTGGAACATTATCCCTCCAAGTTAGGACTCACCTGCTGGTCTTTTGTAAGTCTCTTAAAACCTAGTTTTGTGCTTGAACCTGTGGTCCAGGTATACGATGGGGCCTGTTTCCTAGTATATAGATGGGTTTTTGTGAGTCTCTGGTTGTTATTTTTTTAATTCTTCACTTTATTTTAGTATTGTGTGTAGCATTTTCAACTTACTTTAATGTTGTGAGCCACCCAAAGTCATATACTTGAGCATCCATAGAAGTAGAATAGAATACAATGGAGCTGGAAGGGACCTTAGAGGTCTTCTAGTCCATCCCCCTGCTCAAGCAGGAGAATCTATACCATCTCAGACAAATGACTGTCCAGTCTCTTCTTAAAAACCTCTGGTGATGGAGCCTTCACGATTTCTGAAGGCCAGCTCTTCCACTGGTTAATTGTCCTCACTTCTCCTCAATTCCAGGTTGCTTCTCTCCTTGATTAGTTTTCAACCATTGTTTCTTGTCCTGCCCTCTGGTGCTTTGGAGAATAATTTGACCCCCCTCTTCTTTGTGGCAGCCTCTCAAATACTGAAATACTGCTATCATGTCACCCCTAATTCTTCTTTTCTTTAGACTAGCCAAACCCAAAACCTGCAGCCGTTTTTCATATGGTTTAGTCCAGGGGTCACCAAACTTGCAACTTTAAGACTGGTGTGCTTCAACTCCCAGAAATCCTCAGCCAGCTTTGAAGACCACAAGTCTTAAAGTTGCCAAGACCTCTGATTTAGTCTTTAAAATCAATCAATCTTTAGACATGTCTGTGTACAGGTATTAATATAGCATGCAATCATCTATGGAGATTCTCAGTCATCCAGACCATGGTTGTCCTAAAGATGCTTTTTCAAAAGACAACTGGATTTTGTTTTTCCTCGAAGAAGTTTCGCTTCTCATCCAAGAAGCTTCTTCAGTTCAAGTGGACTCAACAACTTTCAGAGAGAGTGGTAATGACCAGATGACTGCAAGGAATATCAGTCCAACCATCCTCCACCATTCAGTCTGAAATGAAGAAGCTTCTTGGATAAGAAGCGAAACACTTTCAAGGAAAAACAAAGTTTTTAAGAGTTTTAAAACAAGGTTTTAGAAGCTACTGGAAGTACCTTTTTAAAACAGCTATTCTATCTATATCATGAGTGAAGGGTGACATGTCATTTGAGCACTTTGGCCAATCCAATTACCCAAACCATTACCATCATGCAGCTTGATTGCTGTCTTCTTCAGGATTTTAAGTCTTGAGTCTTAAAGTCTTAAGACCTGTAAATCTACATGACTTCTATCTTGGCTGTAGTATTTTATCTAGCCAGAAGCTTCTGCTGTAGCAAATCCCTAAGTATGAAATTAAGTGTCTGGAGAAGAGGTTTGTATTGCCAAGTCTTGTGTAATGTTTGATTTTTTTTGTCAGCCAGGTGTGAAAAGGCCTGCAGTACATCCCATTTGGCAGATTTGGAGTAGTTAACTCTTCTAGAGTTCATAACATTTTGATTATCATTTTATATTTTTTCTAATGCTGATATACTAGCAGCTGGAAGAGTAAATAGGTTCTATTAACAACAACAGTGTTTTCTAAAGGTAGTTACTTGATTCTGGTAGATCTCATTCTACCTATTTATATATTCAAATTTGTCCTCAAGTTCAATTTCTTGCATAATAACAGTTATAAAAATGCCCTAATATATTGATTTCCATGAGGGTTGAGGTGTATGTTGCTTTAAAGATTGATTAGATATGTAAGGTAGGGATATTTATATAATTGAGAAATGGATAAAGCAAATTTCATTTATTTATCCATATATTGTACAGATTTCTAAGCTGCTTAGAGTTGCCTTGAGCACAAAGATGGGCAGCAAATAAATTTAATAATAATATTAAGCAACTTTATTTGGTCAATTGTAAAACGCAGTTTACCCAGATCAGTTTACTTCCTGTGATGATGCATTTAACACCATCAAACATCAACATTGCTTATCCCATTGCTTATTCTTGGGAAGGACTTGATAGGTGGATAAAAATACCAGATCCAAATTGAATATCTGGCTGACTGTGTGACCAATCATCATCATCATCATCATCCCCACTCCACCAATCCCAATTAGTGAGTGGTACAAGTGAAAACAACCATGGTATTCAGAACAAACAGGAAATTAAAGTATTGGAGAGGAACAAAGATATCCCATAGCAAACCAAAGTACAATCTGGATGGATGCATTCCACCTATCCCAAAGTGTGTGTGTGTGTGTGTTTTCAAGGTTGGTTTTTAAAAAATTGCAGGATGAGGCCAGGTCAAACTTGCAGGGGATGCTATTCCAGAGTGCAGGCACTGCATTGTTATAAGTTAATAAGTGATGAGTAACTTCGGGATACATTTGGGGTTTCAGTTCAATCCATTCTAAAATTTACACCTGCAGAGTCAGGTATGAGGGTTCCAAAACGTTTCAAAAGCTGCCATCTTGTCTTTTCCACAGACTATTTTGCCTGTCTCTTCATCTCTAACCCGTTGTTGTAAAATCACTATTTTTTTAAAAAATCTTGCCTTTATTACTTTTATAAGTAACTCAAAAAAAGCGGGGGATGCAGTGGCTCAGTGGCTAAGACGCTGAGCTTGTCGATCAGAAGGGTTGGCAGTTCAGCGGTTCAAATCCCTAGCACCACATCATGGAGTGAGCTCCTGTTAAGTTGTCCCAACTTCTGCCAACCTAGCAGTTCAAAAGCATGTAAAAATGCAAATAGAAAAATAGGGACCACTTTGGTGGGAAGGTAACAGCGTTCCATGCGCCTTCAGTGTTTAGTCATGCCGGCCACATGACCATGGAGATGTCTTCGGACAGCACTGGTTCTTCGGGTTTGTAATGGAGATGAGCACCACCCTCTAGAGCCGGAAACGACTAGCACGTATGTGCGAGGGGAAACTTTACCTTTACTAAGTAACTCAAGGCAGTGAACATACCTAATAAAGGTAGCCTTTAACTTTTAACCATTCATTTAGGGACTGTTTGAAGTCACAATGGCACTGAAAAAGTAACTTATCACTGGGTTTCATGTTTACGACTGTTGCAGCCATGGTCATGTGCTCAAAATTTGGGCGCTTGTCCACTGGCATGTATTTATGACGGTTGCGCTGCCCCGGATCATGTGATCACCATTTGTAACCTGGCTTCCGATAAGCAGTCAACGAAGGAAGCCAGATTTGCTTAATGACCACAGGACTCACTTAACAACTGCTGCAGTTTGCTTAACAAGTATGACAAAAAGGGTTGTAAAATTGGGCAAAACTGACTTAACCACTGCCTTGCTTAGTCACAGAAATTTTGGGCGTATTGTGGTTGTACGTCAAGCACTATTTGTACTGTTTCATCCTCCTATTTTCCCCATAACAACAATCCTATGAGGTTGGTTGGTCTGAGAGAGAGAATGAATGACTGGCCAAAAGTCACCTAGCTGGTTTTTATCCCTAAGGCGAAACAAGAACTCAGTCTCCTGGTTTGTAGTCTTAACCCCTACACCAAACTGGCTCTTATAAATATTGCCTGATTTGGATTGGTTTTTTTTTAAGGTATCAGAAGTTTAAAGTAGAATCAGAAGAGCAACCAGGATGATTAGGGAACTGGAGACTAAAACATATGAAGAACGGTTACAGGAACTGGGCCTGGCTAGTCTAGTAAAAAGAAGGACCAGGGGAGACATGCAGGGGTAGGATTCAAATTTTTTAACAACCAGTTCTGTGGGCGTGGCTTAGTTGGTGGGTGTGGCTTGGTGTCATGTGACTCGGTGGACGTGGCTTGGTGGTCATGTTATTGGCTGGGTGTGGCCAACTCAATATCACTCACATTGAGGCACGCATCTCCTCACCTGGACTCTCATGACTGTGGGGATGCTGCAACAGTCATAAGTGTGAAAAATAGACATAAGTCACTTTTTTCAGTGCCATTGTAACTTTGAATGATCACTCCACACAAGCAAAGTACCAGCAAAGGAGGGACAAAAAACTCCAGAGACGTTCCTGAGACAGGAAATCTAGTCCTGCCAAGAATGTAATAAGGGTTAACGGAGAGGCAGTTTCTGTAAGCAACACCAGAATGTTTCCTTCCTGCCTTCCTTACAGGATTAGGCCAGTAATTTTTTCTAACAACCAGTTCTTCGAACTGCTTAGAATGTTAACAACCGGTTCTAGCGAATAGGTGCGAACTGGTAGAATTCCACCCCAAGAGACATGATAGCAGTCTTCCAATATTTGAGGGGCTGCCACAGGAAGGGTCAAGCTATTTTCTAAAGCGCCTGAAGGCCAGACAAGGAATAATGGATGGAAACTGAACAAGGAGAGATTTAACCTGGAAATAAGGAGAAACTTTCTGGCAGTGAGAACAATCAACCAATGGAACACCTTGCCCTCGGAAGTTGTGGAAGCGCCATCACTTGAGACCTTCAAGAAGAGATTGGACTGCCATTTGTCAGAAATGGTGTAGGGTGTCCGCTTGGGGTTGGACTAGATGACCTATAACGGTCCCTTCCAACTCTGATCATCTGTTATCTGTTTAAGATACAGGTAGTCCTCCACTTACAGCCACCATTGACCCCCAATTTCTGTTGTTGAGTGAGACATTGGTTAAGTGAGTTTTGCCCCATTTTATGAACTTTCTTGCCTTAGTTGTTAAGTGATTCACTGCAGTTGTTAAGTTAGCAACCCGGTTGTTAAGCGAATCTGGCTTTCCTATTATTGTCTTTGCCTGTCAGAAGGTCGCAAATGGGGAACACGTGAGTCAGCAAGTCATAAATATGAACCAGTTTGCCAAGCATCTGAATTTGGATCACAGGATCCTGTGAATGCTGCAAAGGTCGTACGTGTGAAAAATGGTCATAAGTCACTTTTCTCAGTGCCGTTGTAACTCTGAACGGTCACTACATAAACCATGGTAAGCCGAGGACTGCCTGTAGCTGGAGCAAAGTGTAGCCACGCATTTCCAAGTTGGTGTGCTCCAGATGTTTCCCATCTGGGGTTTGAATAGGCAGGCACAACCAGATGTGGTCCACTGGGAAAGGATAGCTGTCTTGAGCCTGAAGAGGACAGCTGTGGTGGTGAAGTCATTGGCACAAGCCGGGGATAGAAAGAACTTTCCTGGAAAGAATTGTGCCTCTGCCCTCCATATTTTCCCTCCTCCCTCCCTCACACCTTGTTTGAAGTTACTAAGCTTCGGGATTCAAGGGAATTGTTGCTTTGAGTTTATTCTTATGTAGGCGGGGTGGCTGCCTGCCAGTGGCAGCTGCATCTGGGATCATTTGCATTGCATGGAGAGGCTCCAGTTGAAAATAAGGAGCCTTCCTTTCCTCCCTTCGGATCATCTGCTGTTTAGAGTCACGGCCATCGCTCTGCACAGATTGTAGTCTTCCCTTCTTTTAATCTTTTCCTTCACTTCCACCCAGGAGCTTTTAATCAAGCCTCCTTGAGCCAGATCTGGCCAGCTCGTCCCAATCCCCGTGAAAGCCAGCCCGTGGGACAAAGGAGGAATTTACTTGATAGATATCCTCTATTAGTGGGACATATGTAAGGAGATTTCGGGGATGTACGCTCCCACCAAGAGCCACCAAACAGCCAGTTTAACCCGTCCACCACTCTGGACACAGAGCTTAATAGGAATTGGCAATTTTCAGTTCACATCTCAGGCAGACAAGAAAGAATATTTCAGTTCCTGTTCGACATCAAATAAACCAAACATTTTCATCTATCCAAGCTTTTTCCTTTGCACCTGATAAAATAGAGTGGCTCACTGTTTTTTTAATGGGCCTAGTGTGGGAAGAAAGGCTACAGTTTTTTGAAAACTGAAGTTTTATCTGTAAGGAAGTGTAAGTGGCCACGATGCATTTTAGTCTGCTGATGGCCATTCACATGCCATACTTCCCATGTGTGTGACTTAGGAGTGGACAAATTTGTCATAATTGTGACTTGTTTCCCCCCCGCCCCGATAATCTGTTGGACAGCAGTATTCTCAGAGTCTATATATTTTTTAATTCTGTCACTCAGGAAGCAGGGTGGAAAAGAGAAAGAGACCAGTCTTTGTAACGAGAATCTTAAATCTGTATGAGAAACGATAGATTATTTCATTTTTCTCATGTTGTACAAATAAAGCGTCATCAGAAATCCAAGGAATTTGTGGCTTGTGAATTTATTGCGAATTCCACTCTTCCAAATCTTTTGGATAACAAAGAGGGGGGGGGAGGAATCCTTCAAATTACAGATATGAACCAACTCAGATCAGAGCATTCACACTTATCAGGATTTTACTTGGCCATTGCTGTATGATGATGGAAGGGGTAAGACATTTTAAAAGTCCCAACACACAACTGGTTCCATGTTCCCTTCCCAAGCACTGGATTCATATTAAAGGGACTCATGCAATTTTGTTCTACTTTTGCAGCTTTTCCCAATCTTGTGTTCGTTTGTTTTTAGGATTTCAACTATATCCATTGGTCCTGATACATAGACTATTAAACCTATTTACAGTAGCTAATTCATAATGGCTCAGTAAAGCCAGGTTATTTAGGGAAAATAGCTTTAAGAGCTGCCCTCTTATCCTTTCAGCTCAGTATATGAAATTATGTGGGCCTTCTAAAAGAAGTTTTAAAAAACCTCTAGAATATTTTTTTGCTTTAGTCAAAAGACAGCTATGGAATGCTGCTTGTGATCTGGGAAGAGAAAAACTATTTGTTTCTGAAATTACATTTTTCAATGGAAAAAGAGAAAAGTCTAGTCTTTGTATTTTAAATTCAGGAAGCACCAGATTCTTCTGCAAATACTAGAGAAAGTGCAATTAGTCTCTCTCCTCCCTCTTGTATGTGTCTAATGTACATATTTAAATAAGATGTGATTTATGTTTTTCTCATGGAGCAGGATACATACATTGTGCTGAGGAAAAAAATATATGCTTTTTTTTTTGTTATCCTGGTCTCCGTTTGCAAATATACATCATAAGAACCACGCTGAGGTAATCATTCCTTTCCCCCAGCAGAATTGAACACATTGCTATAACTGCAACCCAGAGGTGGTATTCAGCAGGTTCTGACCAGTTCTGGAGAACCGGTAGCGGAAATTCTGAGTAGTTCAGAGAACCGGCAAATCCCACCTCTGACTGGAGATTTTACAGTATCCTTCCCCTGCCACACCCACTAAGCCATGCCCACAGAACCGGTAGTAAAAATTTTTGAATCCCATCACTGCTGCAACCCCCCAAAATGTAGCATCAGCAGTTAGACAACTCAAAACTTTCACTTCTCCAAACCAAGTAGGAGCCAGTTTTGTCCAGCGTTTAAGGCATCAGGAGATTAAAAAGCAGGGAGTTCAAGTCATACCTTAGCCATCAAAGCCAGATGAGTCACCTTGGCCCAGTCATTCTCTCTCAGCCCAGCCCAATTCATCTCACAAGATTGTCATTGTGGGGAAAAAAAGAAGGAGAAAAGTATGTTGCATATGTTGGATAGGGAGCTCTGGTGGCACAGTGGCGAGAATGCAGTATTGCAGGCAAACTCTGCTCACAATCTGGAGTTCATATCTTGACGGGGCTCAAGGTTGACTCTGCCTTCCATCCTTCCAAGGTCATTAAAATGAGGATCCAGATTGCTGGAGGGCAATATGCTGAGATTGTAAACCAGCCAGAGAGTACCGTAAAACACTATGGGATGATATATAAGTCTAAGTGCTATTGCTGTTGCTATGGATACGTTTGCCACCTTGAATTATTTGTATGTATGTATAAATAAAATACTTGCACATTTCCTTTTCCACAGTGGTGGGATTCAAATATTTTTACTACCGGTTCGGTGGGCGTGGCAGGGAAAGGATACTGTAAAATCTACAGTCAAAGGTGGTATTGGCTGGTTCTCCGAACTACTCAAAATTTCCATCACTGGTTCTCCAGAACTGGTCAGAATCTGCTGAATACCACCTCTGCTTTTCCAGGCCAATTCAATTAATTGGATCCTGGCTATTGTAAAAATCAAGACAAGATTTATATGGAGGTTTTAGAAACCAGAAGATGGGAGAAGCAAGTTATACCCTTCATCCAGAAAGTTCTTGGGGATGTCTTCCATAAACGGAAGGTTTCCCCTGCTTTGGGGAGTTTCCAGCTCTCCAGAATCTTCCATTATATGCGCACTGGAGGCTGGGAATAGCAGTTTTGTGTATAGTACTCTAAATATTTTTAAGGACCACCAAAGATCTTTTTTAGTACATGATGAAATAAAACCAGATTGGCCCTGTTTGCAAGGCTTAATTCCCTTTTTGGGAAAGGTTAACCTCTGAATGAGTACAGGTAGTCCTTGACTTACAACAATTTCTTTAATGACCGTTCAAAGCTCCAACGGCACTGAAAAAAGTGACTTATGACCGTTTTTTACACTTAACGGCCATTGTAGCATCCTCATGATCACAGGATCAAAATTCAGACGCTTAGCAACCGGTTCGTGTTTATGATGGGTGCAGCGTCCCGGGGTCATGGGATCATCTTTTGCGACCTTCTGAGAAGCAAAGTCAATGGAAAAGCCAAATTCACTTAGCAACTGTGTCACTAACTTAACAATGGCAGTGAACAAACAAAGATCGTAAAATGGGCCCAAATCCACTCAACAAAATGTCTTCACTTAAGCAACAGAAATTTGGGGCTCGATGGTGCTTGTAAGTCAAAGACACTACCGATAGAACCCACTGCACATTTCCTTACTCCAGTGGTGGGATTCAACATTTTTTACTACCAGTTCTGTGAGGTGGCTTGGTGGGCGCGGTGTGGCTTGGTGAGCATGACAGGGGAAGGTTACTGTAAAATCCCCATTCCCTCCCCACCCCACTAACCTGCTTTACAGCTCCGTTCTCCTGTGCAGGGCAACAAAAGAAGACTCAGCTGATCAGCTGGGACTCGGGAAGCGGAGTATAGAAGGGGGATGGGTCAGTCAGAGGTGGTATTTGCCGGTTCTCCGAACTACTCAAAATTTCTGCTACCAGTTCTCCAGAACTGGTCAGAACCTACTGAATACCACCTCTGCCTTACTCCTTTACATAAAACATGCAGTTAGATTGAACATTGGCTTACCTGAATGTTCCTTTTCTCCTATAGCATAGAGAGTCCAGAGAGATTGGGGTATGCTCAGGTCCTCTGCCTGTTGGACTGAATTTACATGTTAATTGAAGCTCTGCCCTGCGCCGTGGCCATGCCCCAGCTTTTGACAAAGCACTTGGCAGATTGGATGTGATTCTGTAGTTGCAAGATAAAAAAGACATACATTATTGCTCCCCCCAACCCACACCCAGACCAGATGAAAAGAGTGGGACTGGACTCTACACCACAGGAGAAAAGGAACATTCAGGTAAGCCAATGTTCATTTTCCTCTCTGTGGCTCCAAGAGTCCAGAGAGATTGGGACATACCAAAGCTGGACTGTCCCTGGGAGGGCTTGAGTCTGGTCCTACTCACATTGGTATGTGAACACATATGAATGCTCTGTAGAACCTTCCTGCCAAAGGCTGCATCAGCTGACGCAAAGGCATGCAATCAGTACTGTCGAATAAATGGTGATGGTGAAGACCATGTAGCAGCTCAACATATTTTTTCAATGGGTGCTTGAGCGGCCCATGCATTGCCACACTTCTGGTAGAATGGGCCATTACCCCTCGAGGCACAGGAAGAGACCTACTCTGATAGGCCTTAGATATATGCAAGCCCTAATCCATCTACCCACTGTAGACAGAGTCACCTTTAACCCCAATGTGCCCAGCTGGAAGGACATAAAAAGTGCCTCTGTCTTACGGAATGGACGTGTTCTCTTTATGTATACTTTCAATGCTCTGCGAACATCCAGAGTATGCCACACCCATTCCAAATTATGTGTAGGATTGGAACAGAAATTTGGCAATATAAGTTCTTGGGCTCTGAAATCTAGAATTAATCTTAGGGATGAAAGTTGGGTCTAACCTCAAAACAACCCTATCTTGGTGAAAATACACAGGTCTTCCCTGACCAAAAGAGCAGCCATCTCAAACATTCTTCTAGCTGAAGTGATGGCTACTAGAAAGGCTAACTTAAATGATAGTAGATGTAAACTGATGGATCTGATAGGCTCAAATGGATCACTCATTAAAGTCTTTAACACTTTAGAGAGATCCCAAGGGGGGAACCTATGAACCACTAATGGTCTAAGGTTGGACGCTCCCTTCAGGAACCAATGGATAGTCTGGTTAAGAGACCCCTTCCTATAAATATACAAGACCAAAAAGAGGGTGGCCACCTGTCTACGTAGGTGTTGGCCAAGAGCCCTTGGTCAAGCCCTTCTTGTAAAAATTCCAATATGTTGGCTACTGATGCAGAAGTGGGAAAGATCCCAGTCTTGTTGCACCACTGACGGAAGACCTTCCATGTGGCTTCATAAATGCGGTTGGTGGATGGTCTCCTAGCCGGCAGTATAGTGTGGATGACTTGTTCTGATATGTTTTGTCTTCTCAGAGTGCTGCGCTCAACCACCATGCAGTCAGTTGGAACCACTGAGGCTCTGGGTGAGTTATTTCCCCTTGGTGCAATGAAACCCTGTGCAGAGGAATCCTCCATGGTTGGGTGATTGAGAGATTCACCAGGTCCACAAACCAGGGACGTCTGGGCCAGTAAGGAGCCAGAAGTATGACCTCCTCCTCCTTCTCCAGTATCTTTCTGATGACGGCTGGAAGCAGAAGAGGAGGGAAGGCATACAGGAGACCTTGAGGCCACATGCATCTTGAGGGCATCGGTCCCTTCTGCCCCCTGTGTCGCGAACCTGGTGAAAAACTGGAGGAGTCTGGCATTGCTTGGAGATGGGAACAGGTCCACAACTGGTAGTCCGAACCATCGTGTCAGCTCCTGAAATAAAAGAGGGGGAATACTCCACTCTGAGGGGTCAATTCTGGTTCTACTAAGCCAGTCCGCTTGTACATTTTCTACTCAAGAAATATGTTCTGCTCCAATTTGCAAGAGCCTCCTCTCTGCCCAAAGAACCAGACATTCAGCTTCCAACATTACAGCCCTGGATCTGGTGCCACCCTGCCTGTTAATATGAGCCTTAGTGGTGACATTAGCCATCGAAATCAGGACATGTGTATTCTGTATAGTGTTTCTGAATTTATTGGGAGCCCATGATACCACTCTCAACTCTAACCAATTGATGTTTTTACCTTTCTCCACAGCAGACCACTGGCCTTGAGCCAACTGTGACTGCAGATGAGCTCCCCAGCCAAAGAGACTGTGCTGGTGACTCTTTGAATAAGTGATCTGCCTTTAAAGCCTGGGAAGACCACCATAACAATGAATGACTGACCTGGGGACTGTGACTCTGAGTGAAGAGTGGCTTCTGCCTGCTTTTTGGTAGGGCAAGGTGAACTACTGTAACTTTCTAGAATGCAATCTAGCCCAAGGCATGATGGAAATGCAAGAGACCATCTTTCCTAAGAATTGTGAGAGAACTGCCAAAGGGGACTTATCCACCCTCGTGATCTCCCCCACCATTCTTTGCAAACTATCCTTGCGTTCCTGTGAGAGGAACACCTTACAAGACACAGTATTAATGTTTGCTCCAAGATGTAATAAATATCTGGTTGGTATAAAATGACTTTTCTTGTGGTTAATTGAGAAACCATGGTCTTGCAAAAGGGAGACTATCACCTGGAGGTCCTATAAGGCCCAGTCTTGTGTGGATGATTGAATTAAAATGTCATCCAGGTAACACTGCACCCTAACTGGATGGTTCTTAAACGGGCTGCCAAAGCAGCCAGAATCTTAGTAAATATTCTGGGTGCAGAAGATAGAGCAAAGGGTACGATAAGCCTCTGTCAAATCAATTGAGGTGAGGAAGTCACCCTCCCTGATGCCCTCCAGAATAGATTGCCGCGAATGCATCTGGAAACGCTTGTAACACAAGAATTTATTGAGCCTTTTGAGGTCAAGAATAGCTCTCCACCCCCCCCAGAAGCTTTAGGGATAACGAACAGCCAGGAGTAGAATCCCTTACTCTGTTGACTCAATGGAACAGCCTGGATGGCTTGAATATCCAGAAGGTGTTGAATCACTTGTTCCATGAGTTTTCTATAGGATGCCTCCCTGGATACAGGGCAAGGCACATAGAACCTGGGGGGTTGTGACCTGAATTCTAAGGCCATGTCTGATGGTATTTAGGACCCAAGTGTTGGATGTTGTAGCCTCCCATTGGGCCACAAAACTGGATAACCTGCCCCCAATGGGAGAGCTACTGCCACAATTAACAGGAGCGATGGAAAAAGCGACTTCCTCCCCCATGAAAGGGCCGCTTGCCTGAGAATTGAGGCCTATCTCTGTCCGCTCTTTCCTGTGGGTGTTCCTGGTGATTAAAGGTCTGCCTCTGTGGTCCTTGAGCCCTGGTACTGCCCTCAGCTCTGAATGTTGACCTGCGGGAGTATGGAACCACCCTGAAACTTGAACTCCTTGACAGAGAGGGAAGGTACTTCTTTTTGTCCCTGGTCTCTACAAGATGGGGGTCCAAGTCTTCCCCCAAACAATTTATCCCCTTTTATTGAGGCAGATGCCCATTTTCCATTTTTGCCATCCATCGCCATCCATCGGCCTGCCAGTTTTTCAGCCAGACCATTCAAGCAGCTAAAGAAGCAATGCTTTGGTTGTGAATCTGGCGCTGTTTAAAGTGGCATCTGCAGTAAATGCAGCCACTGCTACAAGCTTATGGATGTCTTGATGGACTTGGACATCGGTGGCAAGAACCCTGGCCTGAACTTAGTGAAGCCAGCATAAGGAGGCCCTCATGAAGAATGAGGCAGCCAATGCAGCTTTGACCACTCAGGCAGCTGTCTGGTGTGTGCGCTGGAGGGAATATTCAATCCTTTTATCCTCTGCCTTCAAAGCTTCTTCTGGATCTGCAGGATTCGATGAGGAAGATACCAAGGCTGCAACTGGACTGTTCACTGATGGCACCTGCAACAAGCTAGTAAGTTCAGGCTCCAAACTGAAATAGCCGACATTGGCCAACAACATGGCAGATGTGCCAGGTGATTCCAGCTGTTTCTTAATTACGTTTAAAAATAATCTAGGAACTGGAACCATTTCAGGCTGTACCATTGGCTCAGCAAAAAATTGGTCTGGAGGAGCAGTTGTATCACCTTCTATGTCCCCAACATCTGCCTCTGTCTTGGCAGTGAACAATTCTTTCTTGTCCTCTCTGGTGCTCTAGATGAGCCATCTTCCTAGCCTTGAATAATAAGACCCGGAACTTATGGGATTCAAAAAGTCCCCAAAAAGCAGATCTTTCAGGGGCCATGTCTTCGTCCAGAAGCAGATGAGCCCTCAGGGGACCAGGCCTGTAAATGAAGCCTACTTGTAGAGGTAGAAGGCCCAGACTCCATCTGTAAGACTGGAGGCAGAGCAGAAGAAGCTGACTCATCTGGGGATGGTGATTTGAGGCTCCTCTCCCCAGTAGCACGCTGGCTCTTCTCAACATGTTTTTCTAGAGCTTTCTGTCTTCTCAAAGCATCCTGCTCCTCTGCCCTGGAGAGCTATTTAGGTTCAGGAGCCTTTTTCTTTTGTCTGCTTCTAGATCTGCCTCTAGATGCCGAAGGGCTGTGATCACCCTCCTCTGTGTCAGCCATCTTACCTGGTGGGTTAGGGCTGTAGGAAAGCCCGGTGGAGAGACTGGTTCCTGGAGGGGGAGGGGATGGGGAGTTACTTTCACATTCAATCTCTTACCTTGCACTTTAGGCTCCCTTCCAGCTCCAAACAGTCTTACCTCCTAGCTGGCGAAGCAGGCTTGAGAGGCCTTTGCTGGGCTGCAGCAATGCCCTGCCGGTCAGTACCTGTGTACAGGTACTGGAACCACAGTGCTGGCAATGTGGTTGAATTCTGCACCTCCAGCTGGGCCTAGACAATTCTCTTCTGCAACAACCACCACCATGTGGTTGGCTCCCAGTTGGGATCGGGCCAATTTGCCCAATCGGGCGGCTTGCTGCTGTGTCACAGTGCCAGTTTCCTTATCGGGCCGATCCCCGTTCCAGCCACTTGCTGCTACACTACTGCGCTTCACAGCTGCTTCCTCTCATTATGGGTTGCTCACCCATGCTGCTGCCGCACTACTGCACCAAACAGCTGATGGCCTTATCAGGCTGATTGCTCTACTGCTGCTGAAGCTGCAGCCTTTCCACCTGGACTGGGGTGTGAAAACCCCTTTGTCCTGGCTGCTGTCCTCCTCCTCACTTCTATATAAACTGATTCTTTCGAAATGATTACAACCCAAGCAAAAAAACAGGCCTCCACTTCCAATCGAAGTGCAACCCTAGAGACTCACGTCCGTCCTGGCTGCGACTAAGTCAAAAACTGGGGCATTGCCACAGTGTAGGGCAGAGCTTCAATTAACATGCAGACTCAGTCCAACAGGCAGAGGACCTGAGTATACCCAATCTCTCTGGACTCTCAGAGCCACAGAGAGGAAAAAGTTTATCTCTCAGCTAAAGTGATTCCGATGACATTTTTCATACCCAGTCTTTCGGTGGAGATGGATGTTTTAAAGAGCCCTTGTAAACAGCCAACGCACCTCCCTGTTGGATAAATTTCTTTCTGAGTTCATTTCCAAGTGGGGAAGAAAGACACTGGAAACATGGTGACTGCTTGGAAAGATGATAGTGTTTCCTGTTCCTGTGTAAGAAATGTATCCCATTGGCTGTCAGACTCCGGGGTGTGTGTGTCTTAGCTAACTTTGTAGGCTTTGTCTGGAGCACATGGCTTCACCTGAGTGCTGGCTGATGCCATCTTCCCAGGCCATGTGGTGAGATGGTTTGGAGGGCTTTGTTATGTAGAATACTCTGGCCCAGGCCTTAATGGCCCACCCGTTAACAATGGTGGGGGTGAGCTTCTGCTTCTGAGGTGAGTTTCTGCTTCTGAATTTCTACTGCTCTTTTAGGGGAAATATTCTGCCTTTTTAATATATCCTAAAGTATTTCATTTTTCTAGGAGGGGCTGGGTTATAACTTCCAACATCCCATAAGCAATTTCCACCGGGCATCTCTTCATTACACCTGTGATACCCAACATCCTTAAACACTTACTGATGGTCAAGAGAAAAGAGAGGACTCTTTTTCTGCCTCCCTCGCCCCCTTGTCCCTTAAAATAACTTTTAAGCAACAGCAGCAGCCGGAGCATTCAGAAAGCATTTAAGATCACATGACTCACGATACAAACATGCGAGTTGGCAAGCCAGCATTGTATCCGATTGAAGAGCAATGAAGTTTTAATAATGGGTCATTTACTAACACGGAGGTGATGTAGTTTTTAAGAGCTCTTTCTCCTTCCAATATGTTTTCTAATATGCTGGGCTGGAGGGAGGGAGGGAGGGAAGGGGAAACAGATTCCCCCCACCTCCCTTAAAGGAAAAAAAAAATCTTGTTAACCCCTCTTCTTTTCAGTCTTTTTACCCCCAAGGGTAGGTTTGGGAGGAGGGGGAGGATAAAGGCGATTGAGTAGAATAAACTTGAAAAATACGCTGCAGTTTAAATGTTCCCTCGTGTCTTTGCAGTCTATGCACATATCGGTGAATGGCTAGAAAGGGGAAAAACAGAAGGAGGAGGAGGAGAAAGGAAGGAAGGAAGGAAGGAAGGAAGGAAGGAAGGAAGGCGAGCTTCTAATCTATCTGAAGCCTGACAGAATTGCCCGGCTATGATTTTCCTGGCTCGTTTTTTCTTTTCTTTTCCTGAGCCAGGCCAACATGGTGGGCAGGGATTTCTCTCATGCCTCTGGGAAACACAAGGGAAGAACAAAGTGCAGCAAAGCAGCAGTCGACCCGAAGGATATCAAAGAAGTGGGGTTTTTGAAGAAGTGTTTCCGTCTGGGGAGGCAAGAGATCTATTTCTGCCACCAAAAGGAAGCCCGAAGGATCAAAACCATCATTTGTCGCTGCTGTTGTTTCCCCAAATTGCCCGGCTATGATTTTCCTGGCTCGTTTTTTCTTTTCTTTTCCTGAGCCAGGCCAACATGGTGGGCAGGGATTTCTCTCATGCCTCTGGGAAACACAAGGGAAGAACAAAGTGCAGCAAAGCAGCAGTCGACCCGAAGGATATCAAAGAAGTGGGGTTTTTGAAGAAGTGTTTCCGTCTGGGGAGGCAAGAGATCTATTTCTGCCACCAAAAGGAAGCCCGAAGGATCAAAACCATCATTTGTCGCTGCTGTTGTTTCCCCCAAAAGCAATTCTGTTTAACACTCTATCTCTTAAACCTTGGGTAATATAGCAAGTCAGAGATTCCACACTTGGTCTGCTCCCTTTGATGTCCGTTTGCTTTTGTTCTTGACCTAACTCCATGCTATTTTCACAAGACTTCATTTGTATGCAGCCTCAGTCCAAGCCTGCCACCCAGAATTCTGTATAGAAGTTTTATCAGCAGGCAAAATGAATTTACAGAGGGGGTGGGGGGAAATGTGTCCGTCTGTCTGTCCATCTATATGGAAACACATATTATGTGTGGGTTTGGGGAGGTGTACATATGGTGGGTAGGCTTGAGTAAAACTGCAGAAACCATGGTGGAATAAAGAAGATGCTTGCTGATTTTTGCCAGTCTTTTTAAAAAGAAATGTACTATATCATTAAAGAAGCAAGCTTTTATATCCTGTTTTATTATATTGTTAAGTAATTTTGAGGTGGCCAATGACTAAAGATCAGAACACCAATGATTAAAAACAGCTTTTTGTAGGGAAGCTGCTGCAGTAGAAATAAAATGAGAATGTGATATCTAACACACGAAGAAGGAAAATAGAATTCTTTATTGGCCAAGTGTGATTGGACACACAAGGAATTTGCCTTTGGTGCATATGCTCTCAGTGTACATAAGAAAAAATAAAATACATTCATCAAGAATCATAAGATACAACACTTAGTGGTAGTCATAGGTTACTACAGTGGTGGCTGACCTTTGTGGACTCCTGTGCCAAAAATTGTGTACTGCGGCTTATGCTCCGTGCACTCCGTGTGCCACAACACCCAGAAGGCAATCGCGTGCTCCTCCATACCCCTGTGCATGATCCCCACCCCTTACCTGCATTGCACTTCTTAGCTGATTTTTGGCCTGTGGCCTCCCAGGCTTGAGGAAAGCCTCTGCAGCCTGAAAAATAGGCCCATTTCATCACTTCCGGTATTTCGGTGGCTGAAATAACCTATTTCAACTGCTATCAAGCCAAGAATACTTACTCAAACCAGCCGAAAATCAGCTGGGAGGTGCGCACATGTGCAGTGAGGTAAGTTTGCCTGCGGCTCGCGTGCACAAATGCATGCCATAGGTTCGCCATCACGGGGTTACTATAAGCAATCAAATAATACATAGGTTACTAATACACAATCAAAACATACTAGGAAAACAAATAAACAATATAAATTGTAAAGATACAAGCAATATGGTTATAGTCATAAGTGGGAAGAGATAGGCAATAGGAAGGATGAGAAGAAGAATACAGTCTTACTAAGTAATTTGACGGTGTTGTAGGAGTTAGTTGTTTAGCAGAGTGATGGCATTCGGGAAAAAACTGTCCTTATGTCTAGTTGTTCTGGTGTGCAGTGCCCTATAGCATCGTTTTGAGGGTAGAAGTTGAAACAATTTATGATAAGCCCATTTATTAACAGTAATTTATTATAATGAGGAATTTGGGAAGTTCATTTGGTTAGACAGGGTAAGACTACAGTATAAGAAAATGCAGAATGGTTGACTTAGGAAAAAATTTAAATAATGGTTCTGCAAAAAACTATTTTAAGAAACCTCAAACCCAAACTGCATATACAATAACAAACTATTGAGGAAAGTGACAGTGTCCTAAGATAAATCTAAAAAAATGAATTGAAGGAGGTGTCTTTACAAGTATGGAAATGAGTGACATCAATATGTCCTACAAAAAGTTACACATAAATGTTAGGCTTCATTTTAAGAAGCTCTTCATTTTATTTCTGCTAGTGATATGGCAAGAATAGTATAGATGATCTGACCAGACCATGTTCCAGCCATTAAATATCAATAGTGAAGCATCAAAGAAGTACATTTTACATAGCCCCAATGGGTGTAGGAGAGACATAGTGTATCTCCTATATAGCAGTGCCATATATAAGCGCAACTGAGCAACAACAAACCTGAATGAAGTTCACATTAAATGCAACCATGCTAGTAGAGTAGAAGAAACTGTGTTTTTCAGAGAAAATATTTTTTCGCTGACAAACCATGGTCATTTCATTATATCTTGCCTGATACATGTGCTTTCACAGAATAGTGAAATTCAGGAAGCAGCCAGTATATCAGGTGTGTCCAATCTTGGTGACTTTAATAACCATGGATTTCAACTCCCAGAAGCTGGCTGGGGAATTCTGGGAGTTGAAGTCCACAGGTCTTAAAGTTGCCAAGATTGGACACCCCTACTGTATATGTACCTTGGCTTAATTGCCATCCAGTTTCTCTGCAAGAAACAGGGGTCACACTGCTACATAGAAAAGCTACATTAAAAAAAAGTCAGCTGACTTGGATGACCTCCATTTAGCTACTTCCATCTTTTAGCATCCTATGTGCCTCCTCTCATCCACACTGCATCACCTCAGACCAGAAGACAGTAACCACGAGCCTTCCGAGCCTGTTTTTCTCCTGCAGACCAGTGATGGGATTCAAAAATTTTTACTACCAGTTCTGTGGGCGTGGGTTGGTGGGCATGGTGTGGCTTGATGGGCATGGCTTGGTGGGTGTGGCAGGGGAAGGATACTGTAAAATCCTCATTCCCTCCCTACCACACCCCACTAACCTGCTTTCCAGCTCCATTCTCCTGTGCAGGGCAACAAAAGAAGACCCAGCCGATCAGCTGGGACTCGGGAGGCAGAGAGTAGGTGGGGGTGAAGCCGGTCGGAGGTGAAATTTGCTGGTTCTCTGAACTACTCAAAATTTCCGCTACCGGTTCTCCGAAGTACTCAAAATTTCCGCTACCGGTTCGCCAAACTACTCAAAATTTCCACTACCGGTTCTCCGAACTACTCAAAATTTCCACTATCAGTTCTCCAAACTACTCAAAATTTCTGCTACCAGCTGTCCGAACTACTCAAAATTTCCACTACTGGTTCTCCAGAACTGGTCAGAACCTGCTGAATACCACCTCTGCTGCAGACCCAAACAGCGAATTTAACTAAACTATTTAACTGAAAATGGAAGCAACACCTCTCACTTTTTTATATCCTACCCACTATATGTCGTGTTTGTACATTGGGGATTGCCAAAGGGTGTTCCCTGGGTTGGAACTTCAGTTTGATAACCTGCAATATTAATGAGTACCTTTTGTATATTAAAGATGCCCACCTCCATCTAGGAAGTTCTAATTCCACTACCCTGTTTTCCTGAAAATATGAGCTACCCTGAAAGTAAGTCCTAGCTTGATTTTTACATGTGTGCGCACCCTACCCCCAAAATATGCTCTAATTAAGATCCCTCCCACTCCAGAGTGCAAGGGTAAAAATTAAGCTAGGATAGGGATGGGGGGGTGAAGCTGCCCTACTACTTACCTCTGGACAGTTGTAGCACACTCTTGACACCTGCCTCACTGGCCCATTTCTTCCACAGCCGGCAAGCTGGCAAGGCTTTCCTGAAAGCCTCTGTAGCTGATAACAAAGCTCTGGATCGATCCAGAGCTCTGTTATTGGCTGCAGAGGCCTTCAGAAAAGCCTTGCCAGCTGCAGAAGAAGTTCTTGAAGGCCTCTGACAGCAAAAAGGAGGCTGGGGGTGATGCGTGCAAGTGAGGTTAGTCAGTGGATGACATCCCCCGAAAATAAGACCTTGTGCCTTTTTTGGTGGCAAAAAATATAAGATAGGGTCTTGTTTTGGGGGAAACACGGTATTTTGTTCAGCATCCACAACCCAGGTGCTTCCAGCCATCAGAATCAATCAAGGAAGCCACCACATTCATTCATCTTCTTTCAATGCAGGGTTATTAGACATGCTTTTAAAACCTCTTTTTTCCCCCTCTGAAAACCTCTATTTTTTGACAAACAATTATTGCAATCGACACAGAGCAATCAAGCTTGCAGATGCCTTGGCTGGTGTTGTGTGTACGTGCACACATCTTCTCTGCACAATTGACTGCAGATGTGAAAGTAGAGTCACAAGCCTGCCAGGGTCATGTTTCCTTTTGAAAGGATATTTCTCCATTATACAAAAATTGTTTGCAAACAGAGTATCAGAATCAAAAGAGAGCTATTTATCTATTCGGTGATGGAAAGGTCACAATAAGAAGCCCGCATCCTCCACTCAACAAAGACACTAGTGCTTAAAACTAAACAGGTGTGCACACAGGGCCTCTGTATTAGGTACTATCATGTTATATTGGTGTTCCTGCCACCTCGTGCAGAAACTGCATGAAAATGTAAGTGTATTAAATAGAAGATAGAGGAATTCTTACATCGGGTTGTCTTGATAAAACCTGTTTCTCTACCCATTCTAATGCACAGGATACTTGTTCCTTATGCCGTAACTAAAAAAACCATTAAAAAAAATCAATCTGTTTCAATGAGGGATTAGCGGAAACACGGCTTTCCAGACTGAACTCTGTATCCCTTGTATAGCCAGAGGACAAGGGGTGTTGGAAGTTGTATTATATAGAGCAGAGGCGGTATTCAGCAGGTTCTGACCAGTTCTGGAGAATCAATAGCAGAAATTTGGAGTAGTTTGGAGAACCAGCAAATACCACCTCTGACTGGCCCCGCCCCCATCTATTCTCTGCCTCCCGAGTCCCAGCTGATCAGCTGGGTCTTCTTTTGTTGCCCTGCACAGGAGAACGGAGCTGGAAAGCAGGTTAGTGGGGTGGAGAGGAAATGGGGATTTTGCAGTAACTTTCCCCCAGGAGTGGGGAGGGAATGGGGATATTGCAGTATCCTTCCCCTGCTACACCCACTAAGCCTCACCCACAGAACCAGTAGTAAAATTTTTTGAATCCCACCACTGATATAGAACCATAGAGAGCCAGTTTGTAGTGATTAAGGCATTGGGCTAGAAAGCGAGAGACCATGACTTCAGGTCCTGCCTTAACCATGAAAACCAGCTGGGGGACTTTGGGCCAGTCCCTCTCTATCTCTGCTTAATCTACCCCATGTTGTTGTGGGGAAAATTGTAAGAGGAAAGCATGTTGGATATGTTTGCCACCTGCATTATTTGTAAAAATAATAAAGATGGGATGTAAATAAATATCTACAGATTCACACATCCCATTCCTGTTGAAGATTATGATATTTTCAAATGTCAGTGTCTTTCATTGAAAACAGGCTTGGTGAAATAATTTACAGTGAGATGTAATTACAGGACAATATGTACTCAACAGATATATATATATATACAATGGTACTTATACTATACGAGCCATGGTGGCAAAGTGGTTAGAATGCAGTATTGCAGACTGATTCTGCCAACTGCCAGCAGTTCGATCCTGACTGGCTAAAGGTTGATTCAGCCTTCTATCTTTCCTAGGTCAGTAAAATCAGGACCCAGATTGTTGGGGGCAATATGCTGACTCTGTCAAGGGCTTAATCACTGTGAAGCGGTATGTAAGTCTAAGTGCTATTGGTATTGCTATACAGGCATACATATGCATGCACACAAATAGAGTAAAGACATCCTTGGATTGGCAACTATATCTGTGCATTTTCCTTGTCCAAGTTATGGAAGTAATTTATCATTGCTGCTTTCAGAATACCTTTTTCCAACTTTCTAGCCCACCAATAGTCCTAGAATTTCTGAATGCTTCCCATTCAAGGCATGCTTAGTTTCTGGGATCAGCTGAACATAGCTAAGCACTGCCACCTGTCTGAGGCATTCATGCATATTTACAAATATGGAATTAAATCTTTCATTTAATGAAATAAAGATTGGCCCAAATCTCATGCTGCTATTTTTTCACCAAACCACACTACGCGAGTGAGCATTAGAATTAGCTTTTTTAGAGAGAAACAGCACAGAAGCTGATCTGACCACTGCAAAAAAGAAGGGAATTGAGGGACTGTGGGTCTCCTGCCCAAAAGAGGAGGATTGATAACCCATGATATTAGGTGAGAAAGAGGCTGTCTGCGTGTTGATCTGTAGGATTTCATCTTAAAATTCAGATGCCGCTATGTACTGTAAAATTCTTTTCTTAGGACTCATTGCTTTTCAGAACTTTGTGGATTCTTGTGAGCTTGCCTAATTGGATGCAGCTCTGCCTGCCAGAATAAAAATAATAAAAATAGAATTAAAAAGCCATTGCATGAAATCATGAAAGAGAACCATTCTTACCCTCCACCTACCCGACTCTTGCCTAAATAAACATGTCTTTACTGTTGATTTAAGAACAGTAAAACTTTCGTGAGCTCCCTTGAGAACAGGTTCCTCTTTTTTTGATAAGCCTCCTTAGAGTTTGGTTGCCAAATTAAACAAGAAAAAAGATGGATAAACTTATCTGAAAGACTGGGAAAATTAGGCACCTGCATGAGAATTTGTGGTTATCAAAGCTCCCTCTCTCTGTCTCTGTCTCTGTCTGTCTGTCTGTCTGTCTGTCTGTCTGTCTGTGTGTGTGTGTGTGTGCATGTGTGTAGACATGCAATTCTACCAGTGGTGGGATTCAAATTTCTTTACTACTGGTTCTGTGGGTGTGGCTTGGTGGGCGTGGCAGGGAAAGGATGCTGTAAAATCTCCAGTCAGAGGTGGTATTTGCTGGTTCTCCAGACAACTCAAAATTTCCACTACCGGTTCTCCAGAATTGGTCAGAACCTGCTGAATACCACCTCTGAATTCTACATGTTTTGCGATATTCAAAAAAAGCAATCAGGAACTGCATAGGGCTTATCACAAGGTGCTCCCAACAGGAACAGACAAGGATTAAATTCTCTGTTTCCACTCAGGCTTGTTTTTTCCTCTTTTTGATCTCCACCAGGATCATGTCAATGAATTTACCAAACAGCTGGTTACCCATAAGGGGCTTGGATTCCTGACTGTCCTTGGATCAGTGATCAACCTCCCAGTGCCTAATTTGAGCAATCATTCCTTGCAGTCATAGAGCTAATTATAAATTGAAGGTGGCTGAAGGTAATATCAACAATCATCTCCACAGTCTTAGCCAGTTCATTAGTGGTTTCCTTTAATTTCCTGATATCAGAAGGCACCTGTCAGGCCATTAGGGCTCTTGAAATAACAAAGGTCATTGCATGGGGCTCTAAATTCTAAGGATTTCACAAACTCTTCAGTTTAGGACACTCTGTTTGAAATTGTGTGGGTACTACAAGAAACTAATCCCTTTCTCTGGGCTACAGTCTTAAGGAGGATGGCTGCCATGGGTTCATTTATTTGTAGAAAGCAAAAGCAATCACTGTTACTTGTGCATACAGCTTGATAACATAAAGCTGTTGTTTCAAATATACTGATACTTGAAACTGCTGGGGAAGGCCTTGAATAAAGGAAATCAAATTTAATTGTCGGCAAAACCACAGTAGGTCTTGGATGCTTTGCAAACTGAATCATGGGGTCTTGATTCAGACTGTACATGCTTTAAAGCAGTGTTTTCCAGACTTGACAGCTTTAGGATCTCAACTTGCATTGATATGTGGACCTCAACTTGCAGAATTCTGGGAGTTAAAGTCTATGCATTTTAATGTTGACAAACACTGCTTTAAATGCTTAGCCCATTCTGTAAAATGCCTAATTTATTTGTGTTTTAAAATAAAGCAATTACATATGGTCAAATATTTGAATACTCAAATCCATACTATAGAATAGAATACAATTCTTTATTGGCCAAGTGTAATTGGACATACTAGGAATTTGTCTTCAGTGCATAAGCTCTTAAAGTACATACAAACAACAAAGTGATAAGTCATAGATCATAAATCATAAGATAAATCATAAATCATAAGATACAAACAAGGGATAGATCATAATATACAAACAGGAGAAGGTAGTAGGAAAGATGAGAAGGTGAGAAAGATGAAAAGATGAGAAGGATAGTAGCAATACAGCCTTCTACATAGGTAAATATCTTTAGGCATAATAATAATAATATTAATAATAATAATAATAATAATTCTCCCTAAGGACTCTAAGGACTCAGAACATTAAAACAGAGCCAAATTTACAGTAAAAATCCATTAAATAGAACAAGTCAAATACATTAAAATACATTAAAACAAATAAATAACCTAAAACCCCACCGGGTCATTCCAGGCCAGCCTGTTGAAACAGCCAGGTCTTCAGGTCCTGCGAAAGGAGCAGAGATCAGGGGCCAAAGCGGAGATCCATGGAGAGCTGTTTCCCAAGAGGGAACGCATGATGGAGAGGCCCTAGTACCCTGGACCCAAGCCATAAGACATTGTTGTGGGAGTTGGCAGAATGATGGCGTGGGGGAAGACACCATCTTTGTGTCTAGTTGTTTTGGCATGCAATGCCCTACAGCAGCATCCTGAGGGGAGAAGTTGAAACAGTTTATGTCCAGGACGTGAGGGGTCTACAGATATTTTCTCAGCCCTCTTTCTGATTCAAGGAGTTATACAGATCCTCAATGGAAGGCAGGCTGGTTGCAATTGCTTTTTCTGCAGTCCTAACTATTCTTTGAAGTCTGTACCTGTCCTGTTTGGTCGCTGTGCCCACAGCAGACAGTTATAGAGATACAAATGGCGTGTCCTCTTAAAGTGTGCCTACATGACATTTTATCGTTTCCCATCCCTATATCACAGCCTGCAGCTCCATAAATGTTCCAGGAGAAGCCTGGGATGAGCTGATGCCCTTGGACAGGGCTACTACTACCTGTGCATTCTCTCTCTCTCTCTCTCTCTCTCTCCCTCCCTCCCTCCCTCCCTCTCTTGTGTATGGCTGCACATCTCATTCTGGGTGGTATACAAATAAAACCAATAATTAAAAACATTCTCCCAAACCACTCAAAACAATGACACATAAATAAAAACAAGATTATCAGAGGGAACGCCTGAGAAGATTACATATGATGCAGTTAATCTGTGGGGTCTTTGTTGCCAGGGAGTTCCCAGGCCTGTTAAAAAAAACCAGAACCAAATTTTAAGGGATTTCCAGAAAGTAACAATGGTGGGGGCTAACTTAATCAAAGGGGGCAGTGGGAGAGGTGTTTTCCTCCAGATGGCTCTCTGGACTCTACCTCTGACATCAACATTTTAACACCAGGCCAAAAACTTACTTTCTGTCTGTTTTAAGATATAGTCTTTTTGCCTGAGAGGCTCCAATGCTGCTCCTTCAGACCTCGATGCTTCAAAATGTTCATTAACGGCTTGAAGCGTTCGGTTTTGGAGGGAAACTGCCCTACAATAGGAATCCACCTAAGAAATAAATAAAAGACAGATGTGGGGAGAGAGGCAGAAGCCGAAGTGGCAGGAGAGGAGACGGCTGCATGAAAGCCATCTGATGAGGTTTCTAAGCATTGGATGGGACAAGGGAAGAACCAGGATGCTTATAATTGGTGGTGCATTCTCAAATTCCAAGAAATGTCTGCTGACCTCATCCTGTCTCCTGAAGCACTTTTGCATATCTGCTATTTATTTGGCTAATGAATGTGCTTTACTGGTATTTTAGGTCAGGGGTCTCCAACCTTGTCAACTTGAAGCCTGGAGGACTTCAACTCCCAGAATTCCCCAGCCAGCTGGCTGGGGAATTCTGGGAGTTGAAGTCCTCCAGGCTTCAAGTTGACAATGTTGGAGACCCCTGTTTTACGTGATTGTATTCAGGCAGGGAGGATGTCATCAGGTGGGGATATATAAGCTCAAGAAAAGCTAAAAACTCCCAGGATAGCAGGAGCCACAAGCCGCCTCCGCTGCTTGCAAAAGCAATACAGGTAGTCCTTGACTTACAAACACAATGAAGCCCTAATTTCTTTTGCTAAGCAAGACACTTGTCAAGTGAGTTTTGCTCCATTTTATAAGCTTTCTGGCCATTCAGTGAATGTTAAGTGAATCACTGTAGCTGTTAAGTCAGTAGTACAGTTGTTAGGTGGCTTCCCCATTGGCGTTGCTCGTCAGAAGGCCGCAAAAGGGGATCACATGACCTGGCCGGGACACTGCAACTGTCAGAAATATAAACCAATTGCCAAGCATCTGAATTTTGATCACATGACTGCAATGGTATGCTGCAATGGTAATAAGCAGAGGTGGCATTCAGCCAGTTCGGACCGGTTCTGGTGTACCGGTAGCAAAAATTTTGACTGGGTCAGAGCACTGGCAAAAACCACCTCTGGCTGACCCCATCCATCTACCTCCACCATTACCTCTCCTGTATTTCCTTGGTTTTTAGCTCAGCTGAGCTTAAAAACACTCCAGGCAGCTCACCAGGTTGACAGAGCTCCGTATTTGTGCCGCGCACGTGCGTGCAAAGCTCGGCTGATTTGCGCTATTGCTGTGCCTCAGTTGAGCTTCAAAACTCTCCAGGCAGCTGACCAGGTTGACAGAGCTGTGTATTTGTGCTGTGTGCACATGAGGCTCAGCTGGTTTGTGCCCCAGCTGAGCTTAAAAACACTCCAGAACAGCTATCCAGGTCAATATTTGAGCCCTGCATATGCGCGCAAAGCGCATTAGGTGCACACATAGAACTGGTAGGGAAAAATTTGGAAACCCACCACTAGTCATAAGGGTGAAAAATGTTCAGAAGTCACTTTTTTCAGTGCCATCCTTTAGGTAGTCACTAAATGAATGGTTTTAAGTCGAGGACTCTGTTATGTATGCCAGTTTGAATGTCATTGGTTAAGTTTGAACTGTTCTTGTAAAATGTCAGAAATGATTGGTTTAAAAAGTGCGGGAAAACCCTGCACTCTGATTGGCTGGCAACTGCGGCTGCTGGCTATAAGTAGCAGCCGCAGCCCAGCCAAATCGGGTCTGTTATGAGCTGTAGTCACTAATAAACTCTTCACTGAAGCACTCCGTGTCTGACTCTTCATGCAAATCTAACAGACTTCCTGTATCATTGTTAGCATCTATGGTGTTTTACAGCCCTTTGGATGTGTGTGTGTACTTTTGTTATCTTCATGCTTCTGTTCTTTTCATGGTCCCTCCCTTTCTCTTATAAAAAGTTTTCAAATTCTATATTTGGTTGGCCTGTGGGCCAGATGTTTTCACAGCTCTGCATCTGCTCCAGTTATTTGCTGAACTGCCAATGTTTTGGGATGGATGGTGGATGTGTGGAATGGAGAGGAAGAATAAAAGAGAAGCTCAGTCTCTTGCTATGAAAGCACCCTTAAAAACAACAACGTCAAAAATTCCTTTCTGGTAAAAGCTGAGTCTCAAGCCACATTCCTCCCTTCCTCTTCCATAGTGTGAACCACACACACATAGCCAAAGAACCACCAGAAGTGTTGCATTGCTTCAGAACATCTTGGTGTTAATTAAAACCAGGGAAGATTTCTCTTTTTCTTTAAAACAAATTGGAGAGTCAAGCAAAGCAAACCTCAGTCAAATGTTTGTCTGAAGCTGGAAGTTCACAGTGCCACTCAGCACTTTACTCAGTTCGGTTTAAAGCCCGGAACTCCTGGGCTACTTAAAAGAAAGGGTGGGAATAATATATTTTAACTAATTTGTGTAGTGTTCCCTCGTAAACCACATGCTATAAAACTCATTCTGAAAAATCTCTTTCTTTACAGCACTGATTTGATGCACAGCAAAAACACTCTGAAGTGGGGAGAAAAAGACGACTTGCTGGTCCCTTTTTCGCTGATTTCCACTTATATATAGTTGTTATTCATTAAAAGGACTATTATATTGAAGACCTAATGTAGAATAGTTGTTCCGGCAACCATCAGGGAGGTGTTATAGGTGTCTTAAAATGAGGACTAATAGAGTGAGAAACAGTTTCTTTTCCAAGGCAGTAATTGTCTTGAATCAGACAGTGCCTTTCTGATTTAGCCCTATTATTATTATTATTTTATTTTTTAAAACTCTGTAGTATGATTGTGATGTGGTGTTTGGGGCACTGTTCTGAGTAGCTTTCAAATTTCATTGTATTCGTGGAATGCAATGACAATAAAGGTATTCTATTCTCAGGATTGTGGGGATTTAGGCCACCTTCGGCTACGGAAATTTACAGTCACTTTAGGTTGACTCGGTCTTTCAGCCCAACATGCTTGAGAATAGAATAGAATTTTAGAATAGAATTCTTTATTGGCCAAGTGTGATTGGGCACACAAGGAATTTGTCTTTGGTGCATATGCTCTCTGTACATAAAGAAAAAATAAAATATATTCGTGAAGAATCATAAGATACAACACTTAGTGATAGTCATAGTTTACTAATAAGCAAACAAATCATACTAGGAAACAAATAAAACAATATAAATTGTAAAGATACAAGCAACAATAGTCATAATAATAACTAAGAAGGATGAGAATAATAATAATAATAATACAGTCTTAGTAAATAATTTGACAGTGTTGTGGGAATTAGTTGTTTAGCAGATAGGATTGTTATAAAAATTTTTAGAGTTATTAATATTGGATTTATATCCTGCTGTTTTGTATGACCCAAGAAGGGGCAAATCATAGTCCTGTCTATTTTCCCCACAACAACCCATAAAAAACAGACAAAGCTTCAATAGCACCCTTGTAATCACCATCTTCACTTTTTTGGCTACACCTTATGGACATCCTTGTGCTTACCTCTGATGTACCACCTCCAAAGAGAGATGGCCCTTCCCAGGAAAAATGGTTTCCACCCAAATCTAGGTGGTAGGAAATGTCATAAAAAATTACTGGCCCTTATATCTCTTAGTTAAAGTTTTTGGCCCTGTGTTTTCTCAGAGTAAAATACTGTATTGTATTGTATTGTATTGTATTGTATTGTATTATAATGTAATGTAACATAATGTAATATATTACTGTACTGCATTATATACATACCTGTGATGGTGAACTTATGGCACGCGTGCCACAGGTGGCACGCAGAGCCATTTGTGCCGGCACATGAGCTGCTCATGCGTGCGCCTCACAGCTGATTTTTGGTGGGTTTGAGGCCTTTTTCGCCCTCCCAGAGGCTTGAAGGCTTCTGCAGGCTTTGCAGGCCAAAAACTAGCCCCGTTTCATCACTTCCTGTTTTTCCAAAAATACTGGAAGTGATGAAACGGGGCTAGTTTTCGGCCTGCAAAGTCTGCTGAAGCCTTCCTCAAGCCTCTGGGAGGCCGAAAAAGGCCTTAAACTGGCTGAAAATCAGTGGTGAGGCGCAGTGCAGGTAAGGGCGGCAGTGGGTGGGTGGGTGGGGATTGTGTGTGCATGCATGGGGGGCACACATTGCCTTCTGGGTGCTGGCATGTGAGAATGCAAGTGAGTGCACAATTTTTGGCACAGGAGCCCAAAAAGGTTAGCCACCGCTGTACTATACTATCTATACCATACCACACCCATACCGTACCATACTATATTATACTATATTTATTATATTATATATTATAAATACATGAATAGATAAAGATACTAAGCCAGGTTTCTTAGTGTACAAAAATTATTTAAATTGTTGCTTAGTGTTTCTTTTTTAAAAAACAAATTTCTTATTACTGACTTTTTATATTGTACTTTTTTTTTCCTAAAGAAAAGCTTCCTCACAAACAGTAAGTTGTTAATAGCAGCATCAAAAAGCTGGATTATTTTTATCAAATAAATTAATCAAAAGCTAAACCAAGAACTTGATGATCAAGGAAGGAAGGAAGGAAGGAAGGAAGGAAGGAAGGAAGGAAGGAAGGAAGGAAGGAAGGAAGTTTGGTTGGAGTGTTTTTAAATAATTGCCTTTTTGGTGCTCTTTGACTGTTGATTGTAGTTGGGGTTTTTTTTTGTCTGGTCCATTTCTGTGGTGTACAAGAGTTGGCTGAGTGCCAGTGTGACAATCAATAACTCCTGAGCCCCTCTCCTCTTGTTGGAGATTATTCCTTGGGCTCCTTTGTTTTACTGGTGGGTGGGTGGGTGTGGGGGGGGCAGGCAGGAAAGGGGGGCAATTTCTAAACTGAAACAGGATGTCCTGCTGGTGTCTGAGACTCTGAAAGGCTCCGTTTCGCTGGCTGCGTTGGCGACGCAAGATGGCTTAAGTTAATCCAGGAGGATTTAGGTGGCTGCAGGGCTTCTCTTCAGAGCCCACTTTCTTTTCGACTCAGAAAAACCTCAGAGGGACTTGCCGCTGGAGCTGGCAGCATTGTGGAGGGGAACTCTTTCAAAGGCCCAGGAAGTCAAAGAGAAAGGATCGTGTTTTAACATGTTATCGTGGAACTGTAATCAATTTTGGATAGCCCTGACAAAGGAAAAAGTAGCAGCAGAAATGTAAACTTCACACACATTCACACACTTAATCCATCGGATCAGGAAGCCCAAGAAACTGCATTACCTATTTCGGTCATGGTTGGTTGAGGCAGCTGGCCACAAAGCAAAGTTTCAGACAACCTTGCAAGCAGAAGTGCCAGGAGTCCTCTCTGAATTTTTAATCTAGTGCTTTGACCACACAGGAGGGCAAGTGATATGGATCAGCATGGAAATAAACTTACAGGCTCTAAATAGATATGCTCGGAAGACTTTTGCAATCCTCAAAATGGTCAGATCACAGAGCCTGATGGATAATAATTCCTATTTGGGATTTATTTCGGGCAGCCTGTTCTTTATTTTGGAAAGGGCTTTAACAAGCATGTGAGACTTTGCAAGCTTTTATAGATTGACTCAGGCAAATTAGTTAAATTATTAGAGGCTTTTATGCATTAAAAAAAATCTCTTAGTACTTGTGAGTGAACATGAAGGGGCTTTTCACACCTCCTCCGAATTTGCTTAGTTCTCTTTTGCTTTTTTTTTTCTCAATACCTTTCAAAATGTTGTCTGTGAGGGCATGGAACTGATGATGGTTGTTCTTTTTTTAACCCTTCCCGACATAATGCTCAAATGAGAATCACAATTTACTGTTTGCTAAGGGAGGGGAGCTGCCTTTAGTGCAAAACCCAGTTTGGGGGTAACCACAAGGGGTAGATGTGACAGAACCATAACAAGGCAGGATGAACAAAAGCTCACATTTTGACATGTCCTGATCGCCTCCCCATATTTAAACCAAAGAGTCCAGCTTTTTAAAGATAGGGCTGTATTTCCCATTCAATGGAGCAAGCTTGCAGTCCCCAGGGATCAATGCTGCTGGCTTTGCTCTGAGAAACTCTGTTGAGGAAAGTGTTTTCACAATTAAATCTAGAGCCCCAGCTGCATCTGCTCCTGAACCAATCAGATTTGATAAGGATTATCTATGCCTTAATCGCATCCTTGACCATTGCAAAGGGCTCTTTGGTACCCTCAAAAAGTATCTTTAATTTGCAGTTTGTTCAAAATGTGGCAGCGAGGCTACAAATCTTGGTAAGCTTAGTACAAGGCCTTGGTAAGACCACACTTGGAATATTGCACTCAGTTTTGGTTGCCACGATATAAAAAAGATGTTGAGACTCTAGAAAGAGTGCAGAGAAGAGCAACAAAGTGGATTAGGGGACTGAAGGCTAAAAGACATGATGAAAAGTTGCAGGAATTGGGTATGTCTAATTTAATGAAGAGAAGGACGAGGGGTGACATGATAGCAGTCTTCCAATATCTCACAGGCTGCTACAAAGAAGAAGGGGTCAACCTATTCTTCAGTCCAAAGCATCTAAAGGTAGGACAAGACACAATGGATGAAAACTAATCAAGGAGAGAAGCAACCTAGAACTAAGGAGAATTGCCTGACAGCTATAACAATTAATCAGTAGAACAACTTGCCTCCAGAAGCTGTAGGGGCTCCAACACTGGAAGTTTTTAAGAAGAGATTGGACAACCATTTGTGGGTTTCCTGTCTGACCACGGGGTTGGACTAGGAGACCTCCAAAGTCCCTTCCAACTCTGTTGTTCTGTTATTCAAATCAGATATCACACTTTGTCCTGAAGGAGCTACTTTCTGTCCACTTTTCATGGTGATAGTATTGGTCTTTGCAACCTGAAATATTAAGTACAAGATTAAGCAATCTCTTTTCTTGTTTGAAATATGGTTGTTAAGATTGGCAGGAAAATCACCAGGATCCTGTTAGTTCTCTTGGGCTCTGAGTTATTGATAATAGTAATTTGCATTTTCAATTTTCTATACTCTGGTGTTGTTTTTAAATTTGGTTAACTGTCTTGTGTGCTTACTGGAGTGGGAAAATAGGACATAAATCAAATCTAGGCATTCCCCTAGCATGGTAAAGTTATACTTTATTATGGTCTTAGACCAGAACAAAAGAGAAAATAAGGTTACGAACATTATTAGATGCTGTGAAAGTATGTTAACATTGACAAGGTAACAGAATGTCAAGTCAGATGCCTAGACAATATAATTAGCTACCTGCTTCTCATGGAGGGTATTAAATTTTTTATAATTATATTTTTGGTTACTAACTCAAAATATCATTGGGCACTTTCCAGAGCTTCCTTTAATGCTTTTTCCATTGCTCCATAGGCAGAAAGAATAAAATCCCAGTCTTTCAAAAACGGAAATACAATTTTTGCAATACAACCATACCCTTCAACATTTCAAGGTGTAGGCTGATTTGGGGGAACGGTTAATTCAGCCTCTTTTAACAAATTTCCCAAGTATTTTTTTATATTATTTATTTACTTGCAGCAAGTAACTTACTTAACTTCAAATTGGGAGGGGTAGGGAGCTTACAACTATATCCTTAGGAACTGACATATCCGAATGAATGTATACATATAAAACAATGTTTGTTCCATCATGTGACTGAAATCATTGGATTCGATATATGCCTCTGAAAAGAAATGGAAACGAAAAATTAATTTAAGACAAAACCAAGAACATTTTAAGAAAGGGAGAAAGAAGCATGCAGCCAGAAATCAATATATATATAAATCTCAAGGAGAAATACAATGTTTGAACATCAATATATATTTTTCATAAAATGATATTTGCACAGACAAGAACAATCTGTTAGGAAAGATGTGACTAATAAGTAGGAACAATTTTTTTTAGAAATACTACAATGAAGGGCAGATTCAGAATGTACTTGGGTTTTCCAGATTTTCAAATAATGAACCATAGTCTAACCATAAAACCTGAATCAATGTCTTGTGAATTGGGAAACTAAGGCAGCCAGAGGATCCACAATAGGAAAGATGGTTAGATGATTTAAATCCAGCTATGGAATGGGCTCCCTCAGAGTTGTCATTGATCCCTGCTCTTTCAGCATTAAGAAATTTTGCAAATATGCATCTATTGGACTGAGCTTTTTAACCTTAATTCATGAATATTTATGGCATACTTGTTGAGTAAAGAGAATAACAGTGTTGGAAGGGACCATGGAGGTCTTCTAGTCCAATCTCCTGCTCAGGCAGGAAATCCTATACCTGTTTTGGTGAACCTATGCCACATGTGCCGGAAATGGCACACAGAGCCATTTCCCCCCGGCACGTGAGAAGTTGCCCGGAAGAGCCCCAATGCACATGCGCACGTGTCCTGCCGCCCAACAGCAGATTGTTGGGTATCTGGTGCACATGCGGAGGGGAGTGCACAGGAGACGTGTGCATGTGCACAAAGACACACAGCATGCGAGGGGGGAATTGCGCACGGATGTGCAGACACGCAGCACACAAGGTGGGATCGCGCACGCATGCGTAGGGGGCGTGGGGGCAGCATGCATTGCCTTCTGGGTGCTGGCATGCGAGCATGTGCAAGCAAGCGTGCATGCAATTATCAGCACGGGAGCCGAAAAAGGTTAGCCACCACTGCCCTATACCATTTCAGATAAGTAGTTGTTTAATTACTTCTTTAAAACTTCCAGTGTTGGGGAATTCACAACTTCTGGAGGCAAGTTGTTCCACTGATTAATTGTTCTCCCTGTCAGGAAATTTCTCCGTAGGTATCTAGGTTGTTTCACTCCTTGATCAGTTTCCACCCATTGCTTCTTGTCCTGCCTTCAGGTGCTTTGGAGAATAGCTTGACTCCCTCTTCTTTGTGGCAACCCCTGAGGTATTGGAACACTATCTCAGTGGAAGGAACACTATCAGGGAGGGAGGGAGGGAGGGAGGAAGAAAAGGAAGAAAGGAAGGAAGGAGCACCCTCCATGAGTACTGCACATTTCCAACCATTTCAGAATATGCTGTCCAAATTCCAAACAAGCTCACCATGGCCAAGAGAGTTGCTTCTGACCTTTTTCTGTTCAAGCAGAACTGAAGTATGATGAGCTCTCAATAGCTTTGTGGGCTATAAGCAAAGTTTTGGGTGCTTAAGTTGCCTACTTCAACTTTGATGTTGTACACCTTGTTCAACACATTAAATAAGTTCCTAAAAGAAAACCACTGTTATTGGAAATAAAAACTGGACCTGTTAAAGTTTTAGTGTAATCCACTTGGACTCTTAGGATATGACTGTAATAGAAATATAGGCACATATATCTGGTGAATTTAGATTTCATTTTAATCTAGATATTTTTCCTGTTTCTCTTTTCTAGGCAGGCTGTGTTGTTTGTAATAACACAAGTTTTGTCTTGCTCTGGCAGTAGGCCCAATTTATAAAGTTAAAATGCCCCCTCAAAATGGTACTAAAATCCAAATAAGTTTTTACCAGCATTTTCAAGGCAGCAAAATACAGTTTACAATACTCAGCCTACGTGCATCACCAGAATGGAACTTCCAGACTTTATCTAAGGGATTAGAATACTGATTCAATAACTTTGGTAACTATTCTGTAGGAACAGCTTAAATGACAGGCAGATGAAAAACCTGAAACAAAATGCATTTTTTCTCTCTCTCTTAATCAGATAAGACGCCTTTGATCCTTTGAAGCATGTGTCGAAACAACTGTTAATAGATCTCAGAAGATTACACAGTTACATTCCAAGATTATCAGCATCTCTAAGCAGTGCCTAAGGATATATTAAACTCTGATGAAGAAAATGAGTATTTTCTCTGCCCAGTTAAATTTGTATTCTTTGACCCGTTAGGCCTGGAGTCATGCCATATGGCTCAGATTATGCTCAAATGTTAAACTTATTTGCATATTTCTCTCATCCCTTGACGATCTCTCATCCCTTGATTGGCAATCTCTATTCACTGGATGCAATACTGTTGAAAACCATTACAACATTTTTTTACTTGAAATCCAAAGAGTCATCAAACTATATGTACCAATAACAACTCCCAAACCCAGAAAAAACAGATTACCCATAACAATAAGGAAACTTCAATCCAAAAACAGATCACTTTGGCGGAAAAACAAATCTGGTCACGCTGCCAACTTCAAAAGCTGATACAAAAATTTATGCCACCAGATAAAGACTGAATGCACCAATTATCACATTAAACAAGAGGAAAACCTTCTACACACCAATTCCACCCACGCTTTCTACAATTTTGTAAACAACAAACTAAAAGACTCTAGATCCATCCCACCCCTGAAAGGACCTAATGGTACAGACTGCAATGATGACACCATTAAACCTCTTTAACACATTCTTTGGCTCACTATTTGTAAACAGCAATGGCTCATGCCCAGTATTTCCTAGTCAAACCACAGACAACTACAATGATCTAATACATATCGATTTTACAGAAGACAATGTTGAAAAAGCACTATGCAGCTAAAACCATCTCTATCTACTGGACCGGATGGAATATGTGCCTACTTCTTTAAAAAGCTATTTGCTGCCATAGCCACACCTCTAAGCATAATCTTTGAAAAATCTTTCAGGACCAGCTCCTTGCCAAACCTATGGTCACAAGCCACGGTCATCCCCATCTTCAAAAAGGGAGACCCCAATCTAGTTGAAAATTACAGACCAATCTCTTTATGCTGCGTCACCTGTAAAGTCATGGAATCAATTATTAACCAATCCATTATCCTCCACTTAGAGACAAACAACCTACTCTCTAACAAACAATATGGTTTCAGAAAAAAACTATCCTGTAATCTGCAACTCTTACACTGCAAAAACATATGGACTACACAACTCGATCAGGGCAAAGCAATAGATGCAATCCACATAGACTTCTGTAAAGCCTTCGATTCAGTGGTACACGACAAACTACTATTAAAACTAAAATCTTATGGTATCTCTGGACAACTGCATAACTGAACAGAAGCAATCCTGTCAAACAGACAACAAATGGTCAAAATTGGGAGCGTCCTATCAAATTCTGTACCTGTCAACAGTGGTGTCCCCCAAGGCAGCGTTCTAGGACCAATTCTCTTCATACTCTACATAAATGACCTCTGTGATCATATTAAGAGCAACTGCGTTCTCTTCACTGATGATGTAAAGCTATTCAACACCACAGACAATACTGCTACCCTTCAAAAAGACCTGGACTATATATCAGAATGGTCAAACAAATGGCAACTTCAAATCTCAACAAATAAATGCTCTGTCTTATATATTGGCAAAAAAAATCAGAAAATAAAATACAAGCTGAATAGTCAAGACCTTGTTGATGATCCAAACTCCGTCAAGGACCTTGGAGTACCCATCTCTAATGATCTAAGTGCTAGAGCCCGCTGTAACTACATAGCCAAAAAGGCATTAAGAGTTGTTAACCTAGTCCTACGTAGCTTTTTCTCTGGTAATATCACACTACTAACTTGGGCATACAAAACATTTGCTAGACCAATACTCGAATACAGCTCATCAGTCTGGAACCCACATCACGTATCTGATATTAACACAGTTGAGAAAGTCCAGAAATATTTCACAAGAAGAGTTCTCCACTCCTCTACTCGTTGCAGAATACCTTATGCCACCAGACTTGAAATTCTAGACCTAGAAAACCTAGAACTACGCCACCTTCGGTCCGATCTAAGTATAGTATATAAAATCATACATTGCAATGTCCTTCCTGTCAATGAATACTTTAGCTTCAACAATAACAATGCAAGAGCACACAATAGATACAAACTCAAGGTTAACCGCACCAAACTTGATTGCAGGAAATACGACTTCAGCAACAGAGTGGTCAACGCCTGGAATACTCTACCTGACTCTGTGGTTTCATCCCCAAACCCCAAAAACTTTAACCTTAGACTGTCTACTATTGACCTCACCTCTTTCCTAAGAGGTCTGTAGGGGGCGTGCATAAGCGCACCAACGTGCCTACTGTCCCTGTCCTATTGATTCTTTTTATTTTTCTTATATGTATTCCTTTCATGTATTCACAACTATGTTTATCCTTATACTTATTATCCTGTAAGCAATTAACAAAATAAATAAATAAATAAATAAATATTTAACCCAAACTGACTTATTCATGTCTTCATAGAAGGAACCCCTTATTTGAATAATCTGTTTTGGATTCCTGTTTCCTCTAGTGTCTCTACTTCATTTCTGTTCTGATTGTCTGAGATAATCAGAACTGACATAGAGAATCTGTTACCTCTCTTTTATAAATATTTTTAATTTTTGCTCTGGAAGTCTCAACACACAAAACAGGGACTGAATGTTACACTTTTCCATTTACCTAACAGTGTTGACACTGTAATTTTAGGGAAGCTGAATCTATGAAACACATTGTTTTCTACTGAATTGTTATAAAGGAGAGAGAGTATATTTACTCTAACCCTCTGGCTACTCCCAGCTCTTCTTGCCTGCCTATTTGGAGCATTGTTGTCATTTCTGTGATGGTTAAAACATTTGTAAGTACTTATCTTCTGTTACACAATAATATTGTGTTGACAATAATCTGCTCTTTAAATTAGTTCTTTGCTTGCAAACATTTCATTGCCCAGCTAGATAACAAAGCCAGTTTGGTCTGGTGATTAAGGTATCAGGCTAGAAAGAGAAAGATCATGAGTTCTAGTCTCGCCTTAGTCATGAAAGCCAGCAGGGTGACCTTGGGCCAGTCACTCCCTTTCAGTCCAGCCCACCTCACAGGTGACAAAATTATGTCCTCAGGGCCTTGCAAAAGAGTGTCACAATGGGGGACAATCTTATCTCCAGAGAGATGATGTTCCACAGAGGAGCCACCATGGAGAAGACCCTTCTTCTTGGTCCCACTAGATGGTGCTAGGGGACCCCCAACATTACCTGCTATAGTGGGTTAGGTAGATATGAGTCTTTCAAATAACCTCTCCCAGGGTATGTAGGGTCTTTGAAGATGACAACCAACAATTGGACCTGGAAGCAAATCAGAAGCCAATGTAGCTCCTGAAAGAGAGATGAAACATAGGCAAACATAGGCTTGCACAAAACCATGCAGTTGAGCCAACTGAAGCTTCCAGATACTTTTCAAGGGCAGCCCCTTTAGAGCAATAGTCAAGACAGGAGCATGGGTAACTCTGAGCAGGGACAGTTGGTTCAAGAAAAGGAGTAACTGATGCACAACCCATAGTTGCACAAAGGCCCTCTTATCTCTTCTTCAAACAGGAGTCTTGACTCCAGAAGAATCCACAGATTACACACCGGGTCTGTCTGGAACAGTGTCATCCCATCCAAGGCCAAAGATGGCAATTCTCCAAAGAACTCCAATGTACCAAAGAACCCCAAACCCCAAGTCATTCCATCTTGCTAGGGTTCAGTTTCAGCCCATTGCTCCCTATCCAGCCCCTAACAGCCTCCAAGCACTAAGAGAGGGAGGTCATGGCATTTGCTTAACTGTTAAAGATACAACTTAAAAAGAGCTATGAAAATCTACCTTAAAATTAATTGGAGAAGTATATAAAAACAAAGATAAATAGTCAAACAACAAAAACACATAGTTTAGGATTTTATTTTTGTATGGCCAAAATAAGGATGCCCGTATAAAGCTAACATGTGAGGGAAACTCTGTTAACTTCACTTTTAGTGATGACATTCAAAACACGAACAGGTTGAATGTCAATATTTCTGGGAGTATCTTTTTCTATATATACCTTTCCAGATTTTAAGATCTTATGAAGATTTTCTCCCATTGCTGTGATCATATATATATTTAGCAGCTACATGTGCATCTTGCATCTTGCATATGGTTGGTGAATGTAGGCTACTAGCAATTTTAACCCAACCTACTTAATTTTATATTTTTAGAGGTGCTATGAGGCTCTCTTTTTTTTCTTCTTGACATAAAACCCCACAGGATGTTATCTAGTCAGTCTGGTCCACTTCTTGCAAATAGGCTACGTATTTTTTTAGAAGTTAGAAGTGAAGACTGATCCAAAGTCTTTCATTGCCTGTGGGTGGGAATTGGTTGCCTGCACTCATACCTGTCTGCTTGGCCTTGGTAAAACATACAAGGCTGCTCACTTAGAAGGGCAAATGAATAGAGTCATGTCTCCACCAGAAGGTCTGGAGATACTAGCCACAAAGGATTAGGCCAATGGTCTTTAAACTTGGCAAATTTTAAGGCTTGTCAACTCCCAGAATTCCTGAGCTAACATGACTGGAGGAGGAATTCTGGGAGTTGAAGTCCACAAGTCTTAAAGCTGTCAAGTTTGAAGACCCCTGGATTAGGCACTAAGCAGAAGACTAGAGACCCAGCCACCTCATAGACTAGAGGGATGAGCAGAAGAAAAGGAAACCTATCTGATCTTGTGGGTCTTGTCAGTGTTACTCACAGCTGTCCAGTCTGCCCCACTTCTATTTGGTCTGGAAACAATTGTTGCCTGGCTGAACAGGTGTTGACTGAAAACAATCTAAATATCTCCAAGAAACAGCAGCTTTGCTTAGGCAAGACCACCAAACTACCTTGTTACTTGTTCAAAAATTTAAAAATGAAGCTTACTCACAAGAGAGGGGGGAAATCAAGCAAGGTTATATTCTCTATTTTTCAAGAATTTTCGTTAAAGGACCACATATTGTTCTCATGATTAAGATACAGTACATAATTAGAAAGTTGTATGCCAGTTTCTCATGCATACAAGAAAACTCAGGGTCAATGCATCTTCCATCGCAAACTTACAGAAACACATCCCCCCCCCCCAAGCAAATTTGCTAGAAAACCATTTTCCACTCTGGCTTGTATTTCCTGGCTCTTGTAGCTTTCTCGCAACTGACTTCTCGCCCTACCCTTAAGTAGCATTATGTTAGACTGGATTTATTGCTCTTTGATTCCAACAAAGAGATCTGTTTCCTCCCTACTACAGAATAAAATTCTCACATCAGGTTGACAGGCACAGCTGTATGGAAATTTCAAACATCTGATACTTTGATTCTGAAATTTCCATTGTAGAGTTTGTTAATGAGTTTCACTGCTTTGAATGCATGATATAAATTCCATTGCTAAGTTGATAGGGGACAGACTCCAGATGGTCTGTGAAATGTCTTTTGAGATCCTCAATTTTAGTACAGTTACTTAAATTCTGTTTAAGGCAGTTTGAATGAGTTTCCTTTGAAATGGCTTTAGCTCCTCTTGGTATTTATATGAATGCAGCATGAACACTGCTTCTCATCACAGTTTGATGGGGCTGCCTGTTATAAATGCAGATAGAAATGCAAAGCGATTTTCTATGGCATTTCTGCAGTGAAATGAATCCTCTTTTTCAATGGAAAAAGAGTTTGGAACTGTAAACCTCTGATATTGAGACAATTATTTGGCTCTAAACTGGGTAGCACTTTAATTCTTTCAGGGAGAGAGAGAGGGAGGGAGGGAGAGGAGGAGGAGAGGAGAGGAGAGAGAGAGAGAGAGAGATGAAGCAGCCTTCTTGAGAGGAAAAAACAGATGGCAAAGCAACTCACCAATACTGTATTGGTTGATTATAGAAAGAAATGGAAAATTACAGGGAGTAATGAGTAGAGGGATTACACCCCAGCACCCACCCAGCCAATCCCCTCTACAGGTATTCCTCAACTTACAATACTTCATTTAGTGACCATTCAACATTACAATACTGAAAAACCCTGACTTATGACCATTTTTCACACTTACGACCATCGCAGCATCCTACAATCACATGATCAAAAATCTACACAACTTGGAAAGTTACCATTTTCCAACTAATAGTCCTTCTTAAAGCAGAAATTTTAGGGCTCAATTGTGGTCTGCATTTGTAATTTGTTAGAAGTAATAAATTATTAGTTTAGTCATGATTGAGTCCTTCTTTCACATATTCAAAGCCTCCAGAGTTCCAGAGGCCAGGAAGATCCTGGATGACAAATATGTATATAGCAAAAGTTTCAGCTGCATATATTGTTATATATGCTACTTTAGATAACTTAGATATCTCTTGTAAAAATTCAGAAGTTTTTGAAGTATTTTATTATTTGATTTCTGATTAAGCATACTGATCTCTTTTTCAGTCCATGTCCACCCCAGCCCCCAACAGTAGCAATTATATAGCGCTTCACAGTGCTTTACAGCCCTCTCTAAGTGGTTTTACAGAGTCAGCATATTTCCCCCCAAAACAAACTGGGCCCTCATTTTACCCACCTCAGAAGGATGGAAGGCCGAGTCAGCCTTGAGCCCATTGAGATCAAAATTGATTTCATTTCTTATATTAATTGTACTGCTTGGTTTTGCATCTGCTGAATTCAAAAGTACAAATTTGGTAGCAAGTTTTGAAGATCTTTGGTGCTTCACTGTAAAGTTTAATAGACTTCTTCAGTACTGGCTGAATGTACAAAAGTAACAAATTTGGTACTGCAAATATATACAATGTGCTTACACTGTAAAGTTTAATAGACTTCTTCAGTACTGGCATCTCACTTGTACATTTTCTACATAAAGTGTCACTGGAATATATACAATGGTACCTTGGTACTCAACTGCTTTGAAACTCATTGAATTTTTGATACTCAATTGGATTTTGATGTGAAAATTCTGTCCTGATACTCATCGTTTGTTTGGTACTCAATGCAAAAGCTAGAACTTGTCAGTGTTGGTTCCCTTGTGACTCACTACATTATTCCTTACGGGAAAAAGATGTTTGGTATTCATTATTTTTGGTACTCGTCGAACCTCCTGGAACCAATTAATGATGAGTGCTGAGATAGTAGTACTCTATTGATATATAACTGGGTTTGTCCATTTTTAAGTGTCGGGATTTCTAATTTAATGAAGACTGGGATGAACTCATGAAACAGGCAGGCATAATGAGGAAATCCTTGGAAATGAAGTGATGGGTCCATCAAATCTAACTTTTAACTTAGACATCTGGAAACATTGATCTCCTGCTGGTTCCGCACTGAGTATCCAACCAAGCGCTGCTCTTTGCTATTCCTTTTGGCAAGTTTTCCTATGCTACCTTTCATTTTTACATGCAACAGTAAAATTATTAGCTGTGATAACTGGGAGTGAGCCAGAGAGTCAACATTTAGATCAGAGGTGTCCAAGCCATGGCTGGCTGGAGAATTCTAGGAGTCGAAGTCCTGAAGACTTAAAGTTGCCAAGATTGGACACCCTTCATTTAGATAGAACTGTATTATCAGTTGGAAATTCCCTCTCTTGGACTTGGTTGCAACAATATAGACTGAGCAGGCATGTTGTCTCAAATCTTTCAGCCTGGATTTTCTTAAGATTGTTCAGTTCACCTTAAATTTATAGTCACCCAATGAAAAAGGGGAGCTTATACAAATGTTCTTTACCAAATAAGCATATAAAATGTTTCCAATGTTGGCATTTTCTTCAAAAAAGATGAAGAGTTAATTCTAATTTTAAAATGTGCTTAGAATATTAACATAATACTCTTGTCAGTTTGAAATAGCCCAACCACCCATGTTTTATAAACACATTTTTATGTTGTTCTGTAATAGGAGGTGCCAACTGCTTAAGATGATCCCGAAGGCAGCAAGCAACAAATGGTAACACTCAACATTTGTCCAGCTTGTTTGCTGCACTATATAGGACAGCGATCCTGGCTGAAGGACTTCATCTGAGAGAGATCTAAAATGTATCTGCATACTTTTTCAAAACAGAGAGCCTGGTGTAGAATTGACCACATTCACCTTGTGGTCCAACCTATGAAATACAGGTAATCCTCAGTTTACAACCATTTGTTTCATGAATGTTCAGACAATGGCACTGGAAAAAAAAGACTTATGACCAGTTGTCACACTTATGACTGTTGCTGCATCCCTACAGTCATGTGATCAAACTTTGGGTGTTTGGCAACCGGAATGTATTTACAATGGTTGCAATATTCCAGAATCCTGGAACTATCATTTGCAACCTTTTTATGGAGCTTCTGGCAAGCAAAGTCAATGAAGGGAAGCTGGATTCACTTAACAACTGCCTCATTTGTTTAGCAACTTCAGTGATTTGCTTTAATGGCAAAAAGATCGTGAAAAGGGGCACAGCTCATTTAACAACTGTCTTGCTTAGCAGTGGAAATTTTAGGCTCAGTTTGGTTGTAAGTCGAGGTAACTGTATTGATTGGACACTATTTGTCTGACATGGTGTAGGGTTTCCTGCTTGAGCAGGGGGTTGGATTGGAAGATCTACAAGGTCCCTTCCAACTGTGTTATTCTATTCTGTTCTGTTCAATATTCGTGTGTTTCAAGATTTAATATTCGTGAGATTCAAGGTATTAGTGATGACATACAAAGTCCTACATGGCTTGGATCCGGGGTACTTGCGGGAACGTCTTCTGCTGGCATCACATTCCGATCGCCCTGTACACTCCCACAGGCAGGGCCTCCTTGGGGTACCATCAGCCAGACATTGTCAGCTGGCGGTGCCCAGGGGTAGGGCCTTCTCGGTGGGAGCACCCACCCTGTGGAACCAGTTCCCTTTGGGTCTTCGTTTGGCCCCTGATCTCCACTCCTTCCGCCATGACCTGAAGACCTGGTTATTTCAGCCTGGACTGAACTAAGGGGGGTGGGTGGGTTTTTTAATGTAATTTTTAGCTTGTTTTTTATTTTCAGTATTGGGCTTGTACTATTTAATTATTTTTTAAGTAATTTATTGTATTGTGTTTTTACACTGTGAGCCACCCTGAGTCCTTAGGGAGAGAGGGTGGCATACAAGTCTAATAATAATAATAATAATAATAATAATAATAATAATAATAATAATAATAATAACAATTATTATTATTATTATTATTATTATTATTATTATTATTATTATTATTATTGAAAAAATGGGGCCCTGGTTCACTGAGGTAAATGATATGCCTCACCTCATCAAGTCTCACAGGCTTGACAAGAAAACCCTTCACTTATTCTCCAGTTCTAATGCCAGGTTTGTAAACACTGGCTTTAATTCTAGTTCCAGCCTTGTAAAGGCTTTGCCTTCCTTCCCATCAGCCACCAGGTTTTCTGAAGTGTTGAAGGCCAGGGATGGGCAGAGTCCAGTACTCAATTAAACATGTATTCTAAATAATTCCCAACTAGGAGAAATGTTATGAAAAGAGAACAGAAACATCCACTCTCAGCTTTAGCTCTGTCTCCCCTGTGATGTGATATACATATACAATGTATTATACACTCTCAGTCACAGTATGGTTAAACCTAGCATGCAATACAATTCTAGACCATAAGGTTATAATAGTTAAGGAGTGCCTTAATGCCAATTTGTACCCATGGTGTGTTTGGCCTTATGGGTAGTTCTCATTTAGCAATTGGCTCATTTAGTGATGGTTTGCAGTTATGACGGTGATGAAAAAGTAATTTTACGACCAGTCCTTGTACTTACAACCTTCTCAGGTCTGTAAGGCAAAACCAAAACCAAACCTGAAGTAAGCTCATAATCACAGTCGCAGGTTCACTTAGTGACTGCTTTGCTTAATGACCAAATTGCTGGTCCCAAACGCTCTTGCTAAAGAAGGACTGAGGGTGCTTGCTTGTTTTCTTGCAGACATTTCATTACCCAAACATCTGCAAGAAAACAAGCAAGTCATAGAGCACCAAAGAACTTTCAACCCTGAGCTACAAATATCCTCCTTTAAAGAAGGACTGCCTGTTCTTATTTTAATAGTGCTACATGTCATTTTAATAGCGCTACATGTCATTTGAATCTGAACTAGGATTATCCTAATATTAACTTCCCTTATGGACTTTGATGCTAAGACTCTAGAAAAAGTACAGAGAAGAACAACCAGGATGATTAGGGGACTAGAGACTAAAACAACAGACAAAGAACAGTTACAGGAACTGGGCCTGGCTAGTCTAGTGAAGAGAAGGACCAGGGGAGACATGATAGCAGTCTTCCAATATTTGAGGAGCTGCCACAGAGAGGAAGGGGTCAGGCTATTTTCTAAAGTGCCTGTAGTCCAGACAAGGAATAATGGATGGAAACTGAACAAGGAGAGATTCAACCTGGAAATAAGGAGAAACTTTCTGACAGTGAGAACAATCAACCAATGGAACAGCTTGCCCTTGGAAGTTGCGGGAGCGCCATCACTTGAGACTTTCAAGAAGAGATTGGACTCCCATCTGTCAGAAATGGTGTAGGGTCTCCTGCTTGGGCAGGGGGTTAGGCTAGATGACCTACAAGGTCCCTTCCAACTCTGATTTATCTGTTTAATCTGTTTAACAAAGGTAGTAAATGAAGAAAATCCAAAAAACCATGGCTGATTGAGGCTTATGATATTTGGGATGATAAGAATGGATTTTTTTTAAAGTTACTTCTTGTCCTGGGACATCTCCATATTTGAAACATAGACGTATCGTTTCAGATTGCAAATATGTTTCTGATAACTTTTTGATAAGATCTGGGCTTGCAAGTGTTTTGCAATATGAATCCCACTAACAAGATAGTCTTTTCATTTTACAAACCATTTTATGTCCTAGATCTTTTATGACGGTTTTGATTTCAGAACAATTGTCTGGGTAAGCAACAGGCCAAATTGCAGGTTAGTTATTCTTTTACGATGGAAAGACTGTGTCATCCTGCATTTACTGTCTTGGGTGGAAGATATGTGCTCTCTTTCTGCTTATAAAATTTGGCTCGTATCAGTGTAATGGAAAGAGTGACCAGCTTCATTCTGCGTGGCCATTGATTATTGCTGCATTTAAAGTGTAGCCAATTTTTCTTATTATTTAAGAATAGTTACATGGGTTTTTTGTATTAATTTTTTTTTGTCTTCCTTGCTCTTATTTTTTTCTATATGTGAAATGTTGAAAGCCATCTGAATTTTTTTTAACAAAAATAATTCTAAATATTTATTTTACTCCTACAGATTTTTTTAAAATATCTCTTTTTTGTTTTAGGGGTTTTTTTTTTGGCCTCTCATTATTATTTATTAATTTTTTAAAATGTGCCTATCTCCCCTGTAGATGATTTCTCTTTACGCCTGTTATTAATTTTTACGCAGCACAATTAGCATGACGTAGGATAATGAAATTGGTTCACGGTCTAAACATGCTTTTATCATTTTATTCTTTAATTCCCTGCCGTAAGAATGGTCAGCAGTTTTAATTAACAGCTTTGTTTCCCATCTTATTTGTCAAGACGTATAATTGAATCTCCGGGGTAAGTGGAAGCATGTAGTTCCGGAAGAACATCATATATCAACTGCACTGTGGGGTAGATTCCATCTTACAATTATTAACTCGACTGCATTGGTTATAAAATCTGCTTCCTTTTACAGTATGTGTATTAAAGCAGTCTCAACAAATCTAAATAAACATTGCTAAACAAATTCTAAGATGGAAAGTCAAATTACCTTACTCAACTCATGGGAATGTGTTGCATTTTTTTTTGACCTTTAAGGATCTTAAGAAACTTACAGTGTAGTTTCTTTCTGGATGTTTCCATGAGCACGCCCTGGCTACTTAGCACAAGCAAATCGCAAGGAAAGTGCAGCTTTTCTCGCAGATTCAACAAACTTCACTTTTCACACTTCTACCCCCTTAACACACTGAAAACCTTGACATTAAATATTTACATAAAACGAACCCTTGTGTTTATCTGTTTCTACTCCATTGAGCTTTTACAATCTTGCAGTGCTGTCTAAGATCAGGATTCCCTGTTTAGTCTAAGGGCCTTTCAGCATGAATGGGTCGTCCGTCCCCCCAACCCGCACCGAACAGTAAATGAGCATTCATTTCTTATTTCGCACAGATGCTGCACCCTGGGGTTTGCCAGAAGTTTGTGCTTCTATTTTGAGGTTATGTCAGGATCAGAAGTGGAAGATCAATTGGAATCTTTTGGGAGCTCTTTGACAAAAATCCACTGTTTTTTTTGTGGGATTCATTAATTCTTGAGTCCAACTACAGGTAGTCCTTGACTTACAAGAGTTCATTTAGTGACTGTTCAAAGTTACAACAGCACTGAAAAAAGTGAGTTATGACCAGGGGTGGGATTCAAAATTTTAACAACTGGTTCTGTGGGCGTGGCTTAGGTGGTGGGCATGGCTTGGTGGTCATGTGACTGGGTGGACATGGCTTGGTGGTCAGTGGTCGAGGCATGCAACTGTGGGATGTCACTGTCAAGTGTTGGGCAGTGGGTGGGCAAGTTCCAGGAATTTTAACAATCTGGCTTAGGTGGTGGGCATGGGTGGTCATGTGACTGGGTGGACATGGCTTGGTGGTCATGTTATTGGCTGGGTGTGGCCAATTCAATATCACTCACATCGAGGCATGCATCTCCTCGCCTGGCCTCTCGTGACTGTGGGGATGCTGCAACTGTCATAAGTGTGAAAAATGGTCATAAGTCACTTTTTCAGTGCCATTGTAACTTTGAATGGTCACTCCACACAAGCAAAGTACCAGCAAAGGAAGGGAAAAAAACTCCAGAGACATTCCTGAGACAGGAAGTCTAGTCCTGCCAAGAATGTAATAAGGGTTAATGGAGAGGCAGTTTCTGTAAGCAACACCAGAATGTTTCCTTCCTGCCTTCCTTACAGGATTAGGCCAGTAATTTCTTCTAACAACCGGTTCTCTGAACTGCTTAGAATGTTAACAACCGTTTCTAGCGAATAGGTGCGAACTGGTAGAATCCCACCCCTGGTTATGACTGTTTTTCACACTTACTACCGTTGTGGCATCCCCCTGATCATGTGATCAAAATTCAGAAGCTTGGTAATTGGTTCTTATTTATGACGGTTGCAGTGTCCCGGGGTTGTGTGATCCCCTTTTGAGACCTTCTGACAGGCAAAGTCAATGAGGAAGCCGGATTCACTTAACAGGCATGTTACTAACTTAACCACTGCAGTCATTCACTTAACAAGGATGGCAAGGAAAGTCACAAAATGGAGCTAAACTCGTTAACAAATATCTCACTGATCAACATAAATTTTGAACACAATTTTAGCCGTAAGTCAGGGACTCTGTATTCAGTTCAGTACACTTCTTTGCTTTATTCCTATCTAGTAAGAGCCATGATGGTGCAGTGGTTAGAATGCAGTATTGAAGGCTAGTTCTTCTGACTAGTTCGAGTCTCACCAGCTCAAGGTTGACTCAGCCTCCCATCCTTCCAAGGTCTCTAAAAGGAGGACCCAGATTGTTGGGGGCAATATGCTGACTCTGTAAACCACTTAGAGAGGGCAGTAAATCACTGTGAAGCAGTATATAAGTCTATTATATATTATACTAGCCAATAACCCAGTGTTGCCCCGGTATTTTTTCCCCCAATCCTCTATTAGACAGGAAAACCCTGCAGTTGGGACTCATGTTGAGGGCTGAGAGGGAGCCCCTTGTGGAGTACTGGAGTACTGTGAAGCGGTTACCATGGCAAGTCCACTATGCTGTACAGTAGAAGCCATTTTAAGGCACACACACCTCCTAGGGGTGTTAGGGGTATCTTACCCCTACAGTATTTGTTTCCAGAGGGTAAGTCATCTGTGTACCAAGTTTGGTTGAAATTGCTTGAGGTGTTCCAGAGTTATGCTGGAACACACACACACACACACATACACACACACACAAACACACCTGTTTTTATATATATAGAAGATATTCTATACTATATTACTACTGCTGTTTTCCTTCAGCCGATTCTGATGTCAACTTGTTAACCAACCTTTGATGTTTATTTTGTCATCTGATCTTTATAGTTCTTTTTAAGAAAAAGATTTCATAACACGGCTGATGGACCAGTAACATCATCCAGAGTCTGGGTGGCTTTGGCCATACTGAGATCATCCCTAAGATATCTTCTGTGACAAGGATCTTAATTTCCTTCTTTCTTTACTAATGCCATTGGACTTTGAGAAATTTGCAATTGTTCATTCACTTGATATTCGACGTAGACCAAGAAGAAATAGTTAAATATTCAAATCAATAAACTTGCTGAAACTGAAAAAGTTTGGGCCTGCCTGTCCAGTGCTGAGGTGGGACACTGGGAACTACAGACATACTCCTGGAATCCTCTAATGGCAGAAAGGTCAAAAAGACATCCAGATAATCCTTGACTTTATGACTACAATTGAACCCAACATTTCTGTTATTACGTGAGACATTTGTTAAGTGAGGTTTGTCCTATTTTACAAATTTTTTTTGCTAAGTGAATCACTGCAGTTGTTAAGTTAGCAGCACAAATGCAAATATTTCCATTAAGTTCTCGCTTTTTCTTCCTTCCTCCCTCTCTCCTCACCGTACGCATGCACAAGGAAAGAAGTTCCATATTGTTTCTATCATCCTCTTCTAGTTTCTCTGGCCACTATACAAGAATTCCTGTTATTGCTTACAATTATTGGTGGGCTTAGAAGGAGGAAGGGGGGGGGAAATTAAATCTCTTTGTGAAATGGGTGCTCTCATGCTAGGGCCAGATTTGAACTTCCAGCTTCTGCAGATGCCTCCTGGGTAGGATTTACCCAGCTCTATGCACCTTTTATAGGCTTCTTTTTAAATAGATCTTTTGATAAGGATGCTAATGAAGAATTAATGTGTAACGGAGACTTCTCTCCCTCCCTCTCCATACAAATGAGTTAAAAACCAAAGCTTTGAGGGGAGATTACTTGCATCCCAGACAGGGGAAAATAATTGGTCACCTTAGCTAAGACATTGCTTTTCTTCTCATCCCTCAAACTTGCCATTTCCCAGTCTCCATCAAAAATTTTTTAATAGAGACCCCCAAACATTTAGTCACTTGCACATGATTCCAGCCACAAAGTTTAATATAGTGCCAAGTAGTACTTCAGGATATTTGGTCAACGTTCGTTCCCTCACATTGGAAAGAGGGAAGGGGTACTTTGTTTTTCTGAAGGATGGCTGGATGATGCTAGCCAAGCCTCATAGTTTCCCTCCACTGCTCAGAAACTAAGCCATCTTGCCGCCCCTCCCTCTCCTTTCAGAGCAGACCACCCACCCAGATAGGAATACACAAACCACATGGGTTAGGAATGTCTGCTCAGCGCCCAAATCAATATCAGCATCACAACCTTATTACTTGGAAGAGCCTGGCTTTTAACACAACTCATTTCTTTCGTCTTTTTTTTATATATTTTAATTTTCAAGCCCCCCCCCATAGCGCATACATGGTTCCCTCTGCAAAAGAGGGGAAGAGGGGGAGAGAGAGAAAATGTCCAGCGAGAAATCCTTCTTTAAAAGGAATAATGTCAAAGGAAATATACCCATCCTTCCTTCTCCTTCGGAGAGACATTTTGCTTTCTCACATCTGGATGGGAACTTGCACTTGACACCTTAACCATGCGGATCCGGAGTTACATTCTTCCCATCCTATAATAGAAAATTGTCATTTGTACCACAGAAAGGGAAAGTGTGTATATTAAAAGAGTCATACTATCGTTGCCAAATTAACACAGGTGGAAGCCCAATCAGAATTGTTCCATTCTTGCAATTATTTGAGAAACGAATGCAGTATCTGTCTAGTTTGTAAAAATAACTGTTGCTTATAAATAACATGTAAATTTGATCCTATGTATCTCTACTCAGAACTAAGTTTAATAGGGTTCCTATCACAAGATGTTTTCAAATATTGCTCCCATTTTCCCATTCCATCCAAATCCCTACCATCTCAGCTAGGGTCCTGGGAATTGGCTTACAATCTGGAGGTCACATGTTGTCTTTATTATTCCCTGAAGTCTGCTTGATTTAATATTCCATTGATGTGCTACAAATAACATGACAGGTAGTCCTCAAATTACAACAGTTCATTTAGTGACTGTTCAATGTTACAATGGCACTGAAAAAAGCGACATGATCATTTCCCCCATTTTTGAGCCTTGCAGCATCATGAGATCAAAATTCAGACACTTGGCAGTTGGCATGTATTCATGATGGTTAGTGTCCTGGGGTCATGTGAATACCTTATACAAGCTTCTGACAAGCAAAGTTAATGGGGAAACTAGATTCAGTTAACAACCATGTTATTAACCTAACAACTGCAGTGATTCACTTAACAATTGAACATGACTAGTAATAATAGAGTTAGAGAACATTATTTACAAGAACTTGAGGCTGATGTAGCTGGAATGAAGGAAACAACATGGCCGTTTTATTTTATTCTGGCTGGAATGCGAGTATTATTTTCTCCATCCAGATATCAGATCATTTCTTCCACTATATCTCCTATCAAGCCCAGGGTGAAGATATATAACTGAGTATGAACTCAGGAAAATTCCCCCCTGATCTAATAGATACCTCTTTCAATAGCCTCATGACTGAACAGGCCAGGGGGGAAACTGAACTCTGAGGAGGCTGAGGAGAAAAAATTATTTCAGCTTTGGGCCAGGTGAACTGAATTGGCTAAACAAAATTCTTGAAAAACAAGAAAAAGCACAAGATAATCAACTGCAGTGTGAAATTCCAGGCAAAGGATGTTCAAATATGACACATTTCTCTGTAGCATTCATTTTTTTTACCATGTTGTTAAATCATTTGAATTAATTATCTACCCCAGACTAATGCTGAAAGAAGCATTCTTTAAAACACTTGGCAAAGGACAAGCTAGTGTTTGGATTTACAACATATGTTGTACTTCTGAAGGATGTTTTCGGAGAACTGTAATGTATACTACGTAAATAAGCAATTACACCTCAAAGGATTCACCCCTTTTTGACTTGTATATATGATCCTTATGTCTTGATACTACCAACGTTCTGCGCTACTGCAATTCCACTTCCAATAACTAATTATTATTGTAATAATCTGTGGTAATATAAGTTTATACATTTATACTACACAGATGAATATTACATTTTGCCTCAGCTGTCTCCAGGCTGGTGTTTTTCAGATGTGCAATTCATTGAAGGGTACCAAACTGGCTATTTAAATTTGAGACTCTAAGCCATGAACACAATATCCATCCCTACTCTTATCAACTCTGGTTCCACAGTTTGACTTGACAATCAAGATTGCGTATTCATAAACTTGTGAAAAAAAGTATTGTTTTCATTAGAAAAGGTCAAAAAAGGACAAGGGAAAAATAGTGGTTTTTAATAGATTCTGATTCAGATGAAAGACAAGAATATAATGTAGTTGTCATAAAGTCAGATCTTGTGCTATATATTTTACCAATCCTAAATGATCACTCTTCCATGCAGCTGAGACTGAATTCTTTGCCAGAAAATAGGACTATTTGAAATTAATTGAAAAAGAATTTATTTTGTTTCAGCATACAAAATAACTAAAGTAAATTGTTTTTTTTTAAAAAAGGACACCACTTACCAGCTCTTATTCTACCAGAATTTTGTGGAAAACACTCTTCACTTTCAATACACAAATGCAGCTGAAATGTGTTTATTCCATCCTCATTCTCATCAAACTAGAGAACTAACATTTTATAAGGATGACTGATGAGCTACATGCAAGTCAGAGTTAAGAGTCTACTGTAATTTCAGTAATATTCCCTTTACATAGTTAACCCCTCCACCCCCACAAATTCTGTACATCAGCTACTATTTTTTTGTGGCTCAAAGGACTTACTTTGCCTTTTTAAAAACAAAGAAAAAACACATGTCCAGTATATAGTCAAAGTTATGTTGGCCTGTGCTCCTTCCAACAATCTCTCAAGAGTTTTTGCCACAAAATTTAGTTAGAAAAGTCAACATTGACCACTCCCCCAAAGCACAGATTTTGTGCTCAAATTGAAATGAATCGTGTTGAATGTGCACTGTTAAAAAAAGTTGAAAGACAGCCTTTAGATTTTCAAACATTTCATATAAAAATGCTAACAAAAATGTAAAAAACCCACTCAAACATCTTCCGCCACGCTCCAAGATCACATCATACACCTGATGTCAAAAGATTTCAAAAACCTCCCATCCCAACAATTGCACATTTAACAGTTGGACTTAAAAAAGAACATAACACTTCAAGTATGTTTCATGCCAATCATCAATAAGAGTCATAACATTACTGAAGAAAAGTACACTTGTTCTTTTGAAAGTCTAAGATAGACTTCCGTAGTTTAGGTCAAATATCTTAATTTAAAAATAATAAAAAATAAACCCACATTCACACACATAACATACACACAAAAGGAAATAATTTCTTTGGACTTAAAGAAACAGCGTTAAGAATTCCCATTTGATTATGAAGAAATAACCTTACTACAAACTTAATTTTTCATACTGCAACATACTGTGCGCATAGAACAAGGAAATCCATTAGATGTTTCTGCAGGATGATTCTGTAGCAACAGATGATAATCTAGTAATTAAGCAGCAATTGGATATACAACAGCCTTTCAAGCACAGCTTATTTTGAAAAGGCTAACAAATCCTTCAGATCCAAAAGTAGTCCTTAAGCAACATCTTCTATCAGGATATCACTTGAAATCCCTGCTTTAATGGCTTCAGTAAGAGAAGGCCTTTTTTCTGCCCTCTTTCTTTAAATGGAGTTTTACTTTGTTTTATGAAATTACTTTTGTTAAAGATTAAAAAATACTTCTGAAAATCAGGGCAGTGATGTTTAGTAGATAATTTCATTAAAGAAAGATGTTTCTATTAGGTGGCTGTTTTTTTTTAAAACCATCATTTTATCATTAAAAAGTTTAAAATGGTATGACAGGTAAAATTTTGGAAGAAGTCCAAACATCTCTGAAAAAAAATGGAAGGAATACAAGTTCTCAGGTGGTTCCTATAACAATACATGCACCAACGTAGATTTTTTTTTTTTAAAAAAAAAGAAAGGATGGGGGTGGGGGAGTAGTTTAGAACTCATTTATTCACATCCAAACATAGTATGTATTAATTATGCAATTGAAATTAATCTGATTAACCAGTTTGAGTTAAGAGCCCTATTACAACTGAATGTGAAGTATGGAACAAGTAATGAAATTTAGAAATAATTTTCAGCATATTGGCCTTAAATAGTTCCCAGTCAAGGACTTTTGATCTATACTATGAAAACTGAACTAGTATTCCTCTTATGGCAAACATCTCCTTATAATGTTATATTTGTTTCTAATATAACCTTAAAACAGATGCAGAAATGTTGACAGGAAAGCAATTCCGAATTGGGATAGCATACTGTATTAACACATTTGTGTTTTTTCCGCTTAATAACAGGTCAGAATCTTGTTTTGTTTTGTTACATATAGTCCAAAATGAGCACATTAATTATAACCTGGGTAATCCTGCTACAATAGACTGAGCATTAAAAAACAATGGATAGGAGACTTTTCTGCCTTACCCCACACTAGTATCTTATTTTGGGGAACCACAGAAATCAAAACCAAACAATGCAGGGGATTTTCACACTGTAGTAGCAAAAGGGTCGAGACAAAGTGGCATCAAAGCAAGAGTAAGGTCAGAAGGCCTGTGATGGCGGTGTGCTGGATTCAAGGAGCATCTGTGAGACACGGGACATTGTAGCGTCTGGTAGTGCCATTCCCTCAAGGAAGTTGGAATATGCATATGCAGTAATAAATAGATCAGTTATGTAATAAGGCAGTGTGTTGAACATGCATTTATCTTGTGGCCTGGAGTACCACAGAGAGAGACACATGATACCATACACATTCATTAAGTGTTTTTTTTTCAAGGCTATCCAGGGTAACTCTTCCAGAGCATTTCCTTGGTGAGAAGAGCAATTCGCTGAGGCTTGTCATTTTTCTTCTCCTTTATCAAGAGATGATGAACTGGCTTTAACAAAAAAAAAATAAAAATAAAAATAAAGCTGAAGAGAGCTGTTGGGGTTTTTGCACCATGGCTGCATCGTTCTGAATGTTTTATTTTTATTTTTTTTTTCTTTTTCAGATAAAAAACAAACAAACAACCAGCAGTTTTTAATGCAACCACAACTGATGTCCTCAGGATGCTCCAGATGTTTCCAGGTAACTCTGTAATTTTCTAACTGTGGTTTTGTCCAGTGAGCAAAGGTCAAAGTCAAAGGTAGTGTTTGTGATGTGAAAATGTCCCGTTTCTTCTATAAGATTTACAATCTGTCGTTCAAAAACAAAAGGAAAGGTTAAGTTTAAACACTTCTGATCATCTCATCTGTGAGATTTTCAGATAAAATGTAGCACTACATTGTTTCTTTGTCCATGGGCCTGAGCATGATACATGAATGCCAACAAATAGCTTTATGCTTGTTATAACCTTCCTTAGTTTTTTGTTTGTTTATTTATTTCTCTTAAATCATTTTAAAATAAAATTTGTAGACTGCTACAGATCTTTCCAGGCAAATATCCTACAAATTGGAGAAATGAAGTAATAAACTGAACAGCAACTCTTAATTGGCAATTCTCAGTTATGATTCTGCTTGATTCGGCTATTTGCTGACATGAAAATGTCACACACATATTGTAATTTACTATAATCTACTCAAATCCTTTTCTGAACTAGTGCCCTTCAAATGTGTTGGAGGTGACAATTATAATACAATATATTGTATAAGGTGGCTTTAGCATTCTTAAGTTTCATCTAGAGGCCTTTCCCCCCTCTTCTATTCAAGAGCTTTTTAACTGAGATGAAAATGACCTAGATTGTTCGCATCTTGTACATGCAAAGCACATGCTCTGCCTATGAATTAGAACTATTCCCAATAATCTTATACAGCTTAATTTGCTGTATACCATATATTGATGTATAAGGCAGTATGAAACTATGGTATGAAATGCGCAAATATATCTCCAATTATTATATCCAAGCAGGCAGCCATACTATAAATAGAAGTATCCTTGACTTACAACAGATCATTTAGTGACAATTTGAAATTACAATGGCACTGAAAAAGTGATTTATAGTACATTTTTCACACAACCATTACAGCATCCCCATAGTCATATGATCAAATTTCAGATTCTTGGCAACTGAGTCATATTTATAATGGTTGCAGTGTTCCAGGGTCATGGGAATCACCTTTTGTGACCTTCTGACAAGTAAAATTAATGGAAAAGTCGGATTCACTTAACAACTGTGTCAAGAAAGTTGTAAAATGGGGCAAATTCACTTAACAACTGTCTCTTAGCAGCATAAATTTGAGGCTGAACTGTGGTCATAAGTCAAGAACCACCTGTATATGCTTTTGATACTTAAGGAATAGCAAAACCCTAGAACATTTTGGACTGAAAGACATAAAAATATTAAGAGCTGTACTATTTAGTGAGCAAGAAGCAATCGTTTCTGGTGAGATAGCCCAACTGAATAACCTGGAACTCTGTAGTATTAAGAATATATATTTCAAACCATGTGGTTCCAGATCAGCAAGAGCTAATGAAAGGTTTAACCAGTCCACAATGTGAAACATACAGCATTACTAAAAAGTAAATGTCAACCTGCTGAGAAGCACCATGTTTGAAGTAGATGTTCATTTATTTCTGCCACACTGGTTTATATAGTAACTTTGCTCCATCACTCCACAGCTTGTGTCGAAGTAATGAGTTAGGAATGTAAATGAATTCTAAAATATGCTTCATTTAACCCTAGCTAATAAACCAGCCCAGGAAGATTTCTAGAAAAATCTTTCAGAAGTTTTTTTTTAAAGAATGATCTATATTTGATATGCCTTCCTGTGATACTCTGCCAAAGCAGGGCTTTCCATTAACTCCCTTGATAATAAATTTAAGGAATTCAAAAGCTGTTAGGAAGTGTTAACAGATGCATTTTTAAGCAATGCAGCACTCTTTAGAGGGATGAGAAATGAAAGTCAGCTTTGGTTTGATTACTATCTATCCTTTTTAAGCTCCTAAATAAAAACAGCATGAACACTGGAATCCTGCTCTTCATAAGGGCCTCTTGGAAATATAGTCCCAGGATTACAACTGAGTAGGATGAATAGAGGTGTAACTCAAGAATATAACCAGAAAACCTGAGGGCTTTTACTGACCATCTGCTAAAGGAAACCAAGTTTTTATGTTCTTAATCTATTAAGAAATATTTGGCGGAAAAATAAGATAACAGCTGGCAAGATTTCAAATGGTCAGTTTTAAAATCACACTAAAAGTAATTCAGCTGAAGATTTAGAATGCAAAGTTCAAGACAGTTTTATTTGGTTTTGATGAAGTAAAACTGCACGTTGTAGTTCAATGTAATATATAGTTCTGGTTTCCCTTTAATTTCACTGCAGTCAATTTGCCAGCAACAATATAAAAGCTTCTACAACAGAATGTATATATATATATATATGCCAAGGAGCATGGAACGGTGTCAACTTTCCAATCGACAAGCCCAGCACCTTTAATCACTGAGCCATCATGCCTCCCAAAAATGGGATACAAATCAATACATGATTTATAAAAAATAAAAATTATGTCTACCTCCTTGAGTTATTTATAAAAAATAAAATAAAGCGGGATATAAATGAATAACAAATAAACAACATACATTTTCTCTCTCTTCATATTGGAGCCTAGAATAGCTTCAATAATGAGATGAGCAAAACATAAATTTAATAAATAAATATTGGGAAGCGTTAGCATTGATTGTAAGATATACTGATGTAATTCATGATAATCTGCCATTTAAATGATAAACTACCAAGTTAGTTAAAATCTGAAATAGAAGTGCATCATTTTCTGATTTAGGGTCAGCTAAGTTAATATCATGACATGAAGCCTATCATTACCATAACACTTGAGGAACTAGTCATGGGCTTTGATTTTAAGAGTAACTGAGAATCACTTCAGGTATTATGATTAACTAGACCCCCTTTCTCAAATCTGAAGCCTACAGACTCATATTAATTGATCCAGCTGATCTCAAGTGAGATTGCACTTTTTTGTAACTTCACCACATGATAAATCAAGAACTTACAGGCATAAGCGTTTTAAATAAATAATGTGGAGAAAAATGTATATATGTCAGTGTGTCTATATCCCTAGCTCAGGTAGCTTATACGAAGATCCTGAAGTAGTAGGTTGGGCTTAGAAACAGCAACTGGCCTGAAGCCATGCAGTTACTGTAGTTCCATGGCTGAAGATGGGCATGAATCTAAATGGCACCCAGAAAAAAATAAACCAAGATTTTGCAATGAACAAATATATAAACGACTGATTTTATATTTGAGTGTGTGTATGTAGGATAAAGGCAGAGAGTATGAATATGTGTTATACTGGAAAATTGCATTATTATTATTATTATTATTATTATTATTATTATTATTATTATTATTGAAGTCAATATTGTAAGCCATGTTAAGTGCAGAAAATTCTGTATTTTAAAAGTTTCATAGTGAAGCATTAATTTCTGTGAAAAAGGAATTGTTTGTCATTGAACCACACCAAAGTACTAATGCACGAAGTCCATAAATAAATGAAAATAACTAATTCAAATTTCAGTATTGCAGAACTAAATTGGAATCTGAATTATGTGAATTCAGATGGGGGTAGTGCATCCATTCTTGCTCTATTTGACCTCTTGTCAGCTTTCAATACCATCAACCATGGTATTCTCCTGGAGTGGCTTCAGGAGATGGGAGTGGGAGGCCTTGTGCTATCCTGGTTCACTTCCTTCTGCGGCCACTCTCAGTCAGTGTTGATAGGAGGGGAGAGATCCAGCCATCGCCCACTGCTTTATGGGGTTCCGTAGGGCTTGGTACTCTCTCCGCTTCTGTTCAACATTTATATGAAGCTGCTGGGTGAGATCATCTGTCACCATGGACTGAGGGATCACCAATATGCTGATAATACTCAACTGTATGTCTTGGCCCGTGGTGAGTTAAATGGTGCCGTGTCCTCCCTCTCGCAATGCCTGGAGGGTTTTGGGGCTGGATGGGGAGCAACAGGTTTAAACTAAACTCTGACAAGACCAAGTGGTTTTGGGTTTGGGGTTCATTGGCTCAGGGAGAACTGCCACCTTTGGTCTTGGATGGGGCTTTGGATACCCCAAGCAGATCCTGTGTGTAATCTAGGGGTACTCCTGGACTCACAACTCCTGCTCAAAGAACAGGTGGTGGTTGTGGCCAGGAGGGCTTTTGCGCAACTGTGGGTTGTGCGTCAGTTATGCCTTTCCTGGACCAACAATCCCTTCTCACAGTCACTAATGCCCTAGTCACTTCCTGTCTTGACTATTGAAACACACTCTACAGGGGGCTGCCCTTGTAGAGCATCCAGAAGCTCCAGTTGGTGCAAAATGCAGCGGCCTGCATGGTTTTGTGCAGACCCTGATGTGCATATGTATCACCTCTCCTGCAGGAGCTGCATTGGCTACAGATTTGCTTCCAGTTGCAATTCTCAAGGTGCTGGCTGTTACCTTTAAAGTCCTTCATGGCTTGGGACCAGGTTATCTGTCTCTTGCTGGTCACATCTACCCGACGCATCAGAGTGGAGATGCAGGGAATGCTGCGGTCCCATCCCCGAGGGAGATACACCTGGTGGGACCCAGAAGAAGGGCCTTCTTCATGGTGGCTCCCTCTCTCTGGAACATCATTCCCCCAGAGATTAGAATGGCCCCCACTCTAATACTCTTCTGGAAGGTGTTGGAAGACCCGGTTCTAACAGCAGGCCTGGGGAACCCATTAAATGGGTTGTGTGATCTGCTGTCGCCGAGGCAGGGGTGGGGGGTGATTTTATTATGATTTTATTATTATGTTAATTTATTTGATTCTTTTTATTAGTTTTATTGTTTTAAATGTGGTTTTATACTCTGTAAGCTGTCTTGAGTCGCCATGGGTGAATAGGCAGCAATATAAACAAAATAAATAAATAAATAAATAAATAAATAAATAAATAAATAAATAAATAAATAAATAAATTTAACATCTTCTGAAAATACTCGGTTATAATTTGAACATTTAGGAAATTCATTTCAGTGTAAATTATGCTTTTGTAGGACTGAATAGATTATAAAAAAATGTGAGACACGCTAATATTTTGATTGAGGGATTTGCTTTCTGTTGAAAAATAAAATTTAGATTTTGACTTTGTTCTTTTAATAAAACGTAGGTTTTGGAAAACTGTTTTAAAGGCACAGAAGCCCTCACCTGTTGCAGTATATGTCTTTCTCTTAGAGTCATTAACCTTCTGTGAAGCTCAACTAATTCATCAAGATATGCCTGAAAATAAATAATTACAGATTAAAAAAAAATGCAAAGTTTGCCAAGTTTGTGAAACTGCATAGTTTTGTTCACAAATATTTTCAATTTTATATGATCTCATCATAGCAGCAATAAACAATATACATGTAGTAATACAAAATGCTAAAGGAATAATTAAGAAATATTTTATGAAATCACATGCCATTTACATATAAATGTATGTACAAATTTAGACTTTTATGTAGATGTTGATTTCAATTAGGTTTTCTGGCTAAATTCAGATTCTAATGTATAGAAGCACATTTTAAACATTTCTTTTTCTATTTACCTTATCACAATCACCATTCTTAATCTGTTTGTCAGATTTACTTTGTTTTATAGGACTCTTTACTTCCAAAATCTACAAAACAAAAAGAGTAAATATTTAAGGACATTACAAATTAAAAACTAAAATAGTTTAAACTATGTTGGTCAGATGACTTTGTTCTGTAAAGCCAATTTATTTATCCTAACTATACCTCATATTATATACCTTAAGAGCAGAAATTAAAGCAACAAACTAATTATAAATAAATTTGAACATCAAAAGACTTTGGAATTATCAACTAAATGAATACTAATGGAAGAACTTTTAGAAATGATTCAGTAATATACTATGTCTAATCTAGTATCAACTCTTCCATTTATTTATAGATAAATGTGCCATATTTTTATAAATTAGCTTTAAAATAAGGTCATGGCACTTGAGTCTCTGTTTTTAAACTTCTACAAAGCAAGAATTATATCCATATGTTGAAGTCTCTGTTTTGTACATAGTTCTTCTACGAGCAGGGACCTACCATTTCCAGAACAGTTTCACGAGCATTGATTTACTTGAGCATTGATTTAGAACAGGGGTGTCAAACTAACGGCCTGTGGCCTGGATGCATCACATGCTGGCCCTGCCCCCCCAGTTTAGCGAAGGGGAAAAAATCCCGATACATCATGTGACGACATGAGTTTGACACCCCTGATCTAGAAGTATTCGTTTTTCTACTCAAGTAAAATCAGTAACTTTAACATAGTGCTTAATAAGTGTCAAGAATACAGAGTCTTTTGAAGTAGTCGAATGATAACAAATCTAACTAACAGGAAATAACAGATGGTTGGTGACTACATTGATTCATGCATACATATGACATTACTTGGAAAAATGTCATTTGCTGACTTTTGGTTATTTTAAAAAGTAATAATTTGAGCTAATTTTCAATGAAATTAGAAGTATGGTCTTTGATTTACAACTATTCATTTAGCAACTGTTTGAAGTTACAACAGCACTGAAAAAAGTGACTTACAACTAATACTTGCACTTACAACGATCTTATAGCATCCCCAGTCACTGATCAAAATTTGGGTGCTTGGCAAACAATATGTATTTATGACAGTTACAGTGTTCCAGGATCATGTGAACACCATCTGTGACCTTTCCAGCTGCTGCTGACAGCAAAGTCAACACGGGAAGCCAGATTTGTTTAATGAATACACAATTTACTTAACAACTGCAGTGATTTGCTTAACAATTGTGGCAAAAATGATCATAAAATTGGGTGCCACTCACTTATAGGATATATAAATGTTGTGCACTTTACACATATCTTTGGAAGGATTTTTCCCTCCAGAAAATATTATAGCTATAACAGCCAGACCAAATTCATTAAGATCTGCACAAACTGGAAAGATTCAGGACTAATTAACACTAATCATTTATAAAACTAAAGAAGGCTCACAAAGTTGGAAAATAAAAATGTTTACTGGAAAAATTAAACAACAGAGACTGCTGTGCTCATACCAAAACACGATACCTGGTTATTGTTGGTTTTTAATAAAGGTGGAGGATCATGGTGTAGAGGTGAAGATGCAGAACTGCTATCACTGTCACTTCCATCACTTAAACTAACCCTGAGCAAAAATAAAAAATGGAAAAGGAATGAAAAGGTAAGAAGAGGTAGATTTTGGTCAATACACAAATGAAAAATTCAAATGTTCCCAACTTACTACAGATTACGAACACCCTATATTATATTTTTAAGACCACCTCATCTTATCTGTCATGGCTAGATGTTACATTACTAACAGCATATTAAGACAGTGTAACTTTTGCGGCTTGGTGGCCTGGCTGGGGGAGAGAGAGGAATTGGGCTGCAAGAGTGGTGGGCCGGCTGTAGCTAACTATTTAAGACAGTGGTCCCAAACATTTCTGGTTTCCCAGACCAGTGGCGATGGTGGCAGGGAGAAGGGATGTGAGTGCAGCAGGCAAGCATGTGAGCATAACTCCATTTGCGCAAGTGGCAGGCACTTGCCAGCCGCTTGTGCAAATGGGGTTTTGTGTTTGAGCATGAGCACCTGCCACTTGCACAAGTCGAGCAGCATGTGCTCGTAGTCGCCCACTTGTGTAGCCTGGTTCTGAATGGGCTGCAGCCCAGCAGCGGGCTGCATCTCAGAGGTTGGGGGCCCCTAATTTAAGAAACACACAGTTTTATCATGGAGAGACAATGGTGAAAAGTATATTGGAGGAAGCTCAAAAATTGTGTTTTCAAACCAGGGAAATATGAAAATAGCAAGTGCAGTTTGACATACCTATATGAAGCAAACTGGAGCAAAAAATATTAATTTCACAGCTCTCTGGCTGTTTATGTCCTGATGTTTACCCTCTGCTTTGGCAGGAATCAAAATCAAAATCTTGAAAAATGTGTGCCAAGTCAAGGGGTTCTCACTGCTGCCCTAGATAATTTCTTCCACAGTCAAACAATTTTATCTGTTAGGAAGTCACCATCTACTCACTCCTTCAAATAAGTCTGTTTTCTATAACTCAAGACCATTGTTACATGTCCTATGACCCTGGGATGACAGAAAATTGGTCATAGCTGACTTATATGATATCACATATTTGAACATGACTATGCTGCTCTTTAGCTGTTTTTTTCTTCAGTCTCCTCATATGGCACTTAATTTGCAGCCGCCCTGTTGATCCTCACTCTTCTTTCTTTACATCTGTCCCAATTTCTGAATTATACTAAAATTGCAGAACAGAGAACTGAATATAGTAGTGAAGTGGAGAACGGAATGGAACAATCACATCTCGAGTGGAAATTACATTTCAGTTAATGCAGTTCAAAACCATGTTTGCCTCCCCCCCTTTTGCAGTCACATTATACTGAGTGTTTAAGTATAGCTTCAAAGTTTCCCACAAGTACTTTTCCCATCCTATAAATGATAATTTAATGTCCTTTCCTAAGATAACAACTTCATTAGGCTTTGTTAAAATTCAGCTACGTTCAACTTATTTCCTTGATTTCTGAAATTCGCCATATATGGCCTAAAGAATGAAAAGCACAACACACACACACACACACATATAGAGAGAGAGAAAGAAAGAGAGAGCGAGAGAGTGCTTGACTATATACTAGAGCAGCGGTCGCCAACCGGCGGCCGCAGCTCAACAATTTTGGTGGGCCACAGAGAATCTCACCCCCAGAGCACCCTCCCAAAGCAATTAATCCAGGCTGTGCAGAAACACAAGGCTGTGCCACCCACATGGCCCATGGGAACCGTCCCAGCCCACTCACTCCTTACTGAGCAAACTTGCCTACTAAATTGCTATTTTTTCCGACCATCAGCTGTTCTGCTGTGCCAGAAGATTTAGAGTAGCTAGGAAGCAGGAAATGGTTGGATTTCTTGCTTTCTAGCTAGTCTTTAGATCTTCGGCTCTGCTTTTAAGCACAGCTGAACCTCCCTTAGGACTGAAGGTTCTATTATTCAGTGCAGACTCACGGCAAGCAAATTTTATGTGACAGACTGAGCTAGCTGATGCAGATAGATAGATCACTGAATGATTCTGTGAGCAACTCAATCTGCCTGCCTGTTTTGCGGTAAAAGTTGCTCTTTTTTATAAAAAATTCAATATTTGCATACATGGTGTGTTGTGAGTTAATTTTGTGAGTTTGCTTGCTAGCAAATTTTATGAGTTTGCTTGCAAGCAAATTTTATGTGACAGACTGAGCTAGCCAATGGCAGATAGATAGATATCTGAATGAATCTGTGATTCTGTGAGCAACTCAATCTACCTGCTTTGCCTGATTTTGAGTAAAAGTTGCTCTCTTTTTTTAATAAAAAATTCAATATTTATATAAATAGTTATAATATTTACATACAAGTCATGCCCAGCCAGTCACATGACCACCAAGCCACACCCACAAATTAGGCCATGCCCACAGAACCAGTTAGTGGTCCTTGGGATTTAAAATTATGAGTTTGGTGGTCCCTGAGGTAGAAAAGGTTGGTGACCCCTGTACTAGAGTGCAGGAGATCTTATTCTTCTTTCTTGGCATGCTGAGATTTTAAATAAAACAACTTCCCAGATTCTTTCTTAAAATGTTAAAAATTTCCTTAAATTGCTGCATATTATTTTCTTTTCTAGCATGCAGTGTTTTAATAAATCTAATAAATATTTTTGCCTTAATTCAAAATCTAAAAAAAAACCCTCTTTACTATCTTTGGCTTGTCTTAGGCTATCAAATTATCTGAAATTTATTTTTCTAATTCCTAACCTGCGCACTCTACTTCCTCCGTGAGTATTTATAGGTCTTTCCATCTCAGAGTCATTGTCATTCTCATCTGCTTCATCAGATTCATCTTCATTATCATCAGAATGCAGATCTTTCATTATAGACCTCAAAGGACCTAGTGAATAAAAACAAAAAGGGACACAGTTCAACAATAGGAATTCACATGAAGTCTATTTATGGTTAGCTTTATATTAAAACAAGTCCTAACAAAATTTTTAAGAAAGGAGAAAGGAGCATCTGATCATTAAACAAAAGATGCACTCTTGGGGGAGCTTATGAAGCAAATGCTTAAACAAAAGTAAATTTATTCAAGGACCAGTTGACTTAAAACAGGATTATTTCTGTCAACAAGGAGATTAGTGTTTTAAGTGTTTGCAGAATAAGCCCCTTGGAATGTTAAGTAAAGCAACTTGGCATTCTACAGAACCAAATGGATCTTTAAAACAAAACAAAGCAAAATAAGATGCTATAAAAGACCCTTAAAGGTATCTTATACTGGAAAAATCTAAAGAGGCCACAGTAACAGTACATTTTGCTAGACTAATCCATGTATTGAAAGTCATAGTCTAATAAATCACTGTGATTACAAGTTGCTCTAGCCAAGGCATTCTTTGTCTGTTTTTGATCTACTTAGAATATAGCTGTCGTCTTTAGTCTAAGGTCAATATCAGGTCAAACCAGCTTTTTGCATGCTCGTATGTATAAAGTGTGTCAATTCCAATAGAAGAGACCTATTTTTATCCAAGAACTGGATAGAGATCCTACGCCTCCTACACTAATGAAGTTGTATTAAATAAAAGTTCTACAATTAGTTCTACAACTTAAAATGTGAGCGTATTTTAATAGCATTAAAGACATTTACATAGAGGCATTGGTTTCCAGAAGGAAATAAAAATATTTAATCTGTTCAGAGGTTGAAAAGCAAGAAGAAAAAAACTTGAGGGAATTTTTGAGCTAAAGCTCTAAAAATAATTCTGCCACTAAAAAACAGAGCAATAGTTTACAGAATAGTTTAATTCTTAACATCATTATTAATGGCATCGTTAATTACAATTTGACATGTTGCTCTATGCCAAAATAAAGATTGGCAGTTGTTAACTTACTAATTGTTTTATTAATTGATTTAGAAAGGCAAAAGACCTATGTGGTCTGGAGAGAAACAGATTAATTAATTTATGTCTTGCCTTTCCATATGTTCAAGATAGCTAAAATAAAGAAGCACAAAGACAAAATTTAAATATATAAAATAATCACAATCAGGGTTTCCTGCACGATCATAATAATTGTTAAAATATACAGAAACAGGATAAATTCCAGTTATATGTGTCCATATTAAATGTGTCCAGTTATATGTATCCATATTAAACAGGAATTATAATCCAAGCTAAGGCTGTAGTTAATCATTAACTACATGTGCACGCAAAACGTAGTCACCGAACTGATAGTAACACCAATTGAATCCCACCCCTGATCAAGATTTGAAAGATTATGGCATACATCTCTGTTTTGACAAAATTTCCATTTATCAATTATAAAAGGTCACACTGCTTGGATCTATACATATACTCTGCTGATACATTACGGCATTCTAGATTCTTGGGAAGAATTTGATGCATGTGACAGCTAACAACAGCTAAAAAACTGGCAGCTATGACTTCATATTGTTGTGTACATAATAATATAACAGTTTGTGATACTGTCATGGAAGTTGTATATATTTTGAAGTGTTCCCTGAAAAGCAGTAATCAGTTGGCAAAGGAATAATTTTCTTATAATTATTGCAGGAAAAGAAATGTCTGAAGAAATTTAGAAATATCAACTGAGGAAAGAGCTGAATGCTCTTAGGAAAAAAGCATTTTTAATTTTAAAAAGATTTGGGCTTTTCGAGAAAATAGATTTACAACATTGTGCTATTTACCATTTTTAAAAAATGACACAATGGGAATTCCTTCAACTTTCTAAATATAAACTACAATATGTTTTTGCATATCTAAATATGCAAAAATGTATGTTTTTGCATATCTAAATCCTAAGTTTGAGCACTCCAAAGTCAAAAATCAAAAAAGGTTAAGAAATCTATTTGTTCCCTTTGTTTAAAAAAACATTTTAAAAAAATAAGTACAAGTTCTAGGTTCTTTGGTTTACTCATTTCTGCAAAATTGAAGACTGATAGACCTTGGAGGGACTATTTTTTTAAATGAAATGTATCATGCAAAATACATCTTAATTCCAATTATACCACTGTTCCATGGGCTGCACTGGCTGCCGCTTTGCTACCGAGTGCAATTCAAGGTTGTTACCTTTAAAGCTCTGCATGGCATGGGTCCCGGTTACTGAGGAACCGTTTCACCCCAATGGGACTGCCTGCCCCACCAGGAGAGGAGGCATCCTGCGGGCCCCATCAGTCGTTTTGGCTGGCACGGTGCAGGAGAAGGCCTTCTATTCTGTGGTTCTTGCCCTTTGGAACATCTTATCCCCTGAGGTGAGATTGGCTCCCACCCTTCGGACCTTCCCTAGGGGCTTGGAGACCAGATGGCCTGGGGCCTCAACAGGGGAGTATCACACTAGAGATGGTTGATAAATTAACAGGCAATCCCACCTCCCACCGCTGTTCCCTCTTTCCCCATCTTTTAAGCTAATTTTATTTTTGATTGTAATTCTATTTTTTATTGTTTTAGAAATGTTTATCTTTTATAGTTTTAACGCTTTTAATGATGTGAGCCACCCAAAGTTACTTCAAAATGAGATGGGCCGCAAATAAACCAAATAAATAAAGTACTTTTTAATTTCAAAAAGTCATTTGTTTGTGCAGCTAAGCTGCTGCCATCTTCTACTGGGACATAGCCTGATTAGTTATCCAAAGTAACTAGAAATACAATCGTTTGATTTCTGAAGGAAGGTATTATTATTATTATTATTATTATTATTATTATTATTATTATTTTATTAGACTTGTATGCCGCCCTTCTCCTGAAGGACTATAATGCTGGCTGAAATTTTACTACTTCAGATGTTAACAAGTAAAACTTAAGTGATCTAGGAATTGCCGCAGCACAAGTGATGGTAGGATCAGCCTAGGAGTGGGGAGAACAGAATTCAAATCTCTACTGAGCTATCAACTCTTGCAGGTAGTCCGGGACTTACAATCACAATTAGGATCTGGATTTCTGTTGCTAAGCCAGGCGCTTAAGTGAGCTGTGCTTGATTTTACGACCTTTTTTTGTTAAGCGAATTACTGCAGTTGATAAGCGAATCATGCAATCCTTGTATGAATCCAGCTTTCACCCCATAGACTTTACTTATTGGAAGCTGGCTGGGAAAATAGCAAACGATGAGCATATGAACCCAGATGCTACAGCTGTTGTAACTACATAGCCCTTCCTGAGCCCTCAAATTTGGATCACATGACCACGAGGATGCCACGACAGTCCTCTAAGTGCAAGAGCTGGTCATAAGTCCCTTTTTTTCCCAGTGTTGTTGTAACTTTGAATGGTCACTAAATGAATGGTTCTAAGTCAAGGACTACCTGTATTATGTATGTATTATGTCAAGGACTACCTGTATCCATTGTCAGTTCAACCTATTTTGCATGGATAAAATGACATGATAAAGGTTCAGAGCTATCTCTAGTAGGATGACAATCCATATGTCTTTTTTTTTAATAAAAAGATGCCATCCTTTTTGTTTGCATGCCCAAAGCACCTGACCCCCCCCCCCTCCTTTTTTTAAAGTTACCTTGCTGTCGACTGTTCTGAGATGGTGTGAAACTGGAGCTAGAGCTGGAACTTGAACTTGCAGGGCTGGGTTGCTCGGACTTGGGAAGGAGAGAATGTGGCAAAGTCAAGAGAAAATAAAAAGCACAAAATTAGTTCCTCTGCTTGCTCAAAAAACAAACAGAAACAAAATACAAAGATAAATGGTCAGATTTACTCTGCAACAAATGGAAGGAAAGGAAGTACCAGTAAGAACACACCTTTCCCGTGATTACACAAAGGGAGCAATAAGACATTATCCACTGGAGGCAAGCTTTCTTTTTCATCCCATATACTCTGGGTGGAAGACCCAAATGGTTTCCTTTTAATCAAATGATCAGTGAGTTTGGTTTAGTAAAGCCATACCAGCCTTCTAATAAGTTGGACCTTCCAGATATATTTGCTGAAAATTGTCCAGATAGCCAGCCAACCTATCTGGATAATATCCAGTGGGAGAAAGCTGTTAAAAATGTAGAATGATTGTAGGCAGAACTGTAGAACGAATGAGAAACCATGACACAGGAAAAGGCCTTATTTTCCTTAAGCTTGTATATTAAAAACATTATTCCCACTGCTGTCAAACAACTTTATACTAATCTGAAAAGATTGTGCACGAAAATGCTTAACTTAAACAGGGGAAAGACTAGGGAATAGAAGTAGGACCCACAACAAGTAATTGCAGCCATTTTTTGTCCCTCAAGAAAAATGCTCATGATACTGTCAGGCTTTCTGAAATACATGAAAGAATTTTAGAAGGAAAAATCTGCAGAACAGTTTATGCCAGCCTTGCGATCTTTACTGATTTTGCTAGGGCTAATAAGGTTCTTTGTGTGTGTTTATGGTGACCTGCTTCCAATCAGAGTAGAGAATAGACCTGATTGGCGGCAATGAAAGTAGCAAACTGATTTAAAACTGTTTCATACCAAGTAGGTGGTATTAGGATAATTCTTACATATTGTAGGAATATTAATTGCATATTGGGTATCTATGACAGCATAATAGCACCAAACAATTCCACTATGTATAATCATATATACCAATCTGCCATGCTGTTAATTTTCACAGTAAACAATATTATGGAAAGTGAGGAAAAGAGAGATAACAAGTAAAAGAACTTAAAGGTAAGAAATAACAGAAAGAATATGAGTCTAATTAAACTACAGCCTCTATATCTTTCAATGCTTACAAACCACACTTGCTTTTACCACATTCAAGCACTGATTTTTGTTCTTTAAAATTCCCACCTCCTCGCTCCTTCTGAGGATTTCATCAACTCCATCCAGTCCCAAGTTTCGTGGTCCTCTTTTTCCTCTCAAACCATTTGTTCCCTTTTCATGTATTTATTTGCTTCTTTTCTGCTAGTCTTTCACTTTTCTTTTCACATCCATTTAGAACTCTTTCATTCTTGAACCTATCTCTTGTTCTACCATGCATTTCTTAGGCACTCAAAATTGCATTCAACCTTTTTTTTGTTTCTCTTGATATGTCCAACTATCACTTCCATGACAAATGGGCAGCAGCACACACATTTTAGCATCTCTAGATAAGCATCAATTCCTCGCAACAACCACATTATGTTCTCTTCTTTGCTAATTGCATTTGCATTAAAATTTCTCTGTTTCCCCCTCCTCAGTAAGAAAATTCTACCAAAACACATGAATTCATCTACTAGAATCATAGGGTCTAGAACTTTTTCTAAACCTTTTACAGGAAACTTACACTATTACATTTTTTTCTGTCAAGTGCAACCACATTGGTTTTAATTTTCAGATCCATAATACTACCGTGTTTCCCCGAAAATAAGACACTGTCTTATATTTTTTGGCTCCCAAAAACACACTAGGTCTTATTTTTGGGGTAGGTCTTATATATTTATGGTGCCAAATAGTGGGTGTGAGTGTGTAGGGTGTTTTGGGTGCACAGTTGCTCCCTGAAAAGTCTTCCTGGAACTGGAGATTTACACTAGGTCTTATTTTCGGGGTAGGTCTTATATTAGGGCAGGTTTAGAAAATAGTGCTAGGTCTTACTTTCGGGGTAGGTCTTATTTTCGGGGAAACACGGTAGTTGCATTGCACAATCTAAGATTTGCAAATCATTTAAGTTTGGAGCAAACACCATCTCCAATCACTGCATTTCAAGCATCACTGCAAGCATTTCTTATACGTTTATCAATATAGCAAACCACTAAAGTTGACATCAACATATCTTTCCCTTACTTCCTGCTCAGTGTTGAATTATTAGATAAACAATCCATTTATTCTCATGGATGCTTTTCTTCGATCATATTCTGCTTCAAACTTCAAGACCATATTTATGCAACTTGTTTCTTAAGTAAAGCTCTTCGCTTTGTCATACAGTTAGTCCTTGACTTACGACCATAATGGAGTCTGCCCATCATGGTCGTAAATCATGACGGCTGTGATACAGGTCACCCAATTTTAAACCTTGTTTGCAGGGATTGTTAAGTGCCCACAGTGGCTGTTAAGCAAACCAATGGTTTCCTATGAGCCAGTATTGCTGAAAACTGAAAGTAAAAGTCAGTTTTTGATAAAAATTATCATAAAACATAGTCATATGACCACAGAATGCTACGAATGGCCATAAATTTTGGCTGCTTACTAAGCACCCAACATGCGGTCATGTGATTGTAGGGCTAGGCAGTTGTCAGAACTTTGGAACTGGGTTGTAAGTACCTGCAGAGGGATCCTCAAAGACACTTTAGCTGGTTGCTAAGTGAATGGTTATAAGTTGAGTATTACCTGTACATTTTCTAAATCAAAATGTACAATAAATTTTCTTACATTCGTACTTTCCCGAATATCCCACCAAAGTACAAAACTCCAATATGTGCAGCCCAGCCAAGCATAAAGCTTCACTCTACTTCCAAAATGTCATTGTCACCTCTTGAAATCTTTCAACATGAATTCCAATAGGCATATTACCAGGAATACTTAATCGTCCTCTAATTCTGCATTCGTTCTTATTATCATTCACTTTGTATAAGGGAAAAATATAATAGTGTTATCTCAACTGTCAAGTGCAGATGGAGTTAAAGACATTGAACTGCCACACTTTATTTAAACCATATGCTAATTTTTTTTCACAGTTATACCTGCAGCCTTATCTTTTCTCAATATTCTCACAGGATTCATGACTTTTTAGAATAATTTTCCTCCTAAATATTAAGCTGTATATCATTTGCTTATTGCTCATCATTGGTCCTTGAAGTTCCAGCCTTTGCAACATACCCATAGTCACATAACTGTAATATGAGCACTTGGTTGCCCAGTGTGCAATTATGCAGTGATCCATGTCACGTGATCACCATTTGTGACATTATCTGCTGATAGCCCACAAAGTCAATGAGGAAACCAGTAGAGAAGGTTGCAAGTCACCCAAGTTCCTGCTGCCTTTTTCCACAGGAGTCTAATACAGGGTACATATTCCTCAGCAGCCCTTGCTCACCACAATCCATAAGCACATATTTGCTTAAAAAACACCCTGCCTTCCTATGGCCTCTCCTGGTCCTCCCAAAGCCCCCTGAATTACTGAATTCCTTCTCCTAACTATTCATGGCATGGTCAGTTGGTCTGGTGTGTGATGGTAGTGCAAAGTGGCAGTGGCAGTGAGGCAGCAGGAGCCCTTGGGGAAGCTGAGAATTTTGATGGCCAGGTGATTTGTGGTGATAGGAATGGGAGCTGGTTCTTCAGCTGCCACTTAGTCGGTCATGTAGTACATTCCCCACTTTGGCAGCCTTTCTGTCTTTTCTATGTGAACTAAGTTAGGACAGGACTGACATTGTGTTGGAGATCTCAGGGAAGACAAGTTTAATGGCTATCTTGCATGTTGGCATGCAGACTGCAAAAATCCGGACTGGCAGAGACTTTTTAATAAGTTGGTGGCAGATGTATGGGATAGGTTTGGTTGCAACTGCCTGCTGCCCTCAAGTGAGAAGTAAGAGTAAGTTCGTAGTAGTCTCTGCCTCACTGGCTTTCAGATCCCCCCACCCCTGCTGGCCCATGTAAAAGCAGGGTGGCATATCTCTGTGTGTATTAGAGTGGAAGAAAGTTTGGGAATTGGTTATTGTGAGATGGAGGGCCCGCTTGCTCAAAAAACAAATAGAAACAAAATATGAATAAAGTTGGAACCTGGAGTTCAATGGATGCAGATAATGGACCAAGTACTGGTTTCCCTTGATCTTAGTATCTATTTATATTTCGTATTTCTAAACCATCCATCTTCCTGAAAGAGGGGCTCTGAGTAGTGCAAAATATAATGTGACCAATAAATAAAAAATGTATAAAAATTAACATTAAAATTAAAAATAAAACTAGACTTAAAATTTTAAATTATAGAATGACAATTAAAATCAAAAGGAGAAAAAAATCCTTAAACGAACATTTAATGTTGGATTATAACAGGTGTTTGGCGGGCTCTCAAGGCACTAGCCAGCCCTACTGTTGCAGTCTTCTGTGCCACTCACCCCATGCAAGGACACAGAGCTAAGTTTTGATCCCTTTGTAGAAGGTCAAGAGATTGGGAGCTTTCCTCACCTCTGGGGCAGGATGTTTCACAAAGCATTTACTGGCTGGATGCCCTTCCTGACACCTACACAGAATTTGCAGCAGACAATTACTCATTGTTCCCAGAGAGAGAAATATCTGCCGCTACCTAGGATTGAACTCACAGCCTCCCCATTGTGAGGCAAGAGCTCCACCTCTAGGCTACCATGCTGCTCATATAAGTCTAATAAATAAATGTTACCTAACCATTATTTTTTTATCTCAGATCATCTCCATTTCTCCAAAATGCATCCCTGGTTCTTTCATTATTATCAGTCACTAGGGCATAATACACACTTATCAGCAATCTATGAATTCCTTTTATACATATATAACTTTTAGATAACATCAATTCATATTTTCTGACATCCATTTTAGCTCTTTCAATTTCAATTATATTTATTCCTTTACTCCCATATACACATTCTTCATTCCATGAGAACATGCCCTCTGTGTTTACTCATTTGTATGTTACTAAAACTTTTGTGTCTGTGATCTGTAATAAGATGATACACATCATCACAGAACAAAAATTTTCAGTAAAGGTACCTCAACTCACAGGACTAACTCACAGAAATTAGGAGTCCATTACTCCCAAGGAAATAAAATTTGAGAAATTTTCTCCCACTTCAGTGTTGCTGCAATCAGCTGCAATCACACAATCTTTATTTTAATCTCATAAGACGCCACCTCATGTGTATTGCTTGAATAGGTTATAATTTTCCTCCAGCAATTATTAACTGAAAATAATGCAATAAATGAATAAATGATTTTATTTCTGCAGCAAAATGAACTAAAGGGCAAGGAATATTTAACAAAAAATAAAGCATTTATTATTGGCACAAAATCAATATAAAGAAATAAAACTTGATTCATGGACATAAGTTTTATTTTTATTTTATTTCACTAGTATGGCCATCAGTATTGTTTCCAAGAAATAGTTTAATCTTGTTGAGGAAAGTGAGGTAGGAAAGGCTGCCAAGGTTCCTGGAGGGTGGTCTTTCTTGAGAGGTTCCTGATGCCTCCATCAAAAAGCCACAAAACTAAAATTATAATTGTAAGCCATACAGAGTCATTTACTGAGTTGGGTGGTTATAGAAATTGACTGAATAAATGAACGAACGAATGAATAAATAAACAGGGTGATACCTATTTCTCTCACTTATCAGAGGGTGGCTATTGTAAGATTATCAAGAGAAATGGAAAGAGTGAAATTGCTATAAATCATCTGTTTTTAAATCTTAAGACTTCCATTTAGTTTACAGTAAAATGAAAGAAGACGAGTTTGTGGTTTGATTATCTCTGGCCAAATGAAAACTGCTTCCAATGTTCACCTTGTTCTGTATTGCAACTAGTTTTCTACAGGTTTGCTGTTGCTTCAAGTTACATTGAATTGTCCATTGAATTGTCCAGTTCAACTTAGCGAAGACATACAAATAGTATATTTATAGCCATAAATCCACCAATTAATTACATTCAAAGTTCCCTCCCCAAATAGCGCAACAGTAGTATGTGGCTCTATTAAATTCAGTGCTAAGTTGCAGTTTCATGCATTGTGCTTACATAAGCTCAACAGTTGTTCATCTACCATAAATCAATCTATTGTTGCCCTTTGTAATGAGAAGGCAGATTTACAGCTTTTTAAAGGCTTGCCTCACAATCAAAAAGATTGTGAGGCAAGCTAATGGAACATCTCTTTTTTTTCTGAGGGTGCCAAAGAAAGGGGGAGGGAGTAGAGTTAGCATCTGTTCCTCTCAGACAAATGACATCTGTAGTTCTCACAGCTGGGACTGAAAGAAGCAAGCAATTTCAACATTTTGTACATACATGGAGATTCATGTGTTTCTCACTTGCCTCACATAAAACACTTTTTGTATTGATTTGATGGAATGTGATCTCTGTGCAAAATCTCCTATATATTTTAGTTGGACCTTACTCCAAATTATCAGCAAAAATATGTGGACCTTTGATATGTAGTTTGGATTCTATATTAAAAGGATCCATGATGTAGATCCTAATGTATGTGTTAAGTAGAGTTATAGAAGGAGAAGTATTTCCCAAGGGTAGATATTAGATAACTTTGCAAGCAGATAATTTTCTCATATTTCCCGTCCTTGTTTTGCAGTTATTTCTACTATGAACATGGAGAAAACTGACATGATTCAGAGAAGGCAACAGAGAAGCACTCACATTAGAAAGTCTAACTATATAAAGTCCAATGTGTAGTAAAAATGAAAATATATATTTAGCCATAACATGTTCCTCTCCTGAAATTTAAATTTAGTGCACAGAAAAACTTTCATAGATTCACAGCTATTAGAACAAGGATTATGACTACCACAAGAGTGATAGCATTATATAAGAAGCTAAACTAAGAAACTGAAATGTAATTTTAAAAAATTATTAGAAACTGTCACATGCAACACTTTTAATGTCTCACTGTTTAGTTCTCTGGCTTTAGTAATTGTTGTTAGGAAGATAGAACTGAACATTTTGAAACTGCTTTTCCCTCATCTTCCCCAAAACAAGAAATTTTGAATTTTTTTCCCTTTAAGCACTGATTTCCTGATCAAAAGAAATGTTCTTAGCATTTTAGAAAATTAAACTATAGGTTTGGCTTACTCATAAAAGTTAAAATTTCCAAATTAAATGTAGAAGTGTATTTGACTCATAAATTTAAATGTATTATTGGGTGAATACTGTAATTTTCTCTTCTTTTCTGAAGAAAGCCTTAAAGCTTATAATAACTTGTTAACAAATAATTAATTCAATTTTTGCAATCTTCCATTCAGAAGGTAGAACACATTGGAAGACAGTACACGGAGTTTTATTTTATTGTTCTCCAAATTTTCAAGTGGAAAGTAATATAGACCAAACTGGTTTATAATAAATGTTGGACTTTTAGAAAATTGGTCTGAAATTCAAGATAAACATGGCATATAAATTTAATAAATAAATAATAAACAAATAAAATGGTATTATTTATTTATTTTATTTAAAGAAAAATTATACAGCCACCCAACTCACCCTCAATGACTTTGGGCAGTTTATAAAGATAAAAACTCAATAAAAGTAGAATAATATTATTCACGAAAAAACAAGGGAAATATCTCCACAAAGGAAATATAGTATCTCCACAGTTTTAGCCATTTCTTGTTCTTCTATAGCACAAAGCCAGGCAAGTATTAGCTTATTGTTAATCTGTAACCTAGTATTACAATCTACAGATTATCTACTGTTTGATGAGTAGCTCAGAATCACACTCATTTTTATCAAAGTATGCATTTTATATTTTTAATATTTCTTTTGAGATCAAGTATTCTATTTCATAGACAGAAATGTTTCCTGCCCAGGAATACTGTGGTGGCAAAAAAAATCTTATGAAATTCTCAGTCTAAAAGCATTCAAAGGAATATAACAATAACTTATTTTTTCTGTACCTCAAATCACCAGATGCTCCTTCAAAAATCAGTTACAAGCAATGCTTTGATTCGCTTATACAGAAACACAGCTGGAAAATAATTTGTGTTAGCAAATAATGAAGCAAAATATGGAAGAAAGAGTGTAAAGGCATCCATGCTGATTCAAATCAAGCAATCATCTAGTCTAGCGGTTGCCTAAAATTCATAAATAGGACAATGATTACAAGTACCATTATATTTATAGTATGCTCCCTTGGAACTGATATTGAGAGGTTTATCATTTCTGTTACTACTATACTCCATTTCTATCTCTTTATCATTTTGCTTATTCCTTTGTAAATTATTTCTTAAACAAAATTATAATCACCAGACTACAACCATCCCCTTTAAGCTTATGCTTTCACATTCAAAGAGATCACAACTATATCATTAGAGTTAGTAATCATATTGCCTGTTCCAAGGTATCTTTTCATTAATCAATGTTATTACTGTTGTACATAACCTGTAAGTCATTAATTTACCTCAAATGATACAGCACAACAGAGAAGCTTAAGCATCATCAGATTCCAAAATCACTTTACCTCACAAGACATAAAATAGATCTTGATCATGGTTAGATATGAAGCTTGCACTATTGAAGGTGTTTGAATATATTTAGTCACAATCAGTTGTGATATAAGTATGGAGCATTCAAAAGGAGGAAAAGCAGCACAAGCACAATTTTCATTAGGAACATTCAGAGGAAACATTGAGAGGGAAGGGTCTGTTTCAGCTTTAATGATTAGTAATGTATACAGATGCAGTGGTGAAATAGTTGGCATAGTTCCACTATCACAGAAAGGTTGGGTTTATGAGAAAAGCAACCAAGTCATTAATGAAACATGGGAATCCTTGTAATCTGAATGAGAGCAATTAAGATGAATTAAACTGCTTCATCAAAGGCTTTGTCATTGGATCTTCCAGAAACATCTTCTAGGAAATTTTAAATGAAAATGATTAAACAATACCTCAGTGATTTTAACCTAGCACAGTCTAAGCTGACTGTCAATCATTTGAACTATAATTTGAAAGGACGTTCAGTAGGAAAAGAGCTTCTTTTAACCAATATATGTTGCCTAATTAGATGTGAGCTTGTTATTTCAATATGTACAGGTAGTCCTCGACTTACAACAGTTTGTTTAGTGACATTAGAAGATGCAATGGCACTGACCGTTTTTTACATGAATGTTGCAGCATCACCATGGACACATGATCAAAATCTAGATGCTTGGCAACTGACTCATATTTATGACTGTTGCTGTGTCCCAAGGTCATGTGATCCCCTTTTGCGACCTTCTGACAAGCAAAGTCAATGGGAAAACCAGATTCACTTTAACAACCACATTACTAACTTAAAAACTGCAGTGATTCATTTAACACTGGTGCCAAGAAAGATCATAAAATGGGGCAAAATTCACTTAACAACTGTCTCACTTAGCAACAAAATACTGGGACTCAATTTTGGCTCTAAGTTGAGGACTACCTGTATTGGTGAACTCTCTGTACATCAACACAATAGAAGATATGTAACCAGTGTTATTCTTCACTGATCAGTGCCCAAGAATAATCAACATTTTGGAAATGTAAATAACTGTCATATAATATGAACTGATATCCCAAATATTTCAGCATATTTAAAATGAAGTGAACCCAAACCAACTATGGGTTTATCTTAAATGCCACTCTTGACATTAAAAAAAGATACAAAATTAGATGCAAAATGTCCACTGGTTCCTTACTATACTTTATCCATCGTTAATTTGAGTATGTGAATAGTTGTCTTCTGTAATATTAAGATATTAGTAATGTGTCCTGAATAATTCTCCTAAAATGTTTTCAACCAAATAGTGGATAATGTTATCACTTCTTTAAATCCTTTCTTCAGATTTTCAATATATTTGGAAGGTATCTTAACAAACATCAAATAATTTATTCTTTCACAATAAGAGATCTTTGTCCCATCCAATTTATCTTATGATAGAATAACAGCAAAGTACACCCTTCATCAAAATTTTAACTCAACATAATGAGCTTTTTGCAAAACACATTCCATTCCATTTGCAAAGAACCTGGGGAAGTAGATAAGATTGCTTGTAGCATGAGCACTTCACCTGTGGGCCGGATCCATACCTTTCTTAGCTCCTTGTCAGGGTTCCAAGTAACACTCCTTCTGTCTGCTACATGGGGTATCAGTAGCAAGATTCAGGAGGTGGTTGATGTTTCTCAAAGGGAAGGCATGATGCCATCTGTCTTGAAGAAAGCACTAGTGTGCCCCATTTTTGAAGAAACTATCTTTCAATCAAATCATATTTGGAATTTTTATCTACTCTCCAACCTTCTATATCTGGGAAGCCTGTGGAGAATGCAGGAGGGGCCCAGTTGAGAGATAAATGTCCTACTCATCCCGATAGATAGCCCAGACCTACCAATGATAGGCTGTTCATATGAATCATTATCTCCAAATGACTTTTATCTACTTTTTTTTCTTCAAAAAATGGAATAAAGGTATTCTCAGTCTACAGGAAAAAATTAAAGGTAATGTTTTCCCCTGTCCAGTTGTGTCTGACTCTAGTGGGTGGTGCTCATCTCTGTTTCTTAGCCAAGGAAGCCACCGTTCTCTGAAGATACTTCTGTGATCATGTGGCCAGGATAACTATACATCAAGGCACATGGAATGCTGTTACCTTCCTGCCCAAAGTGATACCTATTAATGCACTTGGATTTACATATTTTTGAACTGCTTGGTAGGCAGGAGCTGGAGCAAGTAGTGGAAGCTCACCCCATCTCACAGCACTTGGATCTCAAACCCAGGCTGTAAGCTTTCCAGGTGACAAGCTCATTGTCTTTAATCACTGAGCTATCATGCCCCTAATCTACAGAGAAAAGGTCCTTGACATTCCTGCATGTATAGTAACTAACTTTATATATTTTTCTGGGCTAGTACAGTATAAAAAAGTGGTAAATTCCATTCCTGAACCTGGCCCCATGATGAACTTATGAGAGCCGCTGCCTGTCTCTAGGATGTTTGTTCAGCCTACAGCCCTGGTTATTTCCAGGTAGTGTCCTATCCAAGTATTAACAAGATCTGATCCAGGCAGAGAGAAAAATTTCAGTTTTTTTGGAGTTGATTAGCAGAACCTTTTTCACAATCAATATTCAATGCACATGCTATATCTATGTTCTTGATGTGGTGCCTTTGTTTGAGGACAAATATATTATAGTCAATGATACATAGAAAAGCCAACATGTTCTATACTGTCATCAATTTGATTGCGACCTTAGCTGTGCCTTTTGAAGCAAGTGTATGTTTTAAATTTTCAAGAAAAACACACGATGACTCTATGTAAGTCGAAAACTGACAATAAAAACAAGTCTATATTAATTTATGACAGAACTCATAAATGGAGTTACAACAGCAGTTTTAAGAGCAGAGGAAATAGAAAAATAAAAAAGTAGAAGTAAAATTTCCTGCAGCCTTTTCAAGCCAAAACTGGTGGCATATATATAAAGGTGTATAGGGTTTTTAAAAAAACTTTTCCTTCCTGAAACATATTTCTAAGAACTGCTATATTTCAAATGTGGAATACAACATAATTCACTTAACAACTGTATTACAAACTCTGCAGTGATTCACTTAACAACTATGGCCAGAAAGGTCATAAAAAGGGCAACATTCAACACAATTGTCTTGCTTAACAACGGACAATTTGGGCTCAGTTATGATCATAAATTAAGGACTACCTATATCTCATTTCTTGCACATCCAGAAATCCTGAAGCAAGGAACCAGCCGAAGAATGAATACACTTTAATAGATGTAAAGAGGAGTAGTAGATAGTATCTCACAGACTGAAAAGAAAAATTAGATTTTAACTTTGATTGCAATGTTAATAGTTTAATTGGTAATTTGGACTCATGACAAAAGCACTGTATTTAGATATTCTAACACTCTAAGAATTATTTTGGCTAAGAGATTATTTCTGTTTATAAAGCGCAAGTAAATAAGGGCAAATGTCAGAATCTAAAGCCATATGTAGCTAATTCCATCTTTTCATCATTGCCATCAGCAAAAGGTAGAATATTTCCACCACCATGCAGAGTGAGTGTGCACAGAATCAAAATCATCTTAGGAATTTCACAGCTTTGGAGCATGATAATAACAATCCAAGCATTAATGAGTAATGATAGCTTCCTTCATTTAGTAGGTTTTTGTAATGAGTCTGAAGAGGTTCATAGCTTAACACGAATACTAATTGGAATTTATTTTAATAGACTAGAGAAATATGTAAAGATTTCCTTTGCTTTACTGAGGTAATATTTTTGAGATATATGAGGGACATAAGAGTAGATTAATTAGGGTTCCCTTCTATCTTTAATACATGTGGAAATTAATAGGACTTAGATTTGGCTGAAAATAATCTTCCTATGTTTAATTAATTTATTTATAAAATTTATTTGCTGCCCACCTCATTTCCAACAACTCTGGGTCACTTACAACATGAAAAACATTTTCAAAAATCCATTATAAAATTAATGCTGGATTTTTGTCATTAACTGCCTTGGGCTGGTTTGTCCACAAGTGAATGGGATAGAAATATGATAAAAACAAGTTACCTACAAGCAAGCAAACAAGTCATCATCATTTTAGCCATTGGTCTATCTACTGCAAGATAAAGACCTCTTTTGCATGTTTTCAATCGATACGGTCCTGAGCAAACAAATAACACACGAGAAACACTGTATGAGAGCAATCTGTTTTGTGTCCCTATCCAAATGCACACATCTTTGTGCTGCTTCAATCTAGTCTCTAAGTAATTTACAAATAATACAAAAAGAAATGCAATACAAACAATATAAATGTATTAAAGGCGGGATACAATATATAACTATATCAATATACACTGAAGTTTCCTAATCAATGCAATATTCATAGTACCAGAGCTGACCCCGAGCAATAATATAACACCATCTTAGTTGCTGACTATCTTTGCAAACAACCAAGTTTCAAATGCTTCTATAAAAAAAGTGAGCGAAGGGACCACTCTTACCTCTAGTGGAAAGCTGTTCCAAAGGAAGTGAGCTCCCATGGAAAATGCCATCTTGTAATCACCTAACTGCAGGTTTCCCAGTAGTAGGAACTCTTAGTAGGCAAACTCTGTTTATCCATATTGGGCATACTGTCCAAAATAGGCAGTCTAAAAGATACTTTAATGATATAATTTATTTATGGATATTGAAACTCTTACATTCATCATAAAAAGGGAATCACTAAGAGTTTATCCTCTTCATAAGTTTCCCCAACTCTAGTGTAAAAACAGGTTAGCTGAATTAACAGATTTCCCTAAATCATGGTTCAACTATGTTTTTTTACCTCTTTCCATTTATTTTGTTCTTCACTTGCACACAGATCGAGCTTAAATAGAATTCTATCCAGAAATGTTTGCCTGATGGGAAAGGAGTGAGGAAGATACGTTATTCCCCATTTCCCTTGCTTTTACCACACCCAATACCATTTCCTATACTGTTACAGAGAATCCTCAGCCTTCCCTGAGGACAAGTAAGGATTGCATAGAGAAATAAATCAGATAAAATCACCTTCTTCTTTTGCCAGTAGTACACTAGAAAGACGATCAAGTCTTCTAAAGAGGGAGGCAACTTCCTTATCTGATAGTGAAGACACTTTAAAAAAATTATATGCATATAATTAAGACACAGTATAATTGCTATGACATTTTAACTTAGAATTTCTGTATTCAGATAGATATGCCGATAGGAAATCTACAAATACTGTTATCTTCTCAACCATAGTTACTCTATTAACAACAGCTGCAACATGGAGTAATCCCTAATGAGATCCAATATTGCAATGTTGCTATCTTGTAGTTTGCAACTTAAATAAATATTATACGGCTGACAGGGTTATATCATGATACAGAGGCAATGAAAACAAGGCCAAGTATTCTCTTATCACACAGCTACATGGTCCAGTATAGGAAAACCGTAAGCAGGTTTTCATGAAATTAAACATCCTGTAATTGAAGTTTTTCACAAAGCAGTTTTTAGGGAACTCAAGATAAAAGCAGACATGTTTAGAATTTGAAGTGGTTTGAACTATTCTCCCATTGCCTCAATAGTAATAAATTTGCAAGCTTTCCTTCCCTTTCCTTTTCTGGTTGCCTAATACTTTTCTAATGAGAGCCAAAAATTACAGGACGGGATTTAGAACTGGCTGGTTATATAAAAGCTTCTGAAGTACTTTGCTACCTCATACAACCTGATATGGGAACTTTAACATTAGCTAAAGTCCTTGGTATTCACCTGGCAGTGGACCTTTTCATGTTTAATGTTTTAAAAAGAGAGGTTTTTAAACACAGAACAATGATCGCAGTTAAGATTAAAACTAAGTTGTATATTAATGTTTTTTTGCCCATTAACACAGGAGAGTATATTTTTAAACATTACAGTTCTAAAATAAAATCTTGAATATTCTAGTACTGTAAAATGCACCTAAACATTGAAAACAAACATTGCAATATCACCAATGTTAGAAGTACTGAAGGTATTCATAGTATCACCTTGTTTTTCTTGTTTTTGCAAATTCTTTACCCCTACATTATATAAACTGTGGGGAAAAAATCCCACAAATTAAAAACAAGCCTGTAAACACTTTCAATTAGAGTAATGATTGCATATTCTATAGTCAAAAGTCACACTTACTAGTCTTATAACCAAGCAACCACAGATGCTTGAAACTATTTTAGGTCAATCATTCAACAGCACTAACAATGATAATGACTGACAACTCTAAAGAGAAATGAAGGAATCAACTACTAGTCATACCTTCAAAACATCTTCTAAAAAATATTGAGTACAGATCATCTATAAATAAATCTTTTAGATCAGGCATGTCCAACCTATGGTCACAGGCCACATGCAGCCCTGGACAGCTAGCAATGCAGCATCACAAGACAATAAAAATATATAAAAATGATGTTTGTTATTATATTATGTATTTTACATGTGGGTCACTCAATGTGGCTCAGAAAAACCAAAAGATTGAATAACCATTTTTAGATCTAAAAAGGAATTTAATCTATATAATTGAAATTATATATACTTTAACTCCTACCGTGTTTCCCGAAAATAAGACACTGTCTTATATTTTTTTTGGCTCCCAAAAACACACTAGGTCTTATTTTTGGGGTAGGTCTTATATATTTATGGTGCCAAATAGTGGGTGTGAGTGTTTAGGGGGGTTTTTGGTGCACGGTTGCTCCCTGAAAAGTCTTCCTGGAACTGGAGATTTATACTAGGTCTTATTTTCGGGGTAGGTCTTATATTAGGGCAGGTTTAGAAAATAGTGCTAGGTCTTACTTTCGGGGTAGGTCTTATTTTCGGGGAAACACGGTATATTTTCTCAACATTGTATTTTAAATTAATTTTAACAGGGAAATGTAAATCATTTTGCCTTCACCATCTTGTGTGTTCTTATCAACAACTTACAGTTGTGCTCATAAGTTTACATACCCTGGCAGAATTTATGATTTCTTGGCCATTTTTCAGAGAATATGAATGATAACACAAAAACTTTTCTTTCACTCATGGTTAGTGGTTGGCTGAAGCCATTTATTATCAGTCAACTGTGTTTACTCTTTTTAAATCATAATGACAACAGAAACTACCCAAATGACCCTGATCTAAAGTTTACATACCCTGGTGATTTTGGCCTGATAACATGCACACAGGTTGGCACAAAGGGGTTTGAATGGCTATTAAAGGCAACCATCCTCACCTGTGATCTGTTTGCTTGTAATTAGTGTGTGTGTATAAAAGTCAAAGAGTTCCTGGACTCCTGATAGATCCTTGCATCTTTCATCCAGTGCTGCACTGATGTTTCTGGCTTCTGAGTCATGGGGAAGCAAAAGAATTGTCAAAGGATCTGTGGGAAAAGGTAGTTGAACTGTATAAATCAAGAAAGGGATATAAAAAGATATCCAAGGAATTGAGAATGCCAATCAGCAGTGTTCAAACACTAATCAAGAAGTGGAAAATGAGGGGTTCTGTTGAAACCAAACCACAGTCATGTAGACCAACTAAAATTTCAGCCACAACTGCCAGGAAAATTGTTCAGGATGCAAAGAAAAACCCACAAATAACTTCAGGTGAAATACAGGACTCTCTGAAAACATGTGGTGTGGTTGTTTCAAGATGCACAATAAGGAGGCACTGGAAGAAAGATGGGCTGCATGATTGAGTCACCAGAAGAAAGCCATTACTATGCAAATGCCACAAAGTATCCCACTTACAATACACCAAACAGCACAGAGACAAGCCTCAAACCTTCTGGCACAAAGTTATCCTAACACTACATTTGGAGAGGAGTCAACAAGGCCTATGATGAAAAGTACACCATTCCTACTATGAAACATGGAGGTGGATCGCTGATGTTTTGGGGATGTGTGAGCTACAAAGGCATAGGAAATTTGGTCAGAATTGATGGCAAGATGAATGCAGTATGTTATCAAAAGATACTGGAGAAAAATTTGCATTCATCAGCCTGGAAGCTGCGCATGAGACATACTTGGACATTCCAACATGACAATGATCCTAAACACAAGGCCAAGTCGACCTGTCATTGGCTACAGCAGAATAAAGTGAAGGTTCTGGAGTGGCTATCTCAGTCTCCTGATCTCAATATCATTAAGCCACTCTGGGAAGATCTCAAATGTGCAGTTCATGCAAGACAGCCCAAGAATTTACAGGAACTGGAGGCTATTTGCCAGGAAGAATGGGCAGCTTTACCATCTGAGAAGATAAAGAGCCTCATCCACACATACCACAAAAGACTTCAAGCTGTCATTGATGTTAAAGGGGGCAATACACTGTATTAAGAACTGGGGTATGTAAATGTTTAATCAGGGTCGTTTGGGTAGTTTCTGTTGTCATTATGATTTAAAAAGAGTAAACACAGTTGACTGATAATAAATGGCTTCAGCCAACCACTAACCATGAGTGAAAGAAAAGTTTTTGTGTTATCATTCATATTCTCTGAAAAATGGCCAAGAAGTCATAAATTCTGCCAGGGTATGTAAACTTATGAGCACAACTATATTTGAGGAGTGGGAGAGAAAGAGAGAGACTGAGAAAAAAGAGATTAGAATCGAAATATCAGCTTGGTCACAACTGTAGCACAGTTAGAACAACAGTATAAAAATGTTTATGTTTTCAAACTTTGTCTATATAAAAACAATCAAAACCTACCTTAAAAATATGGAATACCATCTGCCTACAAGAAATTTCAACACTACTTAGTTTTATTTTATTTTTCATTTTTGTATTGCAAATTTTTCAAAGTTTTAAATATTTAGCAGTAATTTTAAATTGTAAACTGCTTTGAGATTCTGGTTTTTTTTACTGGAAGCAATATAGAAACATTTTAAATCAAGAAAAATTCAGAAAAAGACTAAGGATTATTTTACTTGGCGAGCTATTGCTTGGGCCAGTTTAAAATATGTACAAAAAAGACAGGATTAAGTAATGAAATGAAAATGGAAATTAATATTGAAGAAATTAATATTTTACTGAAATCTTTATTCCTAATAGTAATCTTTTTATTGACTTCTTTATATTGTGGGAATATTTAATTTACTTCCATTGTTTAAAATGTGCTATTAAAGATAACTTATTAAGCTGTTGGAAGCATAACTTTCATTTCCACAAAATATTTTATTTAATATATTATATTGATTGGGGAGTAAAACAGAAAATAATTCTGATTAAAACTTCTAACATTACTACATGCTAAGGTAATTAACATAAGACCTATATTCTATAAGTTTTCAAATGTTTTGGGACTGTATCCACTTTCATCTACAGCATTCATTAATGAGGCTAGTAATGTATCACATTTTTCTTTTTAGCACTCATATGAATGCTGGTCTAGAAGTTATGAAAATTCGCTGGCATACCGCACATCGGAGGCACTGCACTAGTGTGTGCAAGAAAGAAGATAGCAAGATAAGCTTTTATTACACAAAGGAAAATTTGCTTGTAAGACATTGGAACTTATTTGTACCACTTATCCGTGAATAAACTCATTGAACTTATTTAGGTTTTAAAAATGTAAATATGATTATAAATACAATTACAATTACTTAACCTATTTCTATATTTCTAACATAAAATACACTAAAAGAGCTAAATGAGGCACAACAAAGTTAATTGCTATAGCAAATAGAAATATATACAGAATGTATGCTTATGAAAGCACGGAGCATGCCCAGTTTTCTTATTTGCTGATTCATGTATATCAGTATGCCAAAGTATTTTTGTACATCATATCTGCAGAGCAAACAGCAAGTCCTAACAGAGCAGCCTGATATGAAACTATGTTTAATAAACCATCAGTATGAGGACATAGCATCACTTATTTTTTTCTCCTTTCCAATAAAGCAGGATTTAACATAGGGACAATGGCAGTGTGTTCCTTTATCATTCCTTTTCTTATCTCTTTTTAAAATTTGTTTCTATCATAGCTGTCAGAAAGAAAACATGTGTTTCTATGTAGGTGTATATATATGATGATATATATGTGTATGTGTACATATGTATGTGTGTGTGCGTGCATATGTATGTATGTATGTATGTATGTATGTTATGATTTTTCTGTCAAACCAACAATATATTTTAATTGGAAATTAAAATTCCAGTTGGAATTACTGTATATACAATTCACATTAAGCAGACATCTCATTCCAGAAAGCATCAAACAACTGTCAGAGCTGACATATTTCTGATTGCCAAAGGCAATTCTTGTTATCTAATACCTAAAATCAAGTTCCAATATTACACTTTTGAGAAATTTGCATATATTCACTTCTCCTTGGGCTGGCTGTTCTCTTAGCATTATCTTAGCAGGTATATTCATTCCTGCCTTTCACTGCTTGGATAACTACAGTGCTGCAACAGGGCAAACTAATTGTCCAGCCTTCCCAACTGCTCTACTGACTAGAATGATATGACTCACAGGATACTATATTACAGAGTGTTGACCTATCCAATTCTGTAGTATAGGAACTAACCACGATAAGCCAAGATTCTATCAGATACACAAGCACACTGACATCATAAGAAGGTTGCTAGCCTCAAATAAAGTGGGAGGAGACAGTGACAATGACTTTTTATTTTCCATGTCTGATTGGAATAACAATATCTAAACTTGATCTGCAGAGGAGAATTTCTGTATAGTAATAACTCACTCTATTCAATGTATTTTATCTCTTTAACAAACAACATGGCTCATGGCTTCAAACCCCAAAATCTCTCTCACGTAACTCTTTATTAGATTTTGAAATAGCAGAGGCAATTAAAAATACATACTCCATCTTTCCCTATTCATTTCAAGGATGCAGTTCTATATTACAAAGGCAGAAATGTTACAAATTGAAAAACTTCCCATTTCTAAATTTCAGCTTTTAATGTATGAATTTATCTTGTTCATAAATGTGCTTCCATCACTCACTAATCCTCATCAAGCTTACGAACAGAATTGTAACTAAGAATATAAGCATATTTTCAAAACTGTGAAAGCCAATATAAAGTGTATTATAAAGCAGTAGAGACAGCTCAAATCAATTATTAAAATGAAATGGAAACAGATGAATATACCTTGGTTAATCAGCCTGCTTGCGCGTGTGTGCGTGTGTGTGTATGTGTATATAGATAGATAGATAGATAGATAGAGCATGAGCATATACATACATACATACATACATACATACGTACATACATATATGCCCTGCTTGTATATATATCTCCTCTACTGACTGTGCACAGCACAGCACAGCACAAATAAATAAATATGGTCAAGCAAGTCCTACTCAAAAAGCATAAATATTTATTTCCTGGCAACCACTGAAAAAGCCTGCATTTGTTGACTTCAGATTTGATTAATAAGGAGCAATCATGAATCAATTCCCTAGAATAAGCTAATCAACAAAATAATCTGTAGAACAAAACTATGCATTTTATCTAATGATACAAATGGAATCCAATCAATATACATATATATGCATACATGGATAATAAATAAAGACATTTTAAAAATTAGGTAAACAAATTAAAGCCTGTAACCCGGACAACAAAATAAGAATAAACACAAACTCTTACTTCTGATTTTGAAGACACATTCTCCTCCATATCAGAATCATTAGGGTCCACAATATCATCAAAAGGTGGTAATGTATTTTTCTTTTTCTCCAGCGGCTCACTTTCCATTTTAACTTTCCCAATTTTAAACTGAGATTTATCTTTTGTCTGTTTTTTCTCCACACTGGAGCAAGTAAGTATCAGTGGGGGAGCATTAGAAAAACTTTTAAATAAAGCCTCAGATCCACTTTTCTTCTTTTTTTGGCTGCAAGGTCCTCAGAATCCAGACCAGGAGGCCTTTTGGAGGAAGCCTTCTTTTCTTGCTGCTGTCCACCACTTATGGTCAGTATGTTATTTTCTGATTTTGGCTCCTTTGACATAGGTTTGGGCTCTTTGAAGGCCATCTTAGGAACAATTTTTTCATCCTTTAGTGGTTTGTTTTCTTTGGGTTTTTTAGAGGATTCTTTGGAAGATTTGTAGTGTTCCCTGGAAGGTTCTTTGAAGGCACTTTTATGTTCTTTTGAGTCTTTTGAAGATTTTTCCTTGTGCTCCTTTGATAATTTATGGGGCTTTGAAAAACTGTTACTACTACTGCTGCTGCTACTAGTGCTTACACTCTTGCTCAGCTCCTGCAACAATAGAAAGTAAAAAGTTAACTCTTTGCTCTTGTCTTCTGTGTTTCAGAAATACCTACCATAAGTTGCTGCTCTGCAAACTACTTACATTAATAAATTAATGTATAAACTTTAAATTATATATCAATAACAAATGTGCAATCATTGTGTATCAAAACACGGACTACTGGGCTATTTCTTTGCTTAAGTCACAACAAATAAAATTTCAATATATTGTGTACAGGTAGTCCTCGATTTACAACCATAATTGAGCCCAAAATTTCTCTTGCTAAATTGTTAAGTTAATTCTGCTTTTCCATTTTACTACTTTTCTTGTCACAGTTATTAAGTGAATCACTGTAGTTGTTAAGTTAGTAACACAGTGGTTAAGTGAACCTGGCTTTCCTATTGACTTTGCTTGTCAGAAGGTCACAAAAGGGGACACTGCAATCATCACTGAAACTAAATATGAATTAGTTGCCAAGCGGCCGAATTTTGATCACGTGACCATGCAATGATCGTAAATGTGAACAATGGTTATAAGTCACTTTTTTCAGTGCTATTATAACTTTGAACAGTGAGCAGCTTGGTGGTCTAGTGACGAAGACGCTCACCTTGGAAGTTTGAGAATTCAATCCTAGTTACCAGCAGACCTTTCTGCTGGTTAGGGCACAAAGAAAAAAAAATATGCTGCAAACTCCCTGTGGTATCAGGAAGGACATCCGGCCAGTAAACTCTCAGCTCCATCCAGTCACCCTGAACTCTACACTGAATTAAGGGATTACAGGGTCGTAAAAAGGGAGTTTCATTGTAACTGAACAGTCACTAAATGAATGGTTGTAAGTTGAGGGCAGTCATTATTTATATATTTAGAGAAGAGGTATCAAAAGACATTTTGTGAGATTCTACAGTACATTGAAGACTTCTAAAATTGTTTACACATGAAAGTATCTGCTGGGTAGTAAATGATTAAGTACTATGAGGATGGTTATTCTCTATTCTGAGCAAAACATTTAAAAGTTTGTTAAGAATATTCATTGTTGCTCTATATGAAACACTATTATGTTGTAAGATTATTAATCATGCTGAGGTAAAACAGAATTCACAACTTGTTAGAAGTGAGTAAGCAGGATGGAATTACTAAAAAGTAATAAAATATATAGCTCTGATAATCTGTGAAACTGACTATGATTGTGGAACAAGCTTAAGCTTTAATTTAGAGAATATTTAACCAACAGATGTCCAACCTTTGCAACTAAGACTATGTTGGCTGGGGAATTCTAAGAGTTGAAGTCTATAGGTCTTAAAATTGCCAAGGCTGGACACCCATGTTCTAACCAAACCATTTTTAGAAATGTATACAGGACCTTGGAGAGTTCCTGTCTATAGAAAAGCTTTTCCCAACCTGAAGCTCTCCAGATGTTGAAACTTCTACTCCTAAAATTCCCAGCTAAACTGGAAAAGGCCAAAGTTAACAAAACTGAATTTAATCTCATAACATGTATTCATAGTTTCATCTTGGAAAACTAATAAAATCACATGCAGCTTGGTAGTTCATGTGTTGTGGGTTCCTGTGTTGTGGGTTCATGTAACTTTGAAATAATAATTTTCTAATGCTGAAATTACAAACTTTAGGATGAAACAGCACAGTTCCCACAGAATTAGCAATAAGTCTCTGAAAAAAGGAAAACATATCTAAAAATAATAACCTATTTTGGTTTGACATACCTATGATTTATAGCTAAGAACATTGTTCAAAGCAAACCTGTGTGAATTCAATCAATATATAGCTTCCAGTGGATACATTTAAACCTGGATGTATGGTCACAATTGGGATTGGAATTTCATTCACTAACTAATGTTAAGTGAGTTATCACGTGACTGGACCTGATTTCACAACCATTTTTACTGCAATTATTAAGCCAAACTACATGTTGTTAACAGAATCATGCGATTTTTAATGAAATCTGGTTTTCCCAATTGATTTTGCTTCTTGGAAGCCAGCTGGGAAGATCACACATGATTTGAAATCATGTAACTGCAAGAAAATGCAACTATTGTAAATGCAAGCCAGTTGTCAAGTGCCAAAATTACAATCATTTGACCACAGGGGTGATGCAATGGCTATATTTTCAAGAATGGGTTGTAAGTCATTTTTTTCCAAGACCATTGTAACTTTGAAGTGTTGTCAAATAAATGGTCATAACTCAAGGTCTACCTGTAACTATGTTTACTTATAATTGAGCTTAATCAAAACTTGCTTCCATCTAAAGTTGCAGAATGTTCCACCCTCAGTTTGACATGCATTGATTCTAACCTCATCTTTGAAGTTCAACAGCTGAAGTGTATCTTATGGTAGACTACAGAAGAAACATTATACTTAAATGAAAACAAAAGAGTAGAAATGTGAGTAGCATAAGAAAACAAATCTTATGAAATATTTTAGTAAGTCAGGAAACTCCATGTTAGCTTTAATTATGCATAATTTACACTTACAATAGCAAGCTGCACATTTGGTGTTGCAACAAGTACCATTCAGCAGGCTTAATAAATGAACTAGTTTAGAAATGATAATTAATGCCTATAAAATAATTTCCTTCCATTATGGCCATTTCTCAAAATCTTGCAAATGGGTCAGAAAATGCAATAAAACCATGAGGAGAAAATCGTTACCTGTTTCATAACTGTGCAGGAAAAAAATTATGTTTTGCGTATGAAAAGAAGATTACATTTTGTTTCCAATCCAAAACAAATGATCACATTCTGGAAAGTCTGCCAAACCATTTTGGCTGGCCATAATTCAACTAACAGATGCTTCACTTTTCACTATTTCAGAGAGATCCTTGCAAGATGGGTAGAGCATGGGTAGAGCATGTTGTCCCTCTTTCCTCTCTACAGCTCACAGGGTGGCATATCTTACTTACCTACCCGCTTCTAATCTTCCCTGTGCTTCACCTTCCCTCCCTAACTGTTGCTGTGGCTGCAATGGCACACAACATATTCCACTAATATGCCCATCTGTGATATCTGGAAGCCATTTCTAAATTTTGTATCTTAAGCGAGTATGCATATACTGGTAGTAATATCGTCTGAACCATTAAGAGCTGGTCATGACTACTTCTGAAGCTGTTCCCAGGTGCTCCAGGTGTAGGTATTTCACTTTAATGTTTTATATGTACAACAACAACAACAACAACAGGTCTATTCTTTCTCAATCTGAGCAAACAGAGTGACTTGGCCAAGACTCTGGTTAGATTCACAAACTGTTAAGCCAGTGAAAACCCAAACAAGCTAAATATGGCTTAATAAATATTGAATCAGTCACTCTTTCATAATGCAACCCTCTTCATGGGATTATTCTTGCAATAAAATGGGAGTATGGGATTTACTGGGTATGCCACCTAAGGATAGCAAAGATAAAAGGCAACAAAGAACTAGAAGTATTGTTAGAACTGAAATATGAAATTCTTGTAAATAAATGTAAGCACAGACTTTCTTTCTAAAAAATTCCTGTGAATTAACATGTGGAAATGCTCTTAAAACAACTATGTTCATGTCCCAAATATTGGAACTAAGAAAGAGATCTGGATTTTCAAAAGTAACTTCCATAATGAGTTAGTTAAAAGTTGATCACTGGCTCCTAGAAGCTAAGAAATGTTTTGTGTAGTCTTAATTACTTAAGAAATGATAAAATGAATTTTCAGAAAAAAAATAATGATCCAGGACTTTAATCTGGGTATCTTTCTGAATATCTGGGTGTGACAAGCATTATCTCCACCTGGCTATGAGCTCTACCAGTATTCTTGACAACGTGCTAATCTAATGAAGAAAAGACTTAACCTCTAAATGGTTAAATCAAGATAAGGTTGGTGCTTTTTAAATACTAATATTTCTTTTCAGTTTCTCCAACGATGTCATCATCCTTCCAGGAATATCTCTCTGTTTTGATGTGCTAAAGCCAATCAAAGTTTGCTCCAGCTTTGTTTCTTTTGTTGCTGATCTATAACTACAACATCTACACTGGTAATTACTGAAGGGAGTATTCACCTTTTTACCTTCTTAATAGCTCCAAAGTTATGATCTTTTCTCCCAATCTTTTCAAGGAAAGCTAGAGAGAAGCTGTAAACCAAGAGAGAGAAGTTGCAGACTACTGCTTGCACAGATATTGTGATGGTTCCAGTGAGAAAAGATTATTGGAGACTACTCATCAATATTTCCCTCTCATATACCCTTAAGGTAAAGGATTCCACTGCCCAGTTGAGTCCGACTCTAGAGGCAGTGCTCATCTCCATTTTTTGGCCAAGGGAGCCAAAGTTGTCTATGGTCATGTGACTATGCTGAGGGGCACGGAATGCTCTTACCTATTTATTTACTTGCATTTTCATGATCTCAAACTGCTAGGTGGGCAGGAGCTGGTGCAGGTAATGGGAACTCATATGGCACTCGGGTCTTAAACCCGGGCTGTCGGTCTTCCAACTGACAAGTCAAAGTCTGTTGAGACATTTCACCCCTCATACCAACTTAGCCCCCCATTATTTCAAAGGCCTAACCTGTTGCACCTTTGCATGAAGGAGGTGGTGGAAAAAAACTAAGGGAAGTTTCTATTTCTAGAGGGGAATTTTCTCTCCAAATTGGTGCCATTCCCTACTTTCACATTAGATTTTTGGGTACTTTTTTTTCTGTGAAAGACTATTTAGCAGCAGGAGGTGAAGATTCACAGTTCATCTAAGATCTCCCTCTTTCCAACACTTTTTAAGATTCATTTCACAACTGTGTATTAGTTTGCAAATCTTCTTTCACCCTGCCACACGTCTTTCCCAAACAAATCCTCTCCCTAGTTTCCTGAGACACCAAAGTACCACTTGCATTTGGACTTAAAACTATGTTTAAGTCATTATTTTGAATGTTTGAACTGAGTTATTACTCCACTGCCCCAATTAAAATTATTTGAATTTGTGGTAGGATGTTGTTACATTTGCTTGAATATTCAAAAGATTCTTTATTCAGGTGTTATTCAGGTATCAACATAAACTTTTCAGTTGAAAAGACTTTTAAATCTGTGGTAACTTCATTTAATTCACCAACACATTTAACATATCAACACACTGAACATTTAAATATCCTTTAGTTAATACATATTGGGGTGTGGCCTAAACTGAACCATGGCAATATAGGAATCACTTCTTGGACAGTGGGAACTTCCTTTGCATTCCTCTTTTTTGCAACCAAAACATGTGACAAATCGAGGCCAGATTTGGGGCCTGATAAATACAAAGGATAAAGAGAATATAGTCCCACTATAACATGTGATTTGCGGATGAAACTTACAATAGGTTTATATCCCTAATAAATACATGTTTTATTTCAACTAATTTGTTTCTCAACAGGCTGTGTCAACTCTAGAATTCAGGTGCCAGGACAAAAAGTGAATAATTGTATCAAGTACATTTAAATTTAAATAGGCAAAATAAACAAATAAAGTAAGGGTAATGCATATAATTAGTTATAAAATTTTCAGGAGCAAACATATTTAACTAACCCTAAATATTCAGATTATGTCTATTTTTTAATTGTTATGGATTTGCTGAAAAGGTTGAAGCATTTAACTAATTAATTCTTGGCTTATTGATCATTCAACATTCAAAACAGATGCTGAAAACATATTCCAATTTCTAATCATAGACAACATCTTACCTTTGGCCCATGAGATGATTTTTTCTTCACTTCAGAAAAAGACAGGGAATTAGTGGGAAGATTAGGGAGATGAAGACTTTGCCCTGAAGCAACTGATGTTCCATCTGACATAACCATGATCTACAGTGATGAAGTAATAAAAATATTAGAAACATTTATAAAATAAGCTGGAATATAAAGTGAGGATCTTGGAGGTAGACAATTAAATATCTTTGGTAAACTGACAATTATGATTTCTTCTGTGGGCTGGATGTAATTGACAATCATTTTATTAATGCCACATGGCTGTCACCAGAATAGAAATGACAGATTGAAGCAATAAAAGTATCTTCAACAGTGGCTTTAGAAGCTCATAAAAATTAATATACTGTACAAAGAAATAACATGAATAAAAATTATAAGCTTGATGAATTCATCCTGGAGGTGTGTTTCCCTTACACTACAGGTAGCAATGTTTGAAGGGTTAGAGGTTGCAATTCAGCCTCCCAACCTTTTGAAAAGCTGCATAAATTCAAGCATTCTGGTAATGTTATCAGAAGGAACAGAACTGATATGCATATGTGTGGGTTTATCTCAATTTTAAGGAGAAATGGGACAGAGAGTGTTTGGGAAGCAAGACATTCATATTCTCATCCTTAAATCCTCTAAAACGGGGACATTGGAGAGTTTTAAAGGACTGGAACTAGTTTTCTAGATTCCTTCCACTTCCGTGCCAATACTTAACAGTGGAGCCAGACCAACAGTGGAGCCAGACCAAAATAGGCTAGAAAAAAAGAAGATAAATAGGGCTGTTTGTGGAATGAAGTGATTTGCTTTCTGGTAAGGGCATTTATATTCATTTTCACCTAATCAGTTTTCTGTGGACACCAATGCTTTCTGCTCCATTAATTTTATTTTAAAAAAGGCATCAGAAAAAACCCAAATAGCCTAAAATCTATTTTGCCACCACTTTTAGGCAATATATATATTTTACATGGTTTATGCACCTATTTAGGCTATCTTTGGAATGTTCATATTATGTATACATTGAAGTCAGATGTACCTCTGTTGAATCACTTATATCTGGGTGTCAAACTCAAGGCCCAGGGGCCAGATGTGGCCCACAAGGTGCTTAGATCTAGCCTGCAGAGCTGCCCTGGAAACAGGAAAGGACCAGCCTGCGGTGCCTCTGCCAGTGAAAACGAAGTTCAGGAGGGCCATGGGCAGCCCGCCTGAGCTCCATTTTTGCTGGCAGAGGGTGCAGAAAATTGACACAGCTGAAAACGGAGCTACAGAGCCCGTTTTTGCTGGCAGAATGCTCAGGTCACTACAGGTGCCCCTGACATGAGTGATGTTGAGCTGGCCATTCCCAAGCTGGCCATGCCCACCCTGGCCCCCCGAGGTCAAACCACAACCCTGATGCGGCCCTCAATGAAATCGAGTTTGACACTCCTGACATCCCAGAATTTGACACAACCTAGACATCCCAGAGTTCACTTGAAACCAAGTTCCCTAGGAGGGAAATTGTTCGAATTCATAAAGGATCAAATGAAAAACTGCAATTCCAGGTAAATAATCATTCTTTGTGTTGGGAATAGAAATAAGCATTAAAACAAATCAATCAAAACTTTACTATGGTCTAAGACCAGAGTATGGAGAGTGGCATCCAAACGATTTAAAAGCATAAAAGATACATCAGGATTTTTACAAATTACAGTAAAAAGCTTTAAAAAAACATGAAAATCTAAAAGAAATCTTTAAAAAAGATCTTAAAAAGAGGATAGGAACAATAGATAGGCATAGAGAATTATGACAATTAAAATCTATTACAATACAAATCATTCTAGAATAATGAAGTAGATGCTCATTAAAACTGGCTTATGCCACAGGTTACCTTCTGATTGATTTTAAATGCTGCCATGCAGAACCTGGCAACACTATGTGCAAGGCTGGTTGTCTTAAAGCATCAGGAGAAGTAAAATTGTCCTATGCTCCCCGGATATGTACACAATAATGGTGAGACGAGGCTAGGACAAATGTCTCTGTAGTACAAGCACTGGAGAAGAATGTGTTCTGTTGTTTCTGCATGTCCAGAGTTATAGATATACTGTCTTCCCAGGTAGGGGACCTTCCTGTATCAGGAAAGTTCAGTTGAGGGGAGGGCATGATATCATGCCAGAGTAAAGGCTCTCCAGCAATTAGGTACTTCAAATTAAATTTGGGGGGGAGTACCTGTTGGGTTCAGTAGTAATAAAAGTTGGGGACATAGCTAAGTCATATTGGTGCTCTGTGTCTGCTATATATTGTTTAATGAATGCTTTGGCCTAATTGTATCCTATTCTGAGTAAAAGATCTGGAGAGAAGTCCAAAGATGAGATTTTTTGTTACACTGTCATTTTCCATGTGGACTGAAAATCATTACTCATAGTTAGTGAGACAAGGTTAAGGGGAGAAAGGGTTAATGAGAGTCAGTAGTTGAGCATAGTCACCCATACTCCAGTGCCTCTAATTTCATGAGACCTGTCTCTAGTCTTAGGGTGGTATAAGAGGTACACATTAAAACATATTATACTCTGAACTTTGTAGACTAAGTATGAAGAACTTTGGATTTATCATTCATAGGCTACAGCTAATAATATTGTTTTACTTTCATAGAAAGACTTTAGTATACCCTGGTTAAAGTCATGTTTTCATATGAACATACTGCACATATGAACAGGTCTTGTAGCATTATGGAAGTCCAATCTATTTTTAATGTAATGTATTTTTAAATGTAAAAATATTAATCAGAATGCAGTAGTAAAAATTAACATAAACTAAACTTAGAGAAAGAAATAAGAATAGAAAGCATTAAAAATGCAGAAAAAAATAAAGAAAAAGAATACAGTATAAGGTATAATACAATTAGCTATGAACCACCCAGAGTCATTCTAAGAGTGATATGGTTATGTAAATTCGAGGAAAGAAAAAAAGGAAGGAAGGAAAAAGGGAGGGAGGGAAGGAAGGAAGAAGGAAGTAAAAGATTTCCAACCTTTATTAATAATTCTTCTAATTTAATAATTCTTCACCCCTACAAGGTTAAACAGATATTTCTTTATCCTATATAGGTTAGTATTTAATTTGTTGTTTGAGAATGAACTTTGAGCTTTTTGTTCCATACTATATAATGTTTTTCAGTATATATCTTTTTCTTTTTTCTTAATCTGTGTTTGTTTTCTTCTCAGTTTTTTATTTAGTCTTTTCTTCTGTATCTTTATAGATTGAGAGTAATAACAAGGAGTCTGTTCTTCTTCATGATCTTAACATCCTCTTCCACAGAGCCCACAGCTTTGGGAAGGATGCAAATGGAGTAATGATGGAAGAAAGATACCCCCATCCAACCATCCAGATTAGCCACACCAATCCTGGCAATCAGTGATGGCAGATATCATGGTCAGATTATCCTTACCCTGATCAATGTGATTCACAGGCATGTATAAATAACTAGATTCTAACCAGGAAAACAATGATCATGTGAGGTGAGTAGACAACTTTTCTAAAGATTTATAATCATTTTTGGCAAGCCAGAAACTGCTGCTCCTTTTGGCTTGTAAAACAAAAAAATGACTGAGAACACATACCATGTAAAGGCATAATGTGATTTGCCTGTTTCAGTTTAGCATGATATATGAATAGGATGTGTGTATTTCTAAGATTTGTTTGTGGTTTCATGGATTATTCTAAGTTTATTTTGTGAATGCTCAGGAACAAAATAAAGTAATTGATCAAATTATAGTCATCTTGCTTATATACGGTCATCTTGCTTATTTTCAAATCGGATTTTGACTTGCATAGTAAAATATGGTTGAAACTATTTTATATATTTATGAATTTAAATTAGAAATATTTAGCCTTCTCCGGCCAGTAGTTATTATTCTTTTTTTCCCTACGAATCATATAGACACCATGACGAAAGTAGTCCTAATTGCAGATTATTCTGTGCAAAAATATGACTTTCGTGGTCTATCTGTGTGCATTGTGTATAATATGCCAAGTATTTTATATGAATGAAATATCATATATGCTTCATTAAACCAAATTACATTCAAAAATTGAACTGAGAACTATGAATTCAAATGAAATTACACTTTAAACAAATTTTAAATGTTAACAGGAAGAAATTGGGCTTTACTATCTAAGTTATTACACAAATATTTAAAGGCAGAATGTAAGTTTCATTTCATATTTTGAGAAATTTTCAATAAAAGATGCTAACTCCACTCCAGAATTACTCTACTGGAGGAAATTCTTTAATATACTGTTAAGCACAGCAAACAGTACAATATAGAGTAATCTTTCAAAGGATGTTTGGAGGTGAGGGAACCACATATCAATTATTAACACTGAATCTGATACTCTGAAGTGAATGAGCCTTGAATTTCTTAACAAAAAATTCCTCTTTTTTTCTCAAAGAAGCAAATCTGTTTTCATAAACCCAACCTTACTGTTTCAATTACTGTATAGGTTAAACATAAGAAAAATGGAAGAAATATTAATTTGAAGATGCTTTTAAAGCACTCCATATTTAACTCTCAACTTGACTCCCTGTAAAGGTTCTTAATAAAGGGATAAACTTTCTTTCACATGTGTATTCAATCACCTGAACATTGAAAATTACATTTTCCAGCTCCTTTAGGGAGTCTTTTTTGCAACATGAAGCCAATGACACCAAATAAAAGTGAAATAGTGGCAGAGATGCAGATACTATATACCACTATTTCACTTTTATTTGGTGTCATTGGCTTCATGTTGTACCTGAGGTACCTATATTATGTAATCAAGATCATCTGTGCAAAAAACAACAACTACTACTTTTTAACTTAAGAGATTTTGCTATGGAGGAAGGGAAACAACCTTCACTGTGCTTAGAATCTACTTCGTGATTTGCTGTTTGTTTTTATATAAACTCACTCCGCCAGCTTTAAGCAGCTTTCTTCTGAACTCCTCTGTTGGATTGTTAAAAGTAAGCTTTTCACAGCGAAGATGGTTTACAGGTGGGTGTCCTTCCAGATGCAGGAACAGATCATAGTCAAAGCGGACTTTCTTCGGTTCTTCCTACAGGTTAGAACACAGTCAGACAAAACTGGGAAAAAAATCCTGACACTATATGATATGCTGGCTTTTATCCCCAAACTATAGATTACATTCATTTACTCATAAAATATTGTGGTAATTGATTTTTAAAAAGTGAATAGACATTTGGGCTGGGGACTTTCCAGATTGAGTTATGACCTGGGACTCACTAAAAATTAGGATTTTTAAATTAATGAGAAAGAAAAGATTATTTTGAATCTGATCAAATCAAACTTCCCAAATTCACTCACACAGCATTTCTTCAACACTCTTTTACACTGTAGACTTAAACTTTGACAGGATTACATATTGTATAGATGCCTACCACAAGCATATTATCCATGTATTGCCAAGTTGGCACAGATTATCCATAAAAAATCAAGGTGCTAATTATAATTTATAAGGCCTTAAATATATATAAGGCCCTGTTTTAGTTCTTTTTTCCTATGGCTTATTGCAGCTATTAAGATCAACCAAGAAGTCCTAATTAATAATAACTGTGTAGCAGGTCAAATGCTGTTTTTCCTTTATTACTAGCAGCACAAATGCTTTCAACTACTGCTTGATAATATTATCTGAGTGTCTTGGGTTGGAAACAGGTGAATTAAAGAGTGAAATAGAAGTATTTATTTATAATCACATGCAAATTTAAAGTAATTGTATAAAAATCAATTTCCTCCATTTTAAAGACAAAGAATCAAGGCTAAAAGACAGTGATTTGTCAGAATTAACTAGTAGTCAGTGCCTAAACTAAATTAGACAAAATTTAAAATAAATTTTGATTTAAATTAGACAAAAATTATCTGGTAGTCAATTACTACAGTAAAAATTTAGTCAGCAATGCTGACTGGAGCCCAAATATTTAACACTGATTTGCATCATGAGCTTAAACATATTTGCTCAGAAGTAATTTCCACAAGATTAAGGCTGAATTATGTACAAAATGGCAGCCTTAAATCAAACTGTGTTTAATTCTCTGTTAAAGCCAGAAGAAAGGTGTACCAAACTCTGTGTGCCTAAATGACTTTAAACTGATGTCCACCATAACATCACAGTAAAATGCTTCCTCTTTGTCTGTGAAAGGTTTTATTACATATATTGTAAAAAGTTTAATTATATCTCAGCTGTTTCAGGATGGAAATGAATTGTTATACCAGTTATTCTATTATTATTCTATTATTATTCTATTTGTTTAGCAAATTCTCCAGGAAAGGACCACGTTTATGTATTGGACAACCATGATACAGTTTATAGAATAAGAAAAAGAATCAAAATACTATTGTGCTGTGTATATATAGCATAGTAATTGCTAGACAGCCAGAAGCAGATAACTGCTGTACAAAGACTTTATCCTGAAGCAATTTCATATTCAGCAGGATTTTGGTTTTTTTTATACCCGAGACTGGCTAAATTCAGACTGCCAAGTAACATAAATTGAAAGTGATAGTCAGAAAAAAACCCTTATTTTCCAAGCAAAATCTAAAGTATGAGTAACATATAATTTAATATAGAATACAATATTTTAAGTTCAACCTTTTGTTACAAGCAAAAGGACTCATTTTTTCTACATAAAAATCAACATGAATAGGACCTAACATGAACAAAATATATTTGAAGTCAGTTGGGCAAACTCCACAAAACTACTCTGTTCTGAACGTCTATGTACATGGCATAAGTAACAGCTAACCATCCAGTGGTGGGATTCAAAATTTTTTACTACTGGTTCTGTGGGCATGGCAGGATAAGGATACTGTAAAATCTCCAGTCAGAGGTGGTATTTGCTGGTTCTCCGAACTACACAGAACCTGCTGAATACCACATCTGTAACCATCAGTGCTCTGTACAGTTCAGAATGGCCAACAGCTTTGTTAAAGGGTAAAATAATGTGTGGACCAGGATTACATAATGAATCAGAACTAGGTTTCATGCAGTCTAGTATTTTCTTATTTCAACAGTCAGCCAAAAGCTTCATAGGAAGCATAAGCATGCCATAAGAGCTCAGTTTCCCACTCTCATTTTCCAGTAAGTGGTACTGAAAGATTTATAAAAGTAATATATTGCCATTTAATGTTTATATAGATATAGTGGGAATTTAGACTGTGTTTGTCAAAAGTAATTCTTTCCATTCTATTTGTAAAAGTAGACAATATATTCCAGTCTCTTGGAAAAAAATAATATTCCTATCCTGAAAGTCAGACATTTGGGTGTTTTAAGAAATTTCTAGATACTCAAAATATTTGGATTTTTCAGAGAATATCTATTGACCAAAGCCAATTATTTTAAGGATAGCTACTGGTTATGATTTGATTCTACTTCATCTAATGGAATATTAAAAGTCACAACACTACATTAAAAAGTTTATTTTCAAAACAGTAGAATTGAATTAAAAAAAATAAACTCACTTTTATTCTGAGTGATATTCATTCTTTTCCAGTGACTGAAATTTATTTAGGGTAAAATGTAGTAGCTTGGCCAAAACAACAGATGGTAGATATAACTTCAAATCCTTAATTTCCTCTAAACTGTACTATTTTTACATTTTACATTTTAAATACCACAAAGAGCAGCCTTCTTAACAAAGCATTATTTAACTGTCTTATTCTTCCAAAATATAATCTCCACCTCTCATCTTACAAATTCATTTTCCATTTCAGAATAAAGTAAATCCAACATCACATGAGCGGAAGGCAGTTTGACTTTGCTTTTCCCTCTTTTCCAGGGGTGGTAACAGCTCTCGAGCCATCCTTCCAAAATGAATGCTCTTTGCCTCTTATCATTATTTTCTATACTGTGGCTCTTTGCCAAGTTTGGATTTTGTTATGCTGCTTCTGAGGAGGGATCTCTGAGGAGAGATTTCAGCCGTAGTCCCGGCCGGCTCGTCATCCGTCTCCCATCCCCAGAAACAACTGCAGGCCTGGTGGTGTCTCTGACTCTCACAGTTTAAAATTTTGGCTCTTTGTGTCAAACTTGTTCGCCACCCCTGCTCTTTTCCATTACAGATCTCTATACATCCTTAAAGAACCCTTCCTGAAATCAAAAGGACTTACAAAGAATTGTGATATGTGTTTAACAGTCCTAAAGTAGGCAAGTAGGAATCAATTAAAATTAGAAAGCTATTTACGCTTCTCACTGCAGATTACATTTATCACTATTTACTGTAACACAAATTAAATCAGAGAATTTTAAAAATATTCATTGATTTCATGGAACCTTTTAAAGAGTCTTGGGGCCTGTAAGCGGATCCCCAGGCCATACCGACCACTCTAAACTTTTATCTCCTAGTAAGATTTTTTTATGGGAACTTATAGAAGTCAGCAACTTTCCTTTCAAAAAAGGGAAAATTTAAGTAAGCTCCTATTATAAAGGATTTCATTAAATATAAGTGTAAACATTCAATACACTATTGAAAATAACCAAAATCAGCTTTTACATTGTATCTTAAATAAATTTAGAATACCCTATATAAAAATGAGATTAATGAAGCTAACTAAATTAATATACCAACTAGCTGTCTTAGGTATATAAGTTTCTGTGTATCTCTTGGTTTATTGACACAATATGAGCAGGTATTTTTTCTTATTCTGAAATAACAGTTAAGAACTTAAAACATTTATTCAAAGCAACTTTAACAGAGATAAGTTAACTATAAAAATTAAATTATCATCTCTTAAAAAGCAGTGACTTAAAGGTTTGAAGTCATCTATATGATAATTTTATCCAATTATAAATTTCTATCAATATTCAAAATATATTATGAAAGTTAATCACTCCCATTAAGACTGAAACAATATCCATAATGAATTCAATTTCCTTATCTATTGGATAGCATCTAATGTTGCATTAGTGGATTTTTAAACAACAAAACGTCTCCATCTGTTCTTGAATATCTGTTAGGCAGCATCTCACAACTCACTATACATTTTGAAAGAATAGCAACAGGCTGCAAGGGAGATACAAAATCTGCTTCTTGGATTGATGCCATTCCATCGGCAGACACTTCATTTGGATTTTCCAGGCATATTTCAAGGATTGAAAAGGGTTTATGAAATCTATGACAAATGAAATTTTATCACCAGATTTTACAGTGACATGTAGGAAGTCATTGAAAGGGAAATTTAAAGGAGAAATCTAAAGAACTTAATAGGTATGTGTAGAGAAATTGAAAGAACAGCATTACGTACCTTGTTTTTAAAGTAAACCTCTATTGGCAAAATAAACCCAGCATACCCAGATTCTTCAACTTTGTACGGTGGATCTTTGCACACTGAGGGGGGAAAAGAAAAAAAGGTTGAGTTTATAGTTTGAACAATAATTCTATGGCTAAATAAATTCAAATTTCCCAAAAAATGGCTTCAATTTTTTTTGACTAGTTAGCTATTCCCAGTATAATTCTAATATTTCTTCCCTCTTCTGATCCAGGAGCAAGACAAAACTAAAGAATGGATTTCTTGGAGGATGGTCAGAAACATGGCATGCTATTTTGTTTTCAGGAATTTCCATTTTTGGAAATATCTATTTTTATGAAATTAATTCATATCATAGTTAACACGAAAATACTAGGAATTCTAATGGAATTACAACAATACTCATTAATAGTTTCAGGTGCTTCTTAAAAGCACATATAGGTAGCCATAGCACTTGAAGCATGCCAAAATTAGAATATAAAAGGTTCTAATGTTTGTCTGTTTGTCTTTCAATCCCTGTATAAGTTCAATAAAGAAATGTATATACTATCTGACATCTCACAATATATCCAAGAAGTCCAATAAAAATGTCTAAGGAAGCCTCTGAATTTACTGGATTATGCGAACTTGATTGACTTTTTAAAACAATAATAATTCACTTCATTATTTTTGGTCTCTTACAGTTGATATTTGTACAGCATAAAAAATAAGCATGCCTCTAGTTTTTGTTGAATAAATTAATGACTTGGCCCCACAGATATAGAGAAACAGATTTCACATTTTTTAAATCACAATTTTGTAGAAAACTGGACTTGAAAGCAAGTTAATTGCCAAACAGATAGATCTATTTATATACAAGACATTTCTGTGACAATTCTGTACTCTCCAATAGTATTATGCTGCTTAAGGTCAGGGGTGGTATTCTACCGATTCGGACTGGTTTAGGCAAACCGGATGTTAAATTTGCACCTGGTTCACCAAACTGGTATTTGAGCAGACTGGTTGGCTGCGCCCACACCGCCCCATCCCTCCCAGGAATCTCCATGTGGCCCATTTTTGATGCAGGTAAGTGCAGGGTCTGCGCAGAGGCTCTGGGAAGGGGAAAATGGGTCTTCTTGAAGTCCGGAAATGGGCCTGTTTCCAGCTTCCGGAGGGCCTCCAGAGCCCAGGGGAGTCCGTTTTCGCCCTCCCAGAGGCCCAAGGGAAGCCTCTGGACCCTTGGGAAGGCAAAAAATGGCCCTCCTAGAAGTTCCGGTAGGCCATGCCCACCATGGCCATGCCCACCCAGCAACTGGACAGTGAATCAGTTGCTGTTTTTTTTTAATCCCACCCCTGCTGAAGGTCTTTACTCTCCAAGCACTTATGAGTTTTCTCAAAACATTTTCTTTAAATGTAAGGAAAGGCTGGCCAGTTAATTGTTAAATCCAGAACTTTTTTTCTGGAATATTACTTAGGTTTTAAAATATAAGTGCAACACTATAAGATTTTAAAATACATTTATTGTATATATACATAAGATTCTTGATTATTCAAAAATGTATAAACAGTTCTGGATTTTATGAATATATTTAATTTTATGTATTTGTTCATTAAACATAATAATTAATGAATAAATTAAAACTGCTCATTTAATACAACTGCTCCTGAACAAAACTGTGCTATTGTATTGTCTCTAATTGTAATTGTAAAATTTTTATTGTTTTTTTATACTATTAATCACATCTCACAATCCTAGTAAGGGTTCCAACAACATCAATATCTCATAAAAAATCAAAATCAAGTTCAAGAACTAAACCAAAACACAACTTTAACTTACAAAGCTCACTCACAGTAATCTTAACCTGGATTCAAATATAACAAGGAAAACTAAGGAACGTGATTTGGGGGAAAGGGGGCAATTTTAGCAAGAAAGTGCTAGAATTAGCAAGGATATTTTTAACAAGACAATAAAAAGCAATGCTAGAAGAATAGATGGAATGAGTTAAGTGGCTGCAGTAACTTCTTGAAATGTACGTTTTCATACTTCCTACATGAAGTCAGGATTTATTTCACGGCAATGCAAGCTATTTCAAGAACTAATAGTAAATTATATTCACAGAGAGTGGAAATTCCACTAATAAAAGCATCCAGCTTTACTAATTCTGGGCTGGCATAGAATCTGCATTAAGAAATGACAGCTAGAGCTCCAGAACAAGCCCAAAAGGTAAGACTTTTACCTTCATGTCTTGCTCATGGATTTCCAGGAAGCATCTGTCTGGCCACTGCTGAAAACATGATGCTGGACTAAATGGACCCTGATCCAGCCAAGCTCTTACGTTCTTATTCTGGAAATTTAACACATACATATTTTGGAAATAGGAGAGCAAATCAATTTCAGAAATGGTCGGTGTTCATATATCTCAACACACTGAAGGTCAGAACAGTGAAACCCATTTAGACAAGAACTGCCGTCCGCTTATCCCCAATTCTAACAGATGAATTTATCTAGGCACATTTATTACTTCATAACTGAATTCCTGAATGAAATATAATCATAAAGAATAACAACGTAGTTAAATGTTTCTTATCTCCTCACATATATTTTTCAATGAAACTTATTCATACATTTTCATTGGGAGTGACGTTTTGATTGGTGCTTATTTTGAAAACAGAGACTCAAACATTTTTTATTATTGCACACAGGTAAAATTAATTTTTCTGACCTTTTGCATTCATATGCAGATTATCAACTGACTATGTGTTTTTTAAACTTCTGGATATCAAGATCAATCAATTACAAGAAAAAAACCTGCTTAAATCTATATATATATATATTAAAGTGAAATACCACTCACACATCACCACAAGATCTCCAGAACCATAAAGCCTACAAACTTGAAATTTGGCACATATGTTCCTCTTGGCTTCTAGGTGCTCACTAAAAAATGATTTTTCGAAATGACCACCAGAGCATTAGTTATTATTAACACACTCTGATGCTAAGGAGTTCTACTCCCCCTCCCCACCTGAAAAGAAATCTCTTCCAAATGCAAAACACAAGCAGAGGAGAGGAGTTTCAGTTTTAGTTCCACAGCAGCAGCTTTACTACAGAACAGTTGAGCTAAGCCACTACCAGGCTCCTTGCTGTTTCCTTCTTGGTCACACAGCAAATACTGTCTGAGTTTCCAAACACCCCTCAACTCTCTCACACACTGACAGGACTCTAGCCAGATGAACACCAATGGATGCTGATAGGTAGAGGAAGAATTTTTTCTCCCTTATTTTCCTCCCCAAAACTAAGCCTGACCACATACTTTCGTAGCAAAGCACGGGTATTGAGCTAGTTCATATAGATAGATATTCTGACCTAGGCTTCACAAAACCATGAAATAAACTCCTTGTCCTGACAAAACCCCTTTTTATTAGGCCAATTTGAATGCCTATCATTCATATCCAGCAAAATCCTGGCAAACAGTCTTTCAAGGGTGAATTGCAACCACAGACCTTATGAGGCTTGGAGAATTGCCAGGCCGATAGCTTCCAAGCACAATGCTGTACAAGCAAATACTTGGCAAGGAGTCTCTGTGAGTCACGAATTCAGATAAACAGATCTTCACACTAATTGTCTCCTGCAAACCCCACTCCCCTTTCACTCCTCTTTATCCCCTATGGGAGAGGCCCTTCACTGTCCACCTGTGCCTTGTTCCTTAACTATTCCCTTCTCCTGATGGTTCTGCACATGCGCACATTGGGAACAGGCTCCAGCTGTTCTTCTGCCCCACTGATCTCCAACTCCGAAGGCAGCTGATAACTGTCAGATGGCCCTTGCCCCATCACTGCATCCGACACAAAGCACTCATCAGAGCCTTCCCCAGACTCCAGGACTGGCCCATGTTCCTCCCCAACCTCCTCATTGTCCGAGTATGCCGCCAGCTCTGCTGGCTGCTGGCGGGCCACAACAATAGATTTGAACAAACAAGTGTGTTAAGCCTACTGAATTTTATTTATTTATTTGATTTATATTGCCGCCTATTCGCCCATGGCGACTCGAGGTGGCTTACACAATGTAAAACCATATTTAAAACAAAAAATAAAAATAAAAAACAATAAAAACTAGCAAAAAGAATCAAATAAATTAGTAAAGTACAAAAGAACAAAATTTTGGAAAACAAAAACAAAACAGAACAGAAAAACAAAACAAAAACAAAAGCCAGCTCCCACCCCCTGCTCTGACGACAGCAGATCACACTAGCCATTTGATGGGCTACATTTGATGGCCCTTCTCTGGGTTCCCCAGGCCCGCTGGCAAAACTAGGTCTTCAGTGCCTTTCGGAAGAGTGCTAGAGTGGGAGCCATTCTAATCTCTGGGGGAATGATATTCCAGAGAGAGGGAGCCATCAAGGAGAAGGCCCTTCTTCTGGGTCCCACCAGGTGTATCTCCCTCAGGGGTGGGACCCGCAACATTCCCTGCCTCCTTGATCTAATGGGTTGGGTAGATGTGACTGGCAAGAGATGTTCCTTCAGATAACCCAGACCCAAGTCATGAAGGGCTTTAAAGGTGACAACCGGCACATTGAATTGCACCTGAAAGCAAATTGGCAACCAATGCAGCTCCTGCAGGAGAGGTGACACATTGCACACCGGGGTCTGCACAAAACCATGCGGGCCGCTGCATTTTGCACCAACTGGAGCTTCTGGATGCTCTTCAAAGTAGCCCCATGTAGAGCACGTTGCAATAATCAAGACGGGAAGGGACCAGGGCATGAGTGACTGTGAGTAGGGACTGTTGATCCAGGAAAGGGTGTAACTGGTGCACAACCCACAGTTGCACAAAGGCCCTCCTGGTCACGACCACCATCTGCTCTTCGAACAGGAGTCGTGTGTCCAGGAAAACCCCTAGATTATGCACAGGGTCTGTTTGGGGTAGTGCCACCCCATCCAAGACTAAAGGTGGTAATTCTTCCTGAGCCGACGAACACCAAACCCAGAGCCACTCAGTCTTGCAACGATTTAGTTTCAACCTGTTGGTCCCCATCTAGTCCCTACAGCCTCCAGGCACTGCAAGAAGGAGGACACAGCAACACTTAACTCACCACGGGCCGAGACAATAATTTAATTTATTAAATTTAATTTAATGTATTAAATTAATTTATTAAATAATGTAATGCACTTATTGGACATTATTACTGTTATTAAAATTATGCCACGACATTCTGATATCTTTCTGCCACAGGAAACTGGGGGACTCTAAAACAAACAAAAAGCCAACTCTTTGAGCAGGGGAGACCCTTGGAAACTTATGCAGTCCACAGGATGGCCATCCCTTATTTACACTACTGATTTTATTCTTCTACTGAGAATAAAAATATTAGTATTTTCATCTTCAAGATTATGGGATATGACTGCTAAAAATGAAAGCATACCAAGGCCATATAAGCTGGATAAATCTGCTCTTAATTTCACATAATTTTCTTCTATATAATTTCCAAGTTTATAACAGACCTTCAATAAAAGAATTATGTAATGTTGACAGATCTAGTTTATATACCTTGTTTCCCCAAAAACCCAGACCCAGTGTTTTCTTTTGGGCCCTGAAATAAGCACTACGGCTTATTTTTGGGGGTATCTTTAATGTTTTTGAGGGCCACTGCCATGAGGTGGGGGGTGGAGCTGCATAACATGCACACTGGCTTATTTCAGGGTCCCGTGGTCCTGACAATTGCCTCACGGCAGCAGCACCAGCAGCCATGTGCAGCAGGAGCCCACGTGGTCACCAGCTCACTTCTTCCGGCACCGGTGCAGCACTGGAGCAGGAGGCCTAGTGACTCAGCAGGCAAAATGCTTGTCAGCTCCATTCCCAAGCGCCCAAACACTTTTCGCCCGGACAGAAAAATGAGACTCGAAGCTTTGTCTGTTTGCAAATGAGATACTTTGAAACCGAGCGATTAGCCCAATGCACTGCCCACTCTGTCTCACCATCTCTTGGCTTGCCTGTGGCCACGCTGGGCAGGAGCCTGCATGGGGCATCGGGATCGCCTGCCTCCCCCCTCCCCCATGCCTCTGCCTCCACCTGCTGACAGTGTTGCTGTGCAAGCCTCTCACAAGCCTCCCATGAGCCAGGCAGTCACACATCTGGATTTTCTGTCCCCTCCTCTACCTATGCCTCCACGCTTGAATTTACTGTATTTGCACTGTGCCAAGGGGCTGGTGGGTCATGCCCATCCCCCTGGCTTATTTTTGGGATAGGGCTTATATTAGATCCACCCCCAATAATCAGGGCTTGTTTTTGGGGTGGGTCTTATTTTCAGGGAAACACAGTAAGTAATCCTTGATTTATGACAACACTGTTTGAAGTTACAAGCACACTGAAAAAAGTAACATCATTTTTCACACTTACGACCATTGCAGCATCCCAATGTGATCAGAATTTGGACCCTTGGCAACTAGCATATAGTTTTGATGGTTGCAGAGTCCCAAGGGTCATGTGATCACCTTTTGTGAACTTCTGACAAGCAAAGTCAATGAGGAAGCCAGATTCACTTAACAACCATGTTACTAACTTAACAGCAATGATTCACTTAACAGTTGTGGCAGAAAGGTTGTAAAATGGGGCAAATCTCACTTAACAACTACTTTGTTTAGCAATGAAAAATTGAGGTTCAATTGTGGTTGTCAGTCTAGGACTACCTGAACTACATTCTCTCTTGCCTTCCAATAGCATACATGAGGGATGATGTACTTATGATATGCATTTTTTTCACACCCATGTGTTTCCAAGGTCTTTAACAATCATGCAAGTTGGTGATTTTCCAAGTTCCAGAGACCTCACAAGAGCAGGGCTGTCAGGTGCAACTCCCATAGGAGGTCCTCTCTGGAGAGGAGGTCCAGAGAGACACTCCCCCTTCTTTGTGTATGTCTGTTTGTAATATATGTCAGGCATTTTCTGAATTTTTGACACACTGAGCCCAAAAGGTTCACCGTTACTAGTATACACAAACATCTTATTATACCTTATTACATTATCCTAATACATTATTAGGATAATGTTCTTTGCCTTATTTATAAAACATAATAATGAAGGAGGGATAAATAAACAAATGCCAACTCATATTTTCTTTAAAATTGGTTTTGCATGGAATGCAAAATTAGAAATGAACAAAAATCTCATGTACTTGACCAAAAGATCTCAACTGAATCTCTTACCTAATTGTGATGTGAAGTATACCATATTCTGCCCTTCTCAAAGTAAGTTAAGAATTATATCTCAATTAACCTTTCTGAATTTCACAACACGTATCTTTTCAAAAGGTAACAAGCATTCAAATATATCATGCAAAACATCTCATCCATCTTAGTATAAATCAACAAGAGATTTATCCTCTTGTTGGATAAGAGGAATTGGGCATTGGTACTTACCTGATACGCCCTTTCTCGGTGAGCTGCGACGAGCATCCAGAGAGTGGGAGGTGCTTAGTCCCTCTGTTCTGATAGGCTGGGCTTAACTGAAGGACGTTCTTACTCCTCCTCCGCTCCTCTCCAATGTCCCCCAGTTTTTGCGAAGACAAAGGGTCGAATCACTCGCCAGCTGGTCAAGTCAAAACTTTATAAAAATCTATTGTTGGTCGGAACAGGAAACTACCCCCCCCGACGGAAACAGGGAGGGGTTGGATGCTCATCGCAGCTCACCGAGAAAGGGCGTATCAGGTAAGTACCAACGCCCATTCTCCATTGAGCTGCTCTGAGCATCCAGAGAGTGGGACATACCAAAGCTTGGCCTGTCCTATAGGAGGGACTCCGTCTGGCTCGAAGATCCCCCCCATATCCGAGTGAACACTTTGTAACACTCATTTACCAAAGGACGCTTCGACAGAAGCAAGACATGAACCTTATAATGCCTGATAAAAGATGATGTTGAGACCCATGTTGTCACTCTACAGATTTCGGTGATAGGAGCTTGAGTTGACCCAAACCGCAGCAGTCGCCGCACGCTGTGAGGAACAAGCTGTGATGCCACTAGGCACAATCAGAGATTGTGTTTAATATGCGTCTGCTATTGAGGCCCTCAACCATCTGTCAATATTGGAAGGTGACGCCTTCCGCCATTGGGTGGTTGGATTAAATGAAATAAGAGAGGGCTTCAGTGCCACTGGTGTTCCAGACCATGAGAATGCCGGGACAAAGCTGGGAAGAACCAACTCTGGTGCCCTATGGAAAAACCGAATAAGTTTTCAGCATGTAAATTGAATCAGGCTGCAGAACCACGCTATCTGCATGGAAGATACAGAGGTCCTTCCGGACTGGCAGAGCAGCAACTTCTGAGATGCGGTGTGCGGACATGATAGCTACAAGAAAACTACCTTACAAGTTAAAAATTGGAGGCTGGTAGATCTCATTGGTTCGAAACGGATCTTTGGTGAGTGAGGTAAGTACTGAATCAAGATCCCCTGTCAGATAACGGTGGATAACTGGTGGGCATAAGTTAGTAGCGCCCTGAAGAAAGGCCTTTATTCTGGGATGGAGTGAAATGGGTGTTAACCCTTTCAATGGACTACAGAAACAATAGCTGCCACCTGTCGCTCAAGGTGTTTGGCGAATCAAGGCCATCTTGTAGGAATCCCAACCTTGTGCCACTGTTGGAGACAGGGGTTCGACATAGAATTTGAAACACCATGAAGAAAGAGACTTCCATGTGTCTTCATACATCCTGCTCGTAGACGGGCGATGAGCTGTTATATAGTTGTGAAAACCCTCCACGAGAGGTTTTCCGATCTTACATGTCATCACACAGCCTCCAGACGGCTAGTTGTAGCCATTGAGGGTCTGGATGTTGGATTAGGCCTTGGGTAAGTCGAACCCTGTGATCTGGAATCCTCCATGGATTCTCTGCAGATAGGCTGTGGAGATCCGCAAACCACGGTCTCCTGGGCCAGAATGGGGCAACCAAGATCCGAGTTGCAGTTTCCACTAGGAGCTTCTAAAACTCCTAGGGGAGAAGAGGAATGGGAGGGAAGGCATACAACAGACTGCGGGGCCACCAACCAGGGAGACCGTTGATGTCCTCTGCCCCTTGGGAAGGGTATCCGGATATGAACCTGCAAAGTTGGTTGGATCTACTGTGGCTCAGCTGGGCTAGTCCGCCTGTGAATCGGTTAGCCTAAAATATGCTCTGTCCTTATTGAACTCAAGTGTCATTCCGCCTAGAGACCTAGGTTCTCTGCTTCCCTCATGAGGAACCCCGAGTGCGTTTCCCCGTCTGTTGACATGCGCTTTCACCGAGACATTGTCGGTGAGAATGAGGGTAGGGTGTATTGAAGGAGTGGAAGAAAACTGCGTAAGGCCAGATGGACTGCTCTGAGCTCCAACCAATTTTTACTGCTCTGTTGTCCCTTTTCAGACCAGCGTCCTTGTGCTGAGAGGGACTGGAAATGCTCTCCCCATCCAAACAGACTGTCGACAGTGGTGATGGTGAGCCTTTGGTGTTTCTTTAGAGGAGACTCCTGTCGATGGTCGGAGCTGTCCACCAGAGAAGAGAGAGTCTCACCTTGTTGGCACCCGCACTTCAACTGTGGAGTTGCATCAGCCTGATCTTTGATAAGGCAGGAAGGACCACTGGAGCGATCTAGCCTGGAGGAGCGCCCAGGGAATAATGGAGCTACAGGAAATCCTTTTAAAAAAATAATTTAGACAAATTGGATAAGGAAACCTGCCTCATGGATCTAAAGTGTTGGGCCAGGATTTTAATGCCTTCCAATCTGTCAGAGGAAAGGAAAACTTTCCCCTCAAGGGTGTCTATTAGTGCACCCAAATGGGGCAATTGTTCTGATGGTGAGAGATGACTTTTCTTCCAAATAATAGAAAACCCAAATTATTGCAAGACTTGTACCGTAATTTGAGTGTCCCATTTTGCCTGTCTGGGGGAATGAGATAGAATCAGAGTATCATCCAGATAGTGCTATAGTCTCACCGGAAAATCCCTAAGGTGAGCCAACAGGGCTGCCAGAATCTTGGTGAACGTCCTTAGGGCTGATGAGTCTGAAACACAGGGCAACGTATTTGATGATGATTGTTGTAGCAGAATCTGAGAAATTTAGAATGGGCGCCAAATGGGTATATGTAAGGACGCTTGTGTCAGATCGATAGATGTGAAAAAATTCGCCCTCCCTTATACGGAGGAGAATAGATTGAAATGTACACATCTCAAATTTACGATGGACTAGGTCCGGTTGAGGCTTTTTAGATCTAAAATTGCCCTCCATCCCCCTGAATTTATGGTACTACAAAGAGTAGCGAGTGGAACCTCTGGCCCTGTTGATCCTGGGGTGCTGGATGGATGGCCCTAGTCTCAAGAAAATGATAGATCAATGACTCCATCAATTCCCTCTTCGCAGAATCACGGGAAGGCAGGCATTGTAGAAAAAAAGGGTTGGGGGGCGGATTGGAGCTCCAATGCCAGGCCTATTCTGATAGAGTCTTGCGCCCAGGAATCAGAGGTGGATGACTCCCAGCGGTTAGCGTAGAGTCTTAGGTGTCCTCCTATTGGGGCTAGGTTCCTATGATCATCGGGATCGAAGCGCTCCTATGTTTCTCAATCCCCTGAAAAATTTCTTCCCTTATCCCCCCCCTGCGGTTCCTGTCGGCAAAGTCCGACCAATCTGCCTGCTGGTTGTTGAGAGGGGCCCCTCCGAAAGGGTTGAGAAGATCTATTGTCAGAGCTTCGCAGGAGGGAGGGAAGGATCTTTCCTCTATTCCTAGTTTCAATCAACAGGGAGGTCTAGGGTAGCTCCAAATAATTGATTTTCCAAAATTGGGGAGGAAGCAAGCTTCCATTTATTCTCACTGTCAGCCTGCCCATGCCTCAGCCACAGCAGCCTACAGGCTGTAACCTGAGAAGCAATGGCATGGATGGAAATTATAACCGAATGAAAGGTGGAGTCATCTGAGAATTCAGTGGCTGCAATCAGTTTTGCTATGTCTTGGAGAGCCCTAATGTTTGAATTCGGAATGGTATGCCTCAGGTGGCAGAGCCACCTGCGTGAGACCCTGATGAAAGGGATGCAGCAGATGCTGCTTTGATGGCCCAAGCTTCTGATTGGAGGTTTTCCAGCTATGTCGGACTTTTTCTCCCCTGATTTTAGAGCATCGTCTACCTCGGTGAGGACCGTGGAAGAAGCAGCTAAGGCAACCACCAGCTCATCCACCTCCTGTGAATTCAATGTATCAGAGAATTCCGAATCTAGACTGAAAATTGTTTTGTCAAAATTGGAAGGGGCTGGAAGGTTGATACTGAGGTCCATTGTCTTTGGATGAGGTCTAAAAACATTCTGGGAACCGGGATAATGTTGTATTCATTAACAGGTTGTGAGAAATTTAAGTCCACAGCCTCTTCCGTGTCCACTGGTTGTTGGACTGAGGAAAATAGAAATGCAGGCTGTGGTTTTGGACTTAAGGGGAAGAGGTTTGGATAATTGCGGGTGCAAAGGCCCTGTGAAAATAGGTTGGTCAGGCCTGATGTCCTCATTGTCGGGCATCCCTCTCTCTATGAGTTCTGTCTATAGGGAATCCTCACTTTTCTGGACAGATACTGTGTCAACCTGTGCTACTTCTCCCTCCTCCTGAACCCTCTTGGGGGTATAAGTGTGGAATTGAGTGAATTCCCCTTGGGGAGGTACCTGAAAGTTCTGTCAAGAGATCTTACTGATGAGAATCATATTCTGATATGGGCGGTTGTCCGGTCATAAGAGATTGTTGCACGCCTGCTGCATTGCCCCTACGAATCGCCAGCTCCATCCATGCCTTTATGGTTTCTGGAATTTCCTCTGGGAGGAATTTTTCCTGGTGCAACCCTGCCACCGCAGGGGTAAAGGTCGCTTCAGGTACTCTTCTGGGCAGCCGGACAGTCGATTTGACTGAGGTGCTTGGTCGAGGTGACATGGATAGATTCAGAGGTCTGGCAGTGGAAGGGGGCTGGGGGGGTAGAGACAGAGGACTGGGCAACTCTCTCAGGCCCCTTGGTATTCTTTTGAATTTGGTTTTCCAGCGCCTTTGGCGTCTGGAAGCATCCTTTAAGGCAGCCTTTGAGGGACCTTTAGTCCGACTGGATTTGTCTTGGCCACGTGCCTTGTCACCACCTCTACTTGCCATTGCCTTTGATAAGGTATCTCAAGATTCTGAGATAACTAAGTAAATATAGATATAGGTAAGAATTAGAATATATATATATAAATATATATGAAATTATCAGGACAGTTGGCACGTGGTCCTGCACCAACCCTTGGGCAAGGAACCCAATGAGTATCTACTCCCCTTTTGGAATTGAGGCACTTAAATGAATACAATTTGTATAATAGAAATATTATTATTATTATTAATATTATTATTATTGGTATTGTGATACCATGATTATTAATGATTGAGGCGAAATGCCTCTGGAATAAGAAGATTAAGAATTGTATCTGATCTTTAAAAAGATACAAGAATAATTCTAGCAATATAATGATTGAGAACAGTATTGCCTCAGACAAAAAACCCACAAAGCCAAATTGAGAACTTTAATTCATTAGGGCAACAAGAACAGTGTTTAGGCCCTAATCAACCGTTCCCACAGGCCTCAGGCCTGGGTACAGGTTGACAAAGCTGATTGCTGTGCAGGCTATGTAAATTTAACATATAGAGAGTTATCTGTAAATAATATACTGTGAGGGTTGCCAACGTACACAGAAGCCTCCCAAAACAGATGAGATTAGGGAGCAGACTTCTATCCCCTGGTCCCTGTGTCTAGAGAGCCAAGGGGAAATAAGAAATTCCTCTCAACAGTAAGCTGGGATCCTGCCAGCCAGGGCCCCACGAAGCCTCGTGGAAAAATGCCCTGTCTCCTGGAGATGCGTGCCAAAATTGCGGCCAATTCCCAATCAAATGGCGCCAACCTCCTCGTTGATGCCATGCACAGCCCTGTCGACACCGCACTCTCAATTGAGCAGTTAACTGCAGAGATTGGCAGATTTGGGGAATCAGGACTCCTGCGCCCCTACCCCTGCATTCTCAGTGGGGAGGATAGAAATAAATGCTCTTTTAAAACCCCCAGACTCCTGCGCCTGCAGGGTGAAAACGGCAAAGGCAAGGAAGGAAGCAGAGGCACTGGGAGAAAGAGGCAGGGGGAAACGAAACTCAAGCCTCTCCCCCTGGGACCGCAAATGCAGCTGGAGCCGATCGCACGTCTGCCGACTGCTGAAACAAATTGCAGCCGGATTTGTAGCTGTTTTACCTTGCTGTGAATGTTTTTAGAACCTGTAGCCAATTAATTAACAGAAATTTGGAACCAGAAGCCAATTGTTTAGAAAGCAATAAATCACCTGTTGTAAATGCCTGCTCCGACCAAGGAAAAGCTCAACCAAGGCTGAGCTAAAAACTGGGGAACGTTGGAGAGGAGTGGAGGAGGAGTAAGAACGTCCTTCAGTTAAGCCCAGCCTATCAGAACAGAGAGACTAAGCACCTCCCACTCTCTGGATGCTCGGAGCAGCTCAATGGAGAAATTACAGGTTCACTGCCTTGAGTTATTTATAAAAATAAAAATGGGATAAATAAATAAAATAATCCACCTTTTCTAATAAAGGTAATCCTGTGCTGTGTTTAATTAAAAGGACACTGAGTTCAGTATTATTCCTCCATATGTATAATTTTTTTGTTTATACATCGCATATTCTTTAGGAAGAAAATATATTTTATTATAATTTTTTTGCCACAAGTGTACTTGCTTGACTTGACTGACTCTAGCATAGAAAACTGAAGTATAGATTTGACATGAGAAATCAAAGTTCAAATAAGATGGACATTTCAAGCTTAACATCAGTCCTGGTAATATAATATAGAAAGAATAAGTTTCCTTATGTTGAACTGAAAACATGCAAGGGAAAATTTTAGCATGTAAATTTACTTGCAAAAACTTTTATTGCTAAAAAGAAATTAATTTAGTTCCTATTTTCTTATAACCATGCATTTTTACTTATAAATTGTGATTTAGAAATGATAGTTTTAAGAAAAAGCTGCTTATAATTACTTAACTACTTGGAGTACCACACAGTTTTGTCTGTCTTCTGCTCAGATTTAGTTAAACTAGAAAACTGAGGGGACGAAACATGTTAGAAAAATCTCTAAGCTAATATAAACAGAAAGGGTGAAATCTTATGTTCACTTACCTGTAAAATACACAGCATTCAATGGCTGTGTTAAAAATGGTTTGTTTATATATTTTATTCATTTTTTTATTCAGCAGATTGCATAAACTCAGCCGTTTTAAAAAAATCAAACCATGATTAAAACGATGTAGGGCTTAATACAATATTTACTCAGGCTGTTGAACCTTTATAAGACTTTTTTTTACAAACTACATTAATACAAATGAACAATCACACTCCAAAGTGTTGAAACACTCAAATCTTGTGGTAGGTCTGCGGGGCTGCTTTGAATATTATTCTGATTGTATCTATATGTATGCACAGAAAACATTTTCACTAAGATTAGTGACACATGCATAGACAACCATGGAGACATCTGAAGTAACCTTACGATCCTTCCAAATGATATGGTTGCCTTAAGACTGGGAGGTACTTCATTCACACTAATATGCTTTGCACGCTACAGTATGTAGGGCAACCATTTCTTTTGAATGTAATGGACTGCATTCAGTCTAGAAAACCTTGTGTATTAGATTTTTGGACATCTTGCCAAACAGCCTCTTCCCAGCATTTAACAACAATTTTTCGTAATAAGCCTTCCTTCACTATTCATATTCTCAATGTGCTTAAGTATTGCATTGCTCCATTGTTACAGGTTTACAGTAGATTATTTGAAGAGCTCAAAACCTTTTTTGCTCCATATGCCAGCTTTCTTTGAAAAAGTAGTGCTGGAAAAAAAAATAAAACAATGGAAAGGTCCAAGCACTAGATTCAAATGAAACTGGAATGCATAAATCACCACACATGCATTTGATATTATCTTAAAACAGTGCTTTATTACTTTTATATCTAAGTTTACATTAGCACGTTAAAGATTTCTAGTGAAGATACAGGGCACATTATATAATACTACAAACATTTTGGAGAAGCCAAAAAGCTCTCTATACACTTAATCCTAAACTGGAAAAAAGTGTATAATGGAAAACTGCAGTTCAAAAGAAAATATTCATTGTTGTGTCTAAGCTATTTTGTAATTAAACTATTTAAAATTGGGCATTTTAAACTTTCCAGCATGCATATTCCTTGCAAACGAACATGGTAGCTGGAAGATAATTGAATATATTTTTATTGTGGGAGGGTTAGCTGTGGTAGTGCTGTTGAGTTCCTTTTTCAAGGGTACACTCAAACACAGAAATTGCTTCCTGGATGCATGAAGAATTCAAAGAATCTGACTGTGTGTCTTCAATGATTGCAAATGTATTAAATGCTGACCAAAATTTGCCCTTTTTATTCTAATCATTTTTATTCATAGAACAGTACAGATGTCAGAGCTTTTCAATTTGAGGAGTCTGAATCCAACTATATATAGTACACTTCTGACTAAAACAGTCTATACAGACTGCAGGAAAAAAAAACTTTTCTCATCTCCATGCATGGTATGCCTCTTTCTCAATCTCAGATTCTCTATCATAAGCCTGAGAGTTTGAAGATTCTGGTTGGTGTCTTAGCTGTTCCTAACATAGCACTCCTCTGGACAGAGAGAGCAGAAGTTGTTCCTTGGATCTATTAGAACCACTCTCCCAGATTAGGAGTAATAGTTCATTCGTTCATTCATTCATTCATTCATTCATTCATTCATTCATTCATTTATATTGGGATTTATTTATATTGGGATTTATTTATATTGGGATTTATATGCCGCCCTCTCTCCCAAAGGACTCAGGGCGGCTCACAACAATAAAAACAAACAATACAAAATTTAAACTTTAAAAATATTAGTAGAAATCCCAATAATTCAATTAAAACCAACACCAGCTAATATAAGCCAATAAAAACCCCGCCTCAGTCAAGGTCGGTCTGTTGAAAG